>JARQOD010000002.1:552057559-552106863 GCA_033576555.1 Oophaga sylvatica | reverse complement strand
AGACTTGTGGTATCCCATCTTTCAGGTAAGATGGAGACACTGAACTTGGCTCTTACACAACACTGCATCCATCACACACACTAGCAGCAGTTCCACTTCTTCCCTGCTGGCTAGGAAAGGGTGCTAGAAGGTGGGAGGAGCTTGTGGGTTAGAGCAGGAGAATTGAGGGAAGAAAGGAAGAGTCTTCCCATAGGGGAAGAGGGGAAAGACGTGCATAGGCAACCTTCCCATAGGGGAAGGCGGAATGAGATAGAACCTTGCAGCAGGCTCCTGGTCTGGAGGAGCTGCTGGCAGACAGAAAGACAGAAAGAAGTTCCCTGGACGGGAAAGGGATTTCTCAGAGGCACGGCTGAGCAGAGGCTACCCGTGGGGCTCGTTCCAGGCTGATGGACATCAGCTGGGAGAATCCAGGTTGCAGAAGGGTCTCGGCCCCTAGCCTAGTGGAGTGTACAACAGGACTCAGCTAGCAAGCCGACAGCTGTGGCCACTTTAGGGGTCACAGCCAACAACCACAATTATCTTCTCCGGGAAGGCAGCTATATAGAATCAAGGAAACGCCTGGGTCAGTTTGTCTGACAGGATTCGCAGCTGCTAGACTGGGACACTGATTGTGTGGTGCTGGGAAGGAAGAGGAGTAGAAATCAGCACAGCGAGATGGCCAGGACAGGCATATACTGACAGGGAGCTCCGGACTGGTGTTCTCCATCTACCAGGGAGTTGGTTGGATTCCTTACCTGGAGGACGTGGCACCAAGCGGGCACCTGTGCTGCAGACAGAACTGTGAGTAAAGCTTTGGAAACTGCACTTGACTGTGTCCTTTCAAGTTCTTCCTGCGACATTCACCCAGCACTGCTACATCTACAAGCACCATTATCCTCTACAACATACATTTGCCCTGGGACAGCATTTGGGGAGCTATTCCAACTCTGCTGCATCACACCACCAGTCCCAGAGGTTCTGCACTGCAGCGCTGGTCACCTCTGACCAGAAACCACAGGTGGCGTCACGAACACTTTACTGCAAGCTCTATCATCCCCTGTAAATATCTCCCTTTTATTGGATGCCCAGGGCCACGGACCGGGTCACTGCTGCCGTGACACATCCCTTTAAGACACTGGCCCGGTACGGAGTACCCCACGCCCTGGCGGGTGATCCATTCAGACTTGGCTGATTCCAAAACTGGTTCTAGCAGGCTGGATAGAAATGGCTGGTGGACAAGGTTTCAGGTACTGACCGCACACGGACCAGCGGAGCAGGTTCAGGCCACTGGTCGCACACAGATCAGGGGAGCAGTAGTGTTATACACTACACACAAACCACACGACAGATAGGACATTTTTGCTTGTAGAGTGCCAGGGAGAACAGCAGCCCCTTGCCCCGACTATGTCCCTGCCCAACTTACATATTCTCTGCACATGGACTAGGGGAGCAGGTTCAGGACAATGGCCGCACCCGGACCAGGGGACCTCACAACTCACTAGTAGGAGAAACTACACACTAATGAATATTGTTGCTTCGGTGACATCCTAAGGGGGAGGGAGTCTTTCATACAAAATGCCTCCCTGCAAATGGCTAGGAGCCATCTTGCAGGTGTGCTCTGATACTAAATGCCTCTATTTTACTATGTGGACACTCTAACCCTTTAAGAACGGGGGAGTACATGCGCGTTCGCACACTAGGCGTACTGTCTGGAAGTGATGCAGCGTGCACAAGCAGGAGACATACCAGCAGAAGGGGACCACGCCGTGGGGCCAGTGCAGTGAGTATGCCAGCGTCCCTGCATGAGGGGAAGGAAAACCATGCAGGGGCGCTGGCAAAAGCGTTACAATGAACTGCAGAATGAGACATAAAAGTACAAGCTTAAAAATGTCTACTTCGGCTTTAAAATAAATTATAATAAATCAGAGGCCATGGCTCTGTTCGAGCAAGGGAAATTAAATAAAGCGACATTTCCTTTCCAATGGAGCACATCATCATCCATCAAATATTTGGGTGTTCACCTCCCGGCAGATTTGGCATCCTTATACCACATTAATATTAGACCCCTAATTACGTCCATACTTAACCTTCTAAACTCCTGGAAACATTTTACTTTGTCTTTTTCTGGAAAATGCCATTTAATTAAGATGATAATATTTCCAAAACTATTGTATGTTTTCCAAACACTACCTATTTTGTTGTCAAGTGTTGACATTAAAATTTTAAACACTGCTTTTAGGAATTTTATATGGGGAGAAAAAAAACGCACGCGTATAGGTTTGATCAAACTACAAGCCCCAAAGGAGGAGGGTGGCATCAATTTCCCAGACATTGCAAAGTACAATCTAGCAGCAAATTTCAGATATATCATTGATTGGTTAAGAGGTAGATCACATTTCACAAACGTACTTTAAGACCAACAATTAAGTCCCCATGTCTCTTTACCAGCATTACTTCATATGACTAAAGAGGACTTCATTGCAGAAATAAGAAACCACCACACCTTATGGCAAACTATACAGACGTGGAGGAAATGCCGGAGATTACCGTATATACTCGTGTATAAGCCGACCCGTGTATAAGCCGACCCCCCTAATTTTGCCACAAAAAACTGGGAAAAATTATTGACTCATGTATAAGCCGGGTGTATAAACTGCCCTCCTGCTCTGTGCTGCCCCCGTCCTGCTCCTTGCTCCCCCATCCAGTTCTGTGCTCCCCCATTCTCCTCTGTACTCCCCCCTCCTGCTCCGTCCTCCGCTGTGCCCTCCATCCTCCCCTGTCCTGCTCCACGCTTCCCCCATCCACCGATCTCCCCCCCGTCCTGCTCCATGCTTCCCCCGTCCTCTGTGTCCTCCTCTATGCTTCCCCCGTCCTCCTCTATGCTTCCCCCGTCCATCGATCTCCCCCCCGTCCTGTTCCATGCTTCCCCATCCTCCGTTCTCCCCCTGTCCTCCTCCATGCTTCCCCCGTCCTGCTCCAGCTTCCCCCGTCCTCCTCTATGCTTCCCCCGTCCACCGTTCTCCCCCCCGTCCTGTTCCGTGCTCCTTGTCCTCTCCTCCATCATACTCACCCCTCCCCGTGCCATCGCTGAGCTTCCCTGCAATCCTGCATTCTCCCCGTCTTCCTGCAGCTCTTCAGCACTGAGCGGTGATGTAATACCGCTCATTAAGGCCATGAATATGGAGGCGACGCCCATGGGAGTGGCGTCGCGTCCATATTACATGACCTTAATGAGCGGGTATTACGTCACCGCTCAGTGCTGAAGAGCTGCAGGAAGACAGGGAGAACGCAGGATTGCAGGCAAGCTCAGCGATGGCACGGGGAGGGGTGAGTATGATCCCAGCCACCGGCTCCTGCCGCGGCATCCCCTCCCCCGCTGGTTTCTGCCCTATGACTCGTGTATAAGCCGAGGGGGCATTTTCAGCATGAAAAAAGGTGCTGAAAATCTCGGCTTATACACGAGTATATACGGTATGTCATCTGAGGGGCGATGTCTCTCCCTTTGTGCCCTTTCTGGGTAACCCGGGCTTTATAGGAGGTAAACCTCCCTTATCTTACATTGAGCTGGCTGGGCAGGGTTGCATCTTGGCAGCTGACCTATTAGATGATAGATTCTCTATGCTCACATTTGACACCGCAGCACAACGATTCCCAACATTTGTAAACAAGCCCTTCCTTTTTCTTCAAGCAAGGAGCTTAACTTTGAAAGGCATGGCGGCTGGGGGTGGAGTAGGAGGGGGAACGCTCTGGATGGCTTCCTTAGGACCGCTAGGGTACAGTTAGCCTCGATAAGCAGTATTTACACACTGTTGCATAAGCAGTGGTCATGGGAGGGCAAAAAGACAGGTCCAGCACGTTGGGTTAATGATATACAGAACATCACAGTCGGGGAAATCTTAGATGCCACTTTGATACAACGGAAGGTGATCCCCTCCAGCAGTTATGCAGACATGTCTTTATTACTTCTTCATAGAGCTTATATTACCCACACATTAAGTCCAGGATGTCTCCAGGGGGCATATTCACCTGTTCCAAATGCGGAACAGGAAACACAGACATATTTCATCACATGTGGGGATGTCCCAAAGTGCAAAAATGATGGCAGTCTATCCATGCTGAACTACAGAATCTTGGCGAGATAGTGTTTCCTCTGACTCCACAATGGGCAATATTTAATATCCTAGACAGCTCTCAACACAAATTCCCCAAACACGTTAAGGCTATGTTGATAATATGGGCTTCAGCTACCAGGAAAAGTCTATTACAGCACTGGCTGGATCCATTGCCACCACCCAAATCTCTCATATATTCCAAAATAATGTATATTTTTCGAATGGACTGGCTAGACACCCTGACAAATAAAGAGAAATTGACTGGGAAATTTTTAACTACATGGTCATTTTTCATCCCATCTCTGACTCAAGACACTAGGGACAAATTAAGGACACATTTTGAAAATACTCAGTGGTATCTTCTTAAGAAAATTAGTGGACATGATCCTATTCCTTAAATTTTGTTGATTGTCAATCGAATGCAGGGACGTTATAGGGGTTTATATGTTGGGGGGATGGGAGGGTGGAGGGTAGTGGGGGGACATTTATGTGTATTATACTTGTGAGATAAGTTTGATACATTTAAATCTGTATGACTTACTTGGTGGTAATACTCTGTAATTCATCACATTGAGTTTTAAGTATGTCAATTCAGTATACTATTTCATGACTTGTATGATTAAATTTACTGTAATACTTTTTAAAATCAATAAAACATGTTGGAAAAAAAAATGTCTACTTCTCCAATTTGTTATATTTTTTCAGATATAACTCAAAACAGTTATTATTTTCATATTTCTTAATGTATTGTATGGGTATGCAATTTATATATTCTACATTGAACTGTAAATAGAATCCAATTGGAGCATTTTTCTACTTTAGACACGTGTTTGCTTGTGGCAGCTTTGTAAGCATAATGTTCTAGATCGATTTATACAGTTCTCAACATTTAAATTGCATGGCATTTCATCCCTATCTCCCCTTCCTCCTCACTCTCCCTGCACGGAGGGGAGGGGGTACGGGAGAAGTCTGGGCATGATGTATGCATTTAGCATTATAGTCTTAATCGACTAGTTTTAGTTACATCCTTAGATTGTAAAATGCTGCATTGTGTTTAAGGTATTACCTGTTCAAATAAGACTCACCGGGAGTCTGTTCACCTGCAATTATACTTATTCTCATACACTTTCAAATCACTTAAGGTTCTTGTCATATCTAGGTCCACGTCCCCACAGGCCTAGACACCACTTTTTTGCATCTATACCTGGTTGGGCTCGCATCGCTGCCTATATCCTAACCAGCTGCAAAACTTTCTCAGGTTACTTTCGAGATTCATGAGCATGTTGCTCAGATTCTGTAACAAACCTCCATTGTTTACTTTAACCCCATATAACCCTGCCTCATTCCCAAGTCCTGCTAAAAAAATTAAACTACTTCATAGTACGCCCCCATTAAACTTTAATGGTTGATTTAAATATTGCTACCTTCAATGTAAGAGGTATGAATAGCCCACAAAAAAAGGTTGCAAATCTTGAACTATCTAGGAAAAAATAAAATGGACGTCGTTTTTCTTCAGGAAACTCATTTTAAACAAACCTATACACCTATCACCAAGAATAAAATTTTTACCAAATGGTTCAATGCCAATTCTCCGATTAAAAAAAATAAGGGAGTGTCCATAATTATAAATAAGAGAATTCCCTTCACACTCAAAAATGCTATATATGACACAGACGGAAGATATATACTATTAAAGTGCACAATTTACAATGAATTGTTTACCTTGGTCAACATATATGCCCCCAATAGCAATCATTGTCCATTCTTTAAGAAGATTATTGATATTTTAGATAATTTTGCTGAAGGTCAAATAATTTTAGGAGGTGATTTTAATGTACCTCTACATCCTTCTCTAGACACCTCAAACGGTCATTCTACAGTTCCCGCAAAAAAATCAGATACATCCAAAAACTATTAACTAACAGACTGTTGATAGATGCTTGGAGAACAATGCATCCCTCCACAAAAGATTATTCCTTTTTCTCCCCAGTTCATAACAAATACTCAAGAATTGATTACCTGTTCCTCCCCATCACCTATTGAATACCATACGAAAAATTTCTTATGACACAATTCTTTTTTCAGATCATGCCCCATTATTTCTCAAAACAGTCATAGATCCACATAAAAGAGGGCCATTAAACTGGAAGCTTAATAATAATTTACTTAAGAGCAACATCACACAAGAATATATAGCCACAGGCATAAGGAATTTCTTCAAAGAAAATCGCCCTCATGACAAATGCGACTCCATCACTTGGGAGGCTCATAAAGCCGTTCTTAAGGGAATCCTTATTGAGTTGGGTTCCAGAACAAAAAAGAAAAAGAAAAGGAAATACAACTGAAGCTCTCTCAGATAATAAAAGTAGAGGCTTCACACAAACTAACACAGCTTCCCTCTCTAGAGAAAGACCTCTCTAACTTAAGAGTCGAAGTAAAGGCCCTCTTAAATCAAAAATTTGAAAAAATTTTTATCATATTCTCGGTTCAGAGCATATTCATCTGCAAATAAATGTGGCAAATATCTAGCAAATACAATTAAGAAACAAATTAACTCGATGCACATACTTAAAATAAAGAATAATGAAGATCAGTTACTTTATAAAACAGAAGATATTGTCAAGGCCTTCTCAGATTTTTACTCAAATCTATACAATCTAAAATCCAATTACAGCTCTGCCGTAGATAAGACTGTTAAAATACAAAATTTCTTAAAAGACCTATCCCTTCCCCAGATCACGAACATTCAATCAAATTTTTTAGATAGTCCCATAACTAAAGACGAAGTGGAAGACGCGATAAACCAATCTCCAGGCAGAAAAAGTCCAGGTCCAGACGGTTTTTCGATTGAATATTACAAATATTTTAAACCCGAATTATCCCAACATTTGACAGATTATTTTAATCATATTAGTAAATCCAACAATTTCAAAAAAGAGTCTCTAGTAGCCCACATTAGCCTCATTCCAAAAGAGGGACAAAACCCCACCTCTTGCGGCAGTTACAGGCCAATTTCACTCATTAATAACGATGTGAAATTATACGCCAAAATATTAGCAAACAGAATACAAAAACTTCTCCCAGATCTGATAAACCCAGAACAAGTTGGCTTTGTCAAAGGAAGAGAAGCCAAGGATAATGTCATGAGGGCAATCAACGCGATTCATCTAGCAAAACAACACAATATACAAATGTCGATTCTCTCCACAGACGCAGAGAAAGCTTTCGATCGCGTTGATTGGTATTTCATGGAACAAGCACTTACAAAATTTGTCTTCCCTCTAAATTTTATACATAAAATAACTGCCTTATACACAGCACCCTCCGCGAAAATTAAAATTAATAACACACTATCCGCCAGCTTTGAGATCAAAAACTGCACAAGACAAGGTTGCCCCCTATCGCCCCTTTTGTTTATTCTCTCATTAGAGACATTCTTGCAGAAAATACGACAATCCCCTAAGATCAAAGGATTGAAAATCGGCACAGTTGAACACAAATGTGCAGCATACATAGACGACATACTTTTCTTTTTGGTAGATCCTGACAAGTCTATTCAGATTTTACTCACTGAGTTGCGCTTCTTCAACTCAATCTCCAATTTTAAAATAAACTTCACCAAGTCTAATATCATGCATATTTCTTTATCTCCTGAAAACAGAAACAACTTAAAATCACTATCCCCATTTAAAGAATGCCCATTCATTGCATATTTGGGAACCAAACTTAGCTGCTCTCCTTCATGCCTTTTTGATTTAAACTTCAAACCATTGTTTAATTTGGTTGAGTCTACCTTATCAAATTAGAGAGATGTCCCGGTTTCATGGTTTGGTAGAGTCAACCTTATAAAAATGATAATTCTCCCCAAAGTCCTATACCTTTCTCCAAACCTTCCCAATAGACATTCCTCAACAATTTTTTCAAAAGCTCAAAAATGTAATTTCAAAATTTATATAGGCAGGTAAAAACCATAGGATAAATCATAAAACCTTGCTAAAATCAAGATGTAGAGGAGGTTTGGGTCTCCCTGATTTTGAAAGATATAGATTATCAACCCACTTATCAAGAGTGATTGAGCTGCAATCCCCTTGTCCCACAAAACTTTGGGTTCCACTTGAGTTGGACGATCTCCATGATGGCTTCTCACACTACCTATGGCCAACCCCATTTAATAGATTTAAATACAATAATATCATGAACCCGTACAAGTTGACTACCCTCAGGTTATGGCACAAAACAAATAAAAAAATGAATCTTATTCCAAATATATGCAAAGCAACTCCTATCTTGCATTTGATCCCTAATAATTATAGATCTCTTAAAAAGAAAATCAGGCTTTCTATTCCCTTTAGAAACATGCCGATTTACTCCTTGGTGTACAAAAACAGATGTATGACCAAGAACAAGATCAGCTCACTCACTAAAGACCTTCACTTGAAAGATGAGGAAATTCAAACTCTACAGGAAGTAACCAAACTTTATCTCCCAGACATTTCTACCTCAGCACCTGATCCGCCAATTATTAAACTGTTTATGAACACAAAAGGAAAGGGAAAAATGATAGCCAAAATAAATAAAAATCTAACCCAAACACAGGAGATCCCAGATTTCATAAAAAAATGGGAATTAGAACTAAATACAAAATTTCTCCCAGAAGAGATTCATACAATTTTCAAAAACATCCACTTCCTAACGTCTTCAGTGAGATTCCAAGAACTTAACTATAAAATCATATCAAGATGGTATAAAACACCTGACATATTGAATAAAATAGACAGCTCAATCTCCCCTCTTTGTTGGAGATGCACCAAAGAGAAGGGTTCTCCGTCACACATTTGGCTGGAATGCACAAAAATTAAAAGTTTTTGGGAGAAAGTTAGAGAGCATATAAAGAAAACCTTAAACGTAGACATCCCATTAACGTCACGTTTCATTCTATTTAATCTGGATCCTTAAAATTTACACTTTAAAAAAGGCTCACTGATACCTCACCTGCTCAACACAGCTAAAATAACTATTGCAAGACACTGGAAAGATGTAGAGACCCCTACCTGCAAAGAATGGATAAAAGAATCCAACCAAATCGGTATATACGAGAAAATTAGACTTTCAGGATCTAAATACCTAAAGACTCTAAACGCATGGATAGCCTGGTTGAACGCCTCAGAGGATCACCAAATAAGCACAACCGGTAACTGTAATCCTTAATTTCTGTCTCCCTATAAGTTTCTTTTGTTATTCCTTTTTTTTTACATA
Source organism: Oophaga sylvatica (assembly GCA_033576555.1). Taxonomy (NCBI): domain Eukaryota; kingdom Metazoa; phylum Chordata; class Amphibia; order Anura; family Dendrobatidae; genus Oophaga; species Oophaga sylvatica. The sequence continues at coordinate 552,097,516 of JARQOD010000002.1, read as the reverse complement.
TAGCCTGTTCTGTAATGTTCATGCCTTGATTTGAGTTTGATCTCCCAAATCGCTTAGTTAATCTCTATATTTTAAGCAGGACTTTCTGACTCCCCACCCTCCCCTTTCCTTCCTGTGTCCCTCCCCACCACTGCCCCTTGTTTTTTAAACTCTTCTTACAACCCTTTTGGTTTGCAAAAACACAGCCTTGTAGTGTTATCGTTGTGATTTATTACGAATGTTTTTTCTTTTTTTTCTTATTTTACTATTTCTGGAAACATTTACCCTTTTTTCCTTTCCTGTTGTATTATTGAAATTTTCTAAATAAAGAATATATACAAAAAAAATTACATCATAAAGAAGGAAAAGTCATAGAATTGTAAAAATCACAGCTTGTATGTCAGACCTAGAGCAATTTTGTGAACAAAATGTTTAACCCCTAACCAACTGATGTTATATTGGGTCCCTTACTTTGATGCAGGCTCAGGAGCTGAGCCCATCTTTTTCCCTGCAGATGATAGCTGTGTTATTCAGCCATCAACTGCATCTAACACCTGCAAGTGGAGATAAACTCCGATCGCGGCTGTTGATTTGTTTAAGGGGTTATATAAGAATGTGATAAAATGGAATCCCTGATATAATTAAAACTGCAGCCAATCCTAGTCTTGTGTCTTGCAGCCCATCCTAGTCTTGTGAGGACATACCGTACATCTTTTGAGACCTGTGTCTCAACTGACAAGAGCTGTATCACCCATAACTCAGTTGGCAACCAGGAGCATGGATGTAATGTGTAATGAAATATGTTTTGTTGTGCTTGGCAAGGAGATCTCCAGTTTCATCCTCCTCCATCAGATTGATAGCTTTATAGCAGGGCACAGAACCAACTGGAAAAAAATACACATTGAGGAGGATGAAGCTGGAGATAATTATTGTTGACCTCAGTGAGAAATAGATGTATTTATTCTCATATTACAGCAGAGCTCCCAGCCAACTGAGGTATGTGTGATACAGCTCTTGTCAGTTGAGACACAGGTCTCGGGAGCTGAAGCCATTACAGACATGTGACTAGGATGAGCTGAAGTTTTAATTACATCAGGGTCGCCATTTTATCTCATTCTCAGAGAGCTCCTTAAAATGCCACTGCGAATGTCTCAGTGGCATTTTCAGTGCATGGCTGGGGAGCAAGCTGCTCTATCTGCCAATTGGCCCCCTCTCGACACAATTTGAACTATTACTGTATATAGCACAAGCAAACAGATGATTGCAGATTCAAGTCCTGTAAGAAGAACATAATATACAGTACAGTGAAAAGTTAAAAAAAGGTTTTAAAAATATGAACAAAAGAAATATATAAAAGTTAAAATTATCTTCTTTTCCCTCATTTAAAATAGAGAATAAAAAAGCACATGTGGTATATCCCTACCCGTATAAGTTAAATCATTCAAAATATAGAATTAACTGATCCATAAACTATAATGAGGAAAAATCAAAATGCCAGAATTTAGATTTTTCGGCCACCACAAAACTGCAAAATATATACAATAAGAAATTATCAAGACATTGTGTACCCCATAGTGGTATCAATAGAAATGTCAGCACAATGAGCTAAAAACAATTTGCAACACAGATCCATCAACCAAAAAATTAAAATCTTATAGGTGTCAGCAGGGCCGGACTGGCCATCTGACAATTCTGGCAATTGAAAGAAGGGCCTGTCTGGTTGTGGACTATCTTGTCTGCTACGTTGTTAGCAGACTTTGTGTTCTTAAGACACCCACACTGTTAAGAGTTGTGACAGAGCACAAAGTGGCTGACTCCGTCACTTACCCCAGTAGGCCACAGGTGTCATTAGAAATATTGATCTTGTAGTAAATCTTGCTTTCCTCCATCAACGGTAATATTAGTAATATATCTCCACCTGGTGCTTGGGGATGGGGACAGCATGGCCTGAGTGATTTTAAATGCGAGGGCTGAATTTCAGCCCCAGTCCATACCTGGGTCTCAGAAAATGGAAACACAAGCAATTTTTTTAACCCCTTGACGTCATGGCCATTTTTTAGTTAACGCTTTTTCCTCCCCTTCTTCCAAGAACCATAACTTTTTTAGATTTTCTTTAACCCCTCTCTGACATTAGACGTACTATCCAGTCCATAAAACCCGTGCCATTCTGACCATGGACGGGATAGTACGTCATAGGCGATTAGCTGCGCTCCCGGAGGGAGCGCAGCTAATCGCCGCCGGGTGTTAGCTGATTATCACAGCTGACACCCGTGACTGTGTGTCAGGAGCGGTCACGGACCGCTCCCGGCACATTAACCCCTTGCACACCGCGATCAAACATGATCGCGGTGTACTGGGGGCACAGGGGAGGATCGCGCAGGGTGGGGGCTCCCTGCGCGCCCCCCTGAGACCCTCAGAGCAGCGCGATGTGATCGCACTGCTCTGAGGGCTTCCTCCCTCCCAGGACCCGGATCCAAGATGGCGCTGGGGTCCTGGAGGGAGGCGGCTTCCTCAGTGCCTGCCGAGAGCAGACATGAGGAAGCGTCCTGCACTGCCTGTCACATCGCTGGTGTGACAGAGTGCTGTGCACACTGTCACACCAGCGATCTGATGAAATACAGTGATGTCCCACCCTGGGACAAAGTAAAAAAGTAAAAAAAAGTAAAAATAAACATGTGTAAAAAAAAATCCAAAATAAATAAAAAAAAAAAAAAATATTCCCCAATAAATTCATTACTTATTGTAAATAAAAAAAATAAAACAATAAAAGTACACATATATGGTATCGCCGCGTCCGTAACGACCCGCCCTATAAAACTGTCCCACTAGTTAACCCCTTTTGTGAACCCCTTAAAAAAAATAAAATAAAAACGAAGCAAAAAATCAGTGCTTTATCATCATACCGCTGACAAAAAGTGGAATAACACGCGATCAAAAAGACCGATATAAATAAACATGGTACCGCTGAAAATGTCATCTTGTCCCGCAAAAAACGAGCCATCACACAGCATCATCAGCAAAAAATAAAAAAGTTATAGCTCGCAGAATAAAGCGATGGAAAAATAATTATTTTTTATAAAAAATTGTTTTTATTCTATAAAAGCGCCAAAACATAAAAAAATGATATAAATGAGGTATCGCCGTAATCGTACTGACCCGAAGAATAAAACTGCTTTATCGATTTTACCACACGCGGAACAATAAAAACGCCTCACCCAAAAGAAATTCATGAATTGCTGATTTTTGTTCATTCTAACCTCCCAAAAATCGAAATAAAAAGCGATCAAAAAATGTCACGTGCTCAAAAATGGTACCAATAAAAGCGTCACCTCGTCCCGCAAAAATTAAGACCTCACATGACTCTGTGGGCCAAACTATGCAAAAATTATAGCTCTCAAAATGTGGCGATGCAAAAAACTACTTTTTGCAATAAAAAGCGTCTTTTAGCGTGACAGCTGCCAATCATAAAAACCCGCTATAAATAGTAAATCAAACCCCCCTTTATCACCCCCTTAGTTAGGGAAAAATAATAAAATAAAAAAAAGTATTTATTTCCATTTTCCCATTAGGGTTAGGGTTAGGGTTTCGGCTAAAGTTAGGGTTAGGGTTGGCGCTAAAGTTAGGATTAGGGTTAGAGTTAGGATTAGGGTTAGGGTTGGGACTAGGGTTAGGGGTGTGTTGGGGTTAGGGTTGGAGTTAGAATTGGGGGGTTTCCACTGTTTAGTCACATCAGGGGCTCTCCAAATGTGACATGGCGTCTGATCTCCATTCCAGCCAATTCTGCGTTGAAAAAGTCAAACGGTGTTCCTTCACTTCTGAGCTCTGCCATGCGTCCAAACAGTAGTTTATCCCCACATATGGGGTATCAGCGTACTCTGGACCCCAAGAGTTATTGTGAAATTTCTCCTATTTTCTCTGTTACCCTTGGGAAAATAAAAAACTGGGGCGAAAATATTATTTTTGTAAAAAAAATAAGATTTTTTTGTTTTTACGGCTGTACATTTGTACTTCTGTGAAGCACTTGGGGCTTCATAGCTCTCACCACACATCTAAATAAGTTCCTTGTGGGGTCTATTTTCCAAAATGGGGTCACTTGTTGGGGATTTCCACTGTTTAGGCGCATCAGGGGCTCTCCAAATGCGACATGACGCCCCCAGACCATTCCATCAAAGTCTGCAATCCAAAACGTCACTACTTCCCTTTCCGAGCCCTGACATGCGCCCATACAGTAGTTTTCTCCCACATATTGGGTATCAGCGTACTCAGGACAAATTGGACAACAACTTTTGGGGTCCAATTTCTCCTGTTACCCTTGTGAAAATAAAATATTGGGGGCGAAAAAATCATTTTTGTAAAAAAAAAAAAGGATTTTTTATTTTTACGGCTGTGCGTTATAAACTTCTGTGAAGCACTTCGGGGTTCAAAGTGCTCACCACACATCTAGATAAGTTCCTTGTGGGGTCTATTTTCCAAAATGGGGTCACTTGTGGGGGGTTTCCACTGTTTAGGCGCATCAGGGGCTCTCCAAATGCGACATGACGCCCCCAGACCATTCCATCAAAGTCTGCAATCCAAAGCGTCACTACTTCCCTTCCGAGCCCTGACGTGCACCCATACAGTAGTTTTCTCCTACATATTGGGTATCAGCGTACTCAGGACAAATTGGACAACAACTTTTGGGTTCCAATTTCTTCTGTTACCCTTGTGAAAATAAAATATTGGGGGCGAAAAAATCATTTTTGTAAAAAAAAAAAAGGATTTTTTATTTTAAGGCTGTACGTTATAAACTTTAGTGAAACACCTGGGGGTTCAAAGTTCTCACCACACATCTAGATAAGTTCCTTGAGGGTCTAGTTTCCAAAATGGTGTCATTTGTGGGGGGTTTCCACTGTTTAGGCAGATCAGGAGCTCTCCAAACACGACATGGCGTCCAGCCAATTCTGCGTTGAAAAAGTGAGACGGCGCTCCTTCCCTTCCAAACTCTGCCATGCACCCAAACAGTGGTATACCCCCACATATGGGGTATCAGTGTACTCAGGACAAATTGCACAATAACTTTTGGAGTCTTTTTACCCTTGGAAAAATAAAAATTCGGGTGAAAAGATCATTTTTGTGGAAAAAATATGATTTTTAAATTTTACGGCTCTATGTTATAAACTTGTGTGAAGCACTTGAGGGTTCAAATTGCTCACCAAAGATCTAGATAAGTTCCTTAGGGGTCTAGTTTCCCAAATGGGGTCATTTGTGGGGGTTTCCACTGTTTAGGCACATCAGGGGCTCTCCAAATGCAACATGGCATCCAATCTCAATTCCAGCCAATTTTGGTTGGAAAAAGTCAAATGGTGCTCCTTCCCTTCCGAGCTCTGCCGTGCGCCCAAACAGTGGTTCCCCCCCACATATGGGGCATCAGCGTACTCAGGACAAATTGGACAACAACTTATGTGGTCCAATTTCTTCTGATACCCTTGGGAAATAAAAAATTAGTGACTAAAAGATAATTTTTGTGGGAAAAAAATAGGATTTTTTATTTTCATGCCCGGGCATTATAAACTTGTGTGAAGCACTTGGGGGTTCAAAGTGCTCACCAAAGATCTAGATAAGTTCCTTAGGGGGTCTAGTTTCCAAAATGGGGTCACTTGTGGGGGATTTCCACTGTTTAGGCTCATCTGGGGCACTGCAAACGGAACATGACCCCCATCAACGTCTGCATTCCAAAACGTTACTACTTCCTTTCCAAGCCCTGCCGTGCGCCCAAACAGTTTTCCACCCCCACATATGGGGTATCAGCGTACTCAGGACAAATTGGACAACAACTTTTGGGGTCCAATTTCCTTGGGAAAATTCAAAAATTTAGGACTAAAAAATCATTTTTGTGGAATTTTTTTTTTTTTTTCACACCCAGGCATTATAAACTTTTGTGAAACACTTGGGGTTCAAAGTGCTCACAACAGATCTAGATAAGTACCTTAGGGGGTCTAGTTTCCAAAATGGTGTCACTTGTGGGGGGTTTCCACTGTTTAGGCGCATCAGAGGTTCTCCAAGCGCGACATGGCGTCCAATCTCAACTCCAGCCAATTTTAGTTTGAAAAAGTCAAACGGCGCTCCTTCCCTTACGAGCTCTGCCGTGTGCCCAAACAGTGGTTTTCCCCCACATATGGGGTATTGGCGTACTCAGGAGAAATTGCATAACAACCTTATCTGTCCATTTTCTCCTTTTACCCTTGTGAAAATAAAAAAAAAGTTTGTAAAAGATCATTTTTGTGGCTAAAAAGTTAAATATTCATTTTTTCCTTCCACGTTGCTTTAGTTCCTGTGAAGCACCTGAAGGGTTAATAAACTTCTTGAATGTGGTTTTGAGTACCTTGAGGGGTGCAGTTTTTAGAATGGTGTCACTTTTGGGTATTTTCTGTCATGTAGACCCCTCAAAGTGACTTCAAATGTGAGGTGGTCCCTAAAAAAAATGGCTTTGTAAATTTTGTTGTAAAAATGAGAAATCGCTGGTCAACTTTTAACCCTTATAACTTCCTAACAAAAAAAAATTTTGATTCCAAAATTGTGCTGATGTAAAGTAGACATGTGGGAAATGTTATTTCTTAACTATTTTGTGTTACATATTTCTCTGTTTTAAGGGAATAAAAATTCAAAGTTTGAAAATTGCTAAATTTTCAAAATTTTCGCCATATTTGCGTTTTTTTCAAAAATAAATGCAAGTTATATGGAAGAAATTTTACCACTAACGTGAAGTACAATATGTCACGAGAAAACAATCTCAGAATCGCGAAGATCCGTTGAAGCGTTCCGGAGTTATAACCTCATAAAGAGACAGTGGTCAGAATTGTAAAAATTGTCCCGGTCATTAACGTGCAAACCACCCTTGGGGGTGAAGGGGTTAAAATAACTGTACGAGGGCTTGTTTTTTGTAGGATTAGTTGTACTTTTGAATGGCACCGTTGATTTTATCATATAGTGTTATGGAAAACAGGGAAAAAATTCCAAGTGCAAATTGCAAAAAAGTGCCATTCCACAACTGTTTTTTGCTTTTTTTTTATTTACTATACTACAAGTAAAACTGACCTGGCAATATGATTCTCCGGGTCAGTACAAACATGCAGATACCAAATGTATTGTTTATTTTTTTACTTAAATGGTGAAAAAAAATTCCAGAAATATGTATGAAAATAAAGACTTGCAGCGTTTCCATTTTTCAGGATCTGGGGCTATGAGATGGCTTATTTTTTGTGCCTCTTATTGCTTTTTATTGCAGTGTTGTGAAGGTCACAAAATCGCAATTCTGGCGTTTTGTTTTTTTTCTCACTAGGCTGTTTACCGATCAAATTAATTTATATTATATTTTGATAGATTGGACATTTCTGAACGCAAAGATAACAAGCGTGTATTTTTTTTTAAATTGTTTTATTTTCAATTAGGCAAAAGGCAGGGTTTCTTTGAACTTTTGTGTGTTTTTTATTTTTTACATCTTTTAAAAACAATTTTTTTCACTTTTTACTTTATTTAATAATCCCATTAGGGGACTTGAAGCTGTGATTGTCCTATCACTTGTGCTACGCACATCAGAGCCGGCGTTCACAGGAGTATTGTAATGACATTCACAGGGGTCTTTTGCAGACCCCCGGCTATCACGACAACCCATCGGCACATCGCGATCACGTGACAGGGGTAGAATTGGATTGAGCTCAGGTAACACTTGCTCTGGGCAATTGAGCATTGTCAGTCAAGTGCACTGAGCTCTTGGCCAAAATGTGCACCAAAACATGCTATTTTACAAATGGAATAAAAGTTGATTTATCTGCCACTAAAATACTATGTATACTGCTGGTATCAATTTTAGGGGCTAAAGGCACTGCCACACTTAGCGATCGCACCAGCGATCACGACAACGACACGACCTGGCGAGATCGCTGGTGCGATAGCTATGTGATCGCTAGTTAGATTCCAAACACAACTCATCAGCGATCTGTGATTCCAAACACATCTCATCAGCGATCTGTATAACGACCTCTGCGGTCGTTGGGAAAACCTAGTCCCACTTGCGATGCTGGTGAAGTCGTTCATAAAGGGTGTCACACTCAGCGATTCAGGCTCACCAGCGGGACACCAACGACCAAAAAACGGCTCAGAACGTTCGTAAGCGATCAGCAACATCTCAGCAGGGGCCACATCGCTGCTACATGTCACACACAGCTAAGTCGCTAACGAGATCGCTACTGCGTCATAAATGGTGACGCAGTAGCGATCTCGCTAGCGATCTCGCTTAGTGTGGCATACCCTTAAGTCTACCATATAAATGTGTACATAGTTTATCACAAATGTACAAGACACTAGAGGGCACACTGGATCCCAGAAACTGACATTTAAGCCATAAATCCAAAGTAATTATTTTTACTAGGTGCTAAGACAGACAGCATTAACCCAAAAAATGAATGCTCTATAAAAATATTATGGCTTCTCTTTTTAGGTTACAGACATTGCAGTAACATGTTTTTTTTCACCGTGGCTTCCTGCCCGTGTCTAATTTTAATTTACAGTGAAAGCTTTGGAAATACTTGAACAGCACATAAACTCGTTTACAGTAATAAGAATTTGGGAAGCTGCCAGACAAATGCATTAAAGACCAAATGTCCGTCATCTATTCACAAGTGAACACTTCTAAGATGAGTCAGCAGATCAACTATCGATTCCTGGGTATCATTTTCCAGGGTTATCGGAAGGAGTTCTTTTTTCATGTGATATACCCTCATCATCTCTGGATGCTAAATAAGAACTATCTCAAGGAACTTTGTGAATTACTGAGCTTCTCACCGGTTAATACAACATTGACATAAATTCTTTGCTATAGTGTGTCTCCCTAATGCCAACATGGCACACTAATGGCAATATATTTCCTTATCCTGCATAATCTCCCCCTTGTCTTGTATTATTTCATACTGAAGCTGCAAAACGTTAAAAACATTTTGTGGTATATTCATGCATCCATTTGCCTAAAATGAAAGAATATAAAACAAGCATGTATATCATGGAGCTATAGACCCTGATTCATCAAGACCAGCGATCTTCTCACTGGTCTTGATGAGGGGGCGTGGTGGAGTCAGATGCTTAAGATTCATTAAGAGGATTATTAGGCAATCCCTGAATGAGTTGTGACTGTCTAAAAGCCGTGAGACATGCAGGCGCGGGGACTCAAACATATTATTTCAGCACGCCGAAGACTATCGGTTAGCATCTGGGCATACTTGGATAACACCTTATCCGAGCACGTTTGCTCATCACTATTGGTGTCCAACTCTGTGTGCAATGGCAGAAATCTTATTCCAGTCATGGACTGGAGTGAGACAATCCGCCCCTGAAATGAAAGTCACTGAGGATGCTTCATTTCAGGGAGGGAGCACGGGCTGCAGCAGTGACCGCAGCCTCTGCCCCTGATGACAATTCTATTGAGTATCCTAGTATGTACTGGGATACTTAGACAAATCGTTATTACAACGAAAGTGAAAAAAAAATAGAATAGCAGTTACAAACTGTACTTAAGGAACAATAGGGAATTTTTAATGTAAGAATATTATAAAATATCTTAGATTATGGGAATAAATAGATAGGGATTTAGAATGAATTTTACTTTGACTTTGGACCTCCCCTTTAAAGGTGGTTGCTGTATTTATATTGGGAAAACCTGGTGACAGATTCCTTTTAATAGCTGGGATCAAAGATAACTGTCATTCAGCCATTTAACTTTGTCATACAGCACAATGGGCCCCATATCATGCTCCATATAGTATAATGGACTGTAGACTGTGAGCCCTCGTGGCCAGGGTCCTCTCTCCTTCTGTACTTGTATGTCCCTTGTCTTCCCCTTTTCACATGTAAAGCGCCATGGAATAAATGGCGCTATATAAATGAAAAATAATAATAATAATGGTCCCCATATGGTGCTCAATACAATATATTGGGCCCCATATAGTTCTCCATATAATATAATAAGCCTCACATAGTGCTCCATACAGTATAAGGTGCCCCGTATATATTTCTCCATAAAGTATAATGGGCCCCATATAGTGCTCCATACAGTATAATGGGCCCCATATAGTGCTCCATACAGTATAATGGGCGTCATATATTGCTCCATACAGTATAATGGGCCCCATACAGTGCTCTATGCATTAAAAATAAACAAATGACCCCCCTGCTCCGGTCTCCTCAGCATCTTCTGACCATCTGCATTACTCAATACAGAGAGCACGCTGTAGTTATGTCATTGTGCCCTCTGCGCTGAAACGTCACAGAGCTCAGACGCAAAGGAGGAATGATGAGAGAGGGAGCATCAATGGACGGCTCCCTCTATCATCATTGTTTTCAATTGTATCAGCATTCAGGATGCTGAAACAGTTGAAAGTACAATGCAGGGGGGGCCCGATGCAGACACGTGGTCTACCACCATTGGCAGTACTCCACTGTTCATAAGCTTCTCAGCTAAACTTATAAAGTTGTACTCATTATTCAGATTTTGCTCTGATTGTTATATGTGTTTGTTGCTTTGAGATGAAACTTCGGCAAGTTAAAAACTTTTCTCCTTAGAAAGGGTGTGATGTCATTTAGGTGTGAAGACAACAAAAGTTGACTCATTCCGAAGCAGATGATAGTTTTCTCACCAGACATACATTTTCTGCAGCCTTTAGAGTCATTAATAAGTGTTAATTTAGCTCAATAAATGCAAATACATAATCTGCTACTCATTTTATTGTAAATTCACCTGTGTAATTTTGCACTTATGAATATGAAGACGATTTATAGATAACATTTTTATCACTATGAAGCTAATCTTGCACCAATCAGTCGTAACATTACCCCACCTGCCTGTTATCAAAATAGCAGCAGATCCTTAAGGACTCATTTTTTTGGCAGATCAATTGGATTATGACTGGCTGATGAATTTAGTAGGGTATTCCATTCATTTTTTAAAGTCACAACAGTGTAGGGATTGTGAGATCTTCACTCGTCTGATGGAGAATATCAGAGTGGAAAAAAATGCAAACCACACATGTGGGAATGCAGATCTTTGAAATTTAAATCCATTGACACCTTTATGTAGAATCATAGACTGTTAGAGTTGGAAGGGACCTACAGGGTCATCGTGTTCAACCCCCTGCTCAATGCAGGATTCACCAAACCATCTCAGACAGATGTCTGTCCAGCCTTTGTTTGAAGACTTCCATTGAAGGAGAACTCACCACCTGCTGCATCATACTGTTGACTCATGTGCAGTCTGTGATCTGTTAGTATACCCAAGTATTTTTCACACGTGCTGTTGCTTAATTCTGTTCTTCCTGCTCAGTGTGAGGTGCACGCAGTCCATAAGCAAAGCATCACAGAAGATAAGCATCGTGTAAACGGCAGTTATCCATGGAAAGGAATTAACATTCATCTTCTCTCTTCACACAGGTATGCACTCCATTCATTGAAAGCAAACAGCTGAATGGTACAATTCCCACCCCTGCTGCCTGTGTTGTCTGCTGCAATATATACTAATGGTATGCACTCCATTCATTGAAAGCAAACAGCTGAATGGTACAATTCCCACCCCTGCTGCCTGTCTTATCTGCTGCAATATATACTAATGGTACAACTCCATACTTCTGCTTGCTGTCATCCGCTGCTTTACCATCTTGCAACATATTTTAATGTGCCTGCTAAAGCTTTGGTATAATTCATGTGTTGAACTGTATTTAATACTTACTGCTTTATATCCATGTGACTGGGGCCTCTCTAGATCTTATCAGGTGGAAGGTGCTAAAGCATATAGATGTAGCCAGGTCTAGTGCCTTTGATGATCTAACTACCCCCTGGTGTGCTGACCCCAGCTGCCAAATTATCCCAAACCAGCTCCCACAATCCCTCTCTCCTGACCCTGTAGTGTGGGCTATATATTTAGGAGTAGTCTAAGGGGAGCACGCAGTGTGGGGTGCATGCAGTCCATAAGCAAAGCATCACAGAAGATAAGCATCATGTAAACGGCAGTTATCCATGGCAGTTAATCAGGGCAGGAATCAGGTAACCCACACTATGCTTTCTTTTTAATCATGTACTTTATCTCTATCCTCCTGTGTTCCCTTGCCATCCACATTCACCGCCCCATCCCCCCTCCATCACGACTCATACACATCAGCCCCTCAATACTTCCCTCTCCCATGTACAGCTCCCATGCACTCCTTACCTTCTTGGAAAAACCTCAGCCCACCTTGCCCAAACATATCACAGAAAAAACCGACTTACAATTCCAACAACTATTTGCTCTTTATCTTCCTACTCCTACTGATTTCAGGGGACATCTCCCCCAACCCTGGTCCACCATCCCCCAACCTCAATCCCTACCCTACCTCATATTGAAACCATAATAATCTTATTAATATTACTTGCACTCCCTCATCTCCTTCCTTTAATTGTGCCCTCTGGAATCCACGGTCTGCATGCAACAAGCTATCCTTCCTGCACAACTACTTTCTGAACAACTCTCTTCATCTGTTGGCCCTCACAGAAACCTGGATTCAGGATTCTGACACTGTCTCCCCTGCTGCCATTTCCTATGGTGGCTTACAGTTCTCCCATTCCCCGAGATCCACAAACAGACATGGTGGTGGAGTAGGCATACTCCTGTCCCCACAATGCACTTTCCAGGTCATCCTCCCAATTCCATCACTCTCATTCCCTTCATTTGAGTTCCACACCATCAGGCTCTTCCGTCCCCTTTCCCTCAGAGTAGCGGTCATATATCGGCCCCCAGGCTGGCCCACACAGTTCCGTCACCAATTCTCAGCCTGGCTGCCGCACTTCATGTCCTCAGAACTACCAACCCTTATCCTTGGAGACTTCAACATCCCCATTAACAGCCCTACTTCCATATCTGCATCTCAGCTTCTATCACTAACCACTTCTCTAGGCCTCTCACAGCTTTCAACCTCTAAGACACACAAGGATGGTAACATCCTTGACCTTGTCTTTGTCCGACTCTGTTCAATCTCCCACCTAAATAACTCACCGCTTCCACTCTCTGACCACAACATTCTCTCCTTCATGCTCACAAATCCTCGACCACCCCAGCGCACTCCTACCTACCACACATGCAGAAATCTACAAGCCATTAACCCTCAGACACTTTCTGACTCCCTACACTCATCACTGTCCCCAATCTCCTCTTTTTCCTGTCCTAATCTGGCTGTTCATCACTACAATGACACTCTTAGAAGCACCCTTGACCAAGTAGCGCCACTCACCCTCAGAACTTCCAAACACACAGTAAAACAGCCCTGGCTCACATTGCAAACTCAACTTCTTCAGTGATGCTCTAGGAGTGCTGAAAGCCTTTGGAGAAAAACCCGCACACCAGAAGACTTCATCCACTTTAAATTTATGCTAAGAACTTATAACGCTGCCCTTCACCTCGCCAAACAGACCTACTTCACTACCCTGATCTCCTCACTAGCCAACAACCCCAAGAAACTTTTTGACACTTTTCACTCCCTCCTCAGGCCAAAAGCAAAAGCCCCTATCACAGACATTTGTGCTGACGACCTGGCCTCCCACTTTATAGAAAAAATAGATAATATCCGTCAGGAAATCTGCTCTCAACCACCAAGTGCTGTGACTCCCATCCCTCCCTGCATTTCCCCTGGCTCACTTTCCACATTTGATCCCATCACAGAAGAAGAAGTCTCCAGACTCCTCTCTTCCTCTCGTCCGACTACATGCACTACCGAGCTCATTCCCTCACATCTCCTCCAATCTCTCTCTCCAGTTGTCACAACTCACCTGACTACAATCTTTAATCTCTCACTCTCCTCTGGCATTTTCCCATCCTCCTTCAAACACTCCATCGTTACTCCATTACTAAAGAAACCCGCTCTCGACCCTTCCTGCAAAAACAACTACAGACCGGTCTCCAATCTCCCCTTCATCTCTAAACTTTTGGAGCGCCTAGTCTACTCCCGCCTTACCCGTTACCTCTCCACTCACTCTCTTCTAGACCCTTCACAGTCCGGCTTCCGCCCCTACATTCGACTGAAACTGCACTCATCAAAGTGACCAATGACCTTCTGACAGCAAAACGTAACGGTGACCACTCTCTACTCATTCTTCTAGACCTTTCTGCAGCTTTTGACACAGTTGACCACCGTCTCCTACTCTCTAGGCTCCAGTCTCTAGGTATTAAGGACACTGCTCTCTCCTGGCTCTCTTCCTATCTTTCTGACCGCTCCTTCAGTGTTTCCTTCTCTGGCTCCACGTCATCTCCTCTTCCTCTTGCTGTGGGGGTACCCCAGGGTTCAGTCCTTGGCCCCCTTCTCTCCTCTCTCTACACGGCCCCAATTGGACAGACCATCAGCAGATTTGACTTTCAGTACCATCTTTATGCTGATGACACACAACTATACACATCATCCCCCGACCTTACCCCCGCTGTACTACAGAACACCAGTGACTGTCTGTCCGCAGTCTCCAACATCATGTCCACTATCTATCTGAAACTCAACCTCTCCAAAACTGAACTTCTGCTCCCGCCGTCTACTGACCTCCCTAAATTTGACATTTCCCTCTCTGTGGGCGGCACCATAATAACACCCAGGCAGCAGGCTCGCTGTCTGGGTGCTATGTTTGACACCAATCTCTTCTTCACCTCTCATATACAATCTATTGCCCGCTCTTGCCGCCTACACCTAAAGAACATCTCTAGAATCCGCCCTTTTCTCACCATGGAAGCAACAAAAACCCTCACTGTAGCATTGATCCACTCTTGCCAGGACTACTGCAACGCTCTGTTAATTGGCCTCCCTGTTACTCGACTATCCCTTCTCCAGTCCATCCTTAATGCAGCAGCCAGGGTCATCTGTTATGATTTGGTAGCTGAGGAGAGCAGGCAAAAAAGGCAATACACCAGAGAGGTTGGAATCTATTGGATTGCAGCACCCTGACCAACCACCACAACCAAAGGCAGCCGTGGAGCGTACCCACGTTGGTCCCAGACGCCTCGTCACAGCCTGAGAAGCCAACTTCACCCAAAGATAGAAAGAGGAAAACTATCTGCCCTGGAGCAGATCCCCAAAGAACATAGGAAGCCCCCAAACACGTAATGGCGGCCAGACAAGAGGAAACACAGACACAGACAGAAAACAGTATGAGCAAACGTCGGGGCCCAATCTTCCTAGTCAGAAAAGGATAGGAAGGTCACTTACTGCAATCCAAAAAACCCTAAAAAAATACCAACACACTAATTGCAAAAACACCTGAGATCACACGACCTCTACCACCCAAACTAGTTCTCTGGCGTAAAAAAACCAAGCCGCAGCCAAAGAAAAAACTGGAAAAGGCAAACGAACAAACAACTGGCTGAACCAAACTGAGAGGAGCACAAGCCCCCGGAGGGGACCTTGTTATGTTTCGGTAGCTGAGGAGTGCAGGTAAAAAAGGCAATACACCAGAGCAGTTGGAATCTATGAGATTGCAGTACCCTGACTAACCACCACAACTAGAGGCAGTCGTGGAGCGTTCCTACGTTGGTCCTAGACGCCTCGTCACAGCCTGAGAAACTAACTACACCTAAAGATAGAAATAGGAAAGCTATCTGCCCCGGAGCAGAACCCCAAAGATAACAGAAAGCCCCAAACATGTAATGGCGGTTAGACAAGAGGAAATACTGACACAGAAAGAAAATAGTATGAGCAAACGCTGGGGCCCAAACTATCTAAATAGAAAAGGATAGGAAGGGTACTTACTGCAATCCCAGAAAACCCTGAAAAACACCAACTCTACTAATTTCAAAATCACCTGAGATCACACGACCTCTACCACCTAAATTAGTTCTCTGGTGTAACAAAATCAAAACAGCAGCCACTGAAAAAACTGGAAAAAGCAAAAGAACAAAACTCAGTGGCTGAACTAAACTGAGAGGGCAGAAGCCCCCGGAGGGGACCCTGAAGGCCCCCAAAGAAGTGCAGGACAAAATGCAAAAACACAGCAAAAACACAAAAGAAGCAAAAGTCTTATCTGTAAGCAGGAGATGCAGACACGACACAGCAGGCTACAAGGGAAACTGGAATGAAGGATTCAGACCAGAACAATTGATCACCGGCAACCCTGATGGGAAAATGACTCCCTTATATAAGACCAGTCAGTAACACCTGATTCCCAGTCCTCACAATCCTCACTAGCACCGCTTGTAACCACCAGAGGGAGCCTCTGCTCAGAACTCATCTCAAACCCATTCACAACAGTACCCCCCCCTTGAGGAGGGGTCACCGAACCCTCATTTGAGCAACCAGGTCGGTCAGGATGAGTTCTATGATACGCACGGATAAGTCTCCTAGCATGGATGTCCGAAGCAAACACCCAAGAATTGTCTTCCTGACCATAACCTCTCCATTTAACCAAATACTGGAGTTTCCGTCTAGAAAAACGAGAATCCAATATTTTCTCAACCACATACTCCAGATTGCCCTCAACCAAAACAGGGTCAGGAGGCACAGCAGCAGGGACCATTGGCTCAACAAACCTCTTCAACAAGGACTTGTGGAACACGTTATGGATCTTAAATGTCCCTGGAAGAAGCAAACGAAAAGAAACAGGATTAATAATCTCCATGATCTTATAAGGTCCAATGAACCTAGGCTTAAATTTAGGAGATGCTACTCTCATAGGAATATTCTTTGAGGACAACCAGACCAAGTCCCCCACTTTAAACCGAGGACCATCAGTCCTATGCCGGTTAGCAAACCGCTGGGCCTTCTCCTGAGAGAGGGACAACCTCTCCACTACCTGGTCCCAAATCTGTTGCATACGCTCCACAACAGAGTCAACACCTGGACAGACAGAAGCCTCCGTCTGTCCTGAAGAAAATCGAGGGTGAAACCCAGAATTACAGAAAAACAGAGACATCAAAGTGGCAGAGCTAGCCCTATTATTAAGAGCAAACTCAGCCAAAGGCAAAAAAGAGACCCAGTCATCCTGATCAGCAGACACAAAGCATCTTAGATAAGTCTCCAATGTCTGGTTTGTTCTCTCAGTTTGACCATTGGTCTGAGGATGAAATGCCGAGGAGAAAGACAATTGAACACCCAGTTTAGAACAAAAAGTTATCCAAAATCTGGAAACAAACTGGACTCCTCTGTCAGACACAATGTTCTCAGGAATGCCGTGTAAACGAACCACATGCTGAAGGAACAACGGCACCAATTCAGAGGAGGAAGGCAACTTAGGTAATGGCACAAGATGTATCATTTTGGAAAACCTATCACAAATTACCCAGATGGTGGTCATTCTCTGAGAAACAGGAAGATCGGAAATGAAATCCATAGAGATATGGGTCCATGGTCTCTTGGGCACAGGCAATGGCATCAACAAACCACTAGAGCGAGAGCAAGGCTTGGAGCGAGAGCAAGTCCCGCAGGACTGCACAAATTCCCTGACATCACGAGACAAGGTAGGCCACCAAAAGGACCGGCTAACCAAGTCTCTGGTACCAAAAATTCCGGGATGCCCAGCCAATGCGGAACAATGAATCTCAGACATCACACTCTTTTTCCATTGGTCCGGGACAAACAATTTTCCAACAGGGCAGCGCTCGGGCCTATCCTCCTGACACCCCTCCAGAGCAAGTCTCAAATTGGGCGAGATGGCGGAAAGAACTACAGCCTCTTTCAAAATAACAGAAGGATCAGATAACTCAGGAGAGTCCGCAAGGAAACTCCTCGAGAGGGCATCCGCCTTAACATTCTTAGTGCCAGGAAGAAAGGAAACCACAAAATTAAAACGTGTGAAAAACAAGGCCCACCTGGCCTGTCTAGGATTGAGTCGCTTGGCAGATTCCAGATAGACCAGATTCTTATGGTCCGTAAGGACCACCACCTGATGTTTGGCTCCCTCCAGCCAATGTCTCCACTCTTCAAAAGCCCACTTCATGGCCAATAACTCCCGATTACCTACGTCATAATTACGTTCAGTAGGAGAAAATTTTCGAGAGAAAAAGGCACAAGGGTTACTTTTAGAGGTCTCTGGATCTTTTTGGGACAAAACGGCACCTGCCCCAATTTCAGGGGCATCAACCTCCACCTGAAATGGCAGAGAAACATCAGGCTGCCGTAGAACAGGGGCAGAAGTGAATCTCTGCTTAAGTTCCTGAAATGCAGAGACTGCCTCAGGAGGCCAATTCGCCACATCAGAACCCTTTCTGGTCAAATCAGTTAATGGTTTAACAATAACCGAGAAATTACCAATAAATTTACGATAAAAATTGGCAAAACCCAAAAATCTCTGAAGAGCCTTTAATGAAGTAGGTTGGACCCAATCACAGATGGCCTGAACCTTGACCGGGTCCATTTCAATAACAGATGGGGACAAAATGAATCCCAGAAATGAGATCCTCTGTACGCAAAAAAGACACTTTGATCCCTTCACATACAGAGCATTCTCTCTCAAAATCTGGAATACAGTTCGAACATGTTTCACATGAGAGTCCCAGTCATTAGAAAAATCAAGATATCATCCAAATAAACAATCAGAAATTTGTCCACAAAATCCCTGAAAATGTCATTCATGAAGGACTGGAAGACGGAAGGAGCATTAGTGAGCCCAAAGGGCATCACTAGGTACTCAAAATGCCCTTCAGGGGTATTGAATGCCGTCTTCCATTCATCCCCGTGCTTAATGCGAATAAGGTTATACGCCCCCCTGAGGTCAAGCTTGGTAAACCAAGTAGCGTTTTTCACCCTGGAAAACAGGTCAGAAATCAAGGGTAACGGGTATTAATATTTCACAGTAATATTGTTCAAGAGACGATAATCAATACACGGCCTTAATGAACCATCTTTTTTGGCCAAAAAGAAAAAACCGGCACCTAAGGGTGAAGAGGATGGTCTGATATGACCCTTCTCCAATGATTCCTTGATATAAGACCGCATAGCGTCATGTTCAGGTACAGACAAGTTAAAAAGGCGACCTTTAGGAAATTTACTACCCGGCACTAATTCAATAGCGCAGTCATAGCTCCTATGGGGAGGCAAGGATGCAGATTTACTTTCGCTAAACACATCAGAAAAATCAAACAAAAAGTCAGGAACATCCTGAGCCTGGGGGGAGGCAGAAAAAACAGGAGTGTTGGTATTAACACATTGGCAGCCCCAACTGGTTACAGACACAGATTTCCAATCCAAAACAGGATTATGAGACTGCAACCAAGGGAAACCCAGCACGATAATGTCATGCAGATTATATAGAACCAAAAATTTGCAGCACTCCTGGTGATCAGGTTCAACCCTCATTATCACCTGAGTAGAAAACTGGGGTTTATTCTCAGCCAAAGGGGTAGAATCGATCCCCAGTAGGGGAATAGACTTCTGTAGGGGCATCAAGGGAAACCCACAACGTTTAGCAAAATCATAATCCATCAGGTTAATAGCTGCTCCAGAATCAACAAAAGCCTGAGCAGAAAATGAGGACAGAGAGCATATCAGAGTGACAGTTAATAAAAACTTAGTCTGAACACTACCCAAGACAACTGAGCGTGCAAAACGTCTTCCCCGCTTAGGGCAGACTGAAATAGCATGAGAGGCATCACCACAGTAGAAACATAACCCATTGCGCTTTCGAAACTCATGACGCTGTGCCCCAGACACCACTCCATCACACTGCATGGGCTCAGAAGCTGGCTCACAAGGCAACACCACTCCACGCATACTTCTCCGCTCACGCAAACGTCTGTCAATTTGAATCGCTAATGACATAGAATCATTGAGACCAGAGGGGACAGGGAATCCCACCATAACATCCTTTACATTATCCGACAGACCCTTCCGGAAAAGGGCCGCCAAAGCGTCGTCATTCCATTTGGTCAGGACTGCCCACCTACGGAATCTCTGACAGTATAACTCAGCGTCATCAAGCCCCTGATTTAATGCCAACAAGGCTTTTTCAGCTTGATCAGTGACATTAGGCTCATCGTACAATAACCCCAAAGCCTGAAAAAACGCATCAACATCACTCAAAACAGGATCCCCAGGTGTCAGGGAAAAAGCCCAATCCTGAGGATCGCCGCGCAGGAGAGAGATGATAATTTGAACCTGCTGCGCTGCGTTTCCTGAGGACTTAGATTTTAAGGCAAGAAACAATTTACAATTATTTTTGAAATTCTGAAACTTAGCTCGATCCCCTAAAAACAAATCTGGCATGGGGATCCTAGGTTCCACAACAGGCAACCTAGCAAGATAGATAGCAATACTCCGAACCTCAGTGGCAAGCTGATCCACACGGCCAGACAACCGTGCAAACTCCATTGAGAGAAAAGATCCTCCCCAGCACCCAGAGATACAGAGGGAAAAAAAAAATGCAACAAACAGAAAAATATCTCTGACAACTTTTCTTCCTTCAAAATATTTTTTCCCTTCAGTGAGTACCATACAATTTTTATGGCCGGTGATACTGTTATGTTACGGTAGCTGAGGAGTGCAGGTAAAAAAGGAAATACACCAGAGCAGTTGGAATCAATGAGATTGCAGTACCCTGACTAACCACCGCAACTAGAGGCAGCCGTGGAGCGTTCCTACGTTGGTCCTAGACGCCTCGTCACAGCCTGAGAAACTAACTACACCTAAAGATAGAAATAGGAAAGCTATCTGCCCCGGAGCAGAACCCCAAAGATAATAGAAAGCCCCCAAACATGTAATGGCGGTTAGACAAGAGGAAATACTGACACAGAAAGAAAATAGTAAGAGCAAACGCTGGGCCCAAACTATCTAAATAGAAAAGGATAGGAAGGGTACTTACTGCAATCTCAGAAAACCCTGAAAAAACACCAACTCTACTAATTTCAAAATCACCTGAGATCACACGACCTCTACCACCTAAATTAGTTCTCTGGTGTAACAAAAACAAAACAGCAGCCACTGAAAAAAACTGGAAAAAGCAAAAGTACAAAACACAGTGGCTGGACTAAACTGAGAGGGCAAAAGCCCCCGGAGGGGACCCTGAAGGCCCCCACAGAAGTGCAGGACAAAATGCAAAAATATAGCAAAAACACAAAATAAGAAATTGTCTTATCTGATAGCAGGAGATGCAGACACGACACAGCAGGCTACAAGGGAAACTGGAAAGAAGGATTCAGACCAGAACAATTGATCACCGGCAACCCTGATGGGAAAATGACTCCCTTATATAAGACCAATCAGTAACACCTGATTCCCAGTCCTCACAATCCTCACTAGTACCGCTTGTAACCACCAGAGGGAGCCTCTGCTCAGAACTCATCTCAAACCCATTCACAACAGACCACCACCTGATGTTTGGCTCCCTCCAGCCAAGGTCTCCACTCTTCAAAAGCCCACTTCATGGCCAATAACTCCCGATTACCCACGTCATAATTACGTTCAGTTGGAGAAAATTTTCGAGAGAAAAAGGCACAAGGGTTACTTTTAGAGGTCTCTGGATCTCTTTGGGACAAAACGGCACCTGCCCCAATTTCAGAGGCATCAACCTCCACCTGAAATGGCAGAGAAACATCAGGCTGCCGTAGAACAGGAGCAGAAGTGAATCTCTGCTTAAGTTCCTGAAACGCAGAAACTGCCTCAGGAGGCCAATTCACCACATCAGAACCCTTCTTGGTCAAATCAGTCAATGGTTTAACAATAACAGAGAAATTACCAATAAATTTACGATAAAAATTGGCAAAACCCAAGAATCTCTGAAGAGCCTTTAATGAAGTGGGTTGGACCCAATCACAGATGGCCTGAACCTTGACCGGGTCCATTTCAATAACAGATGGGGACAAAATGAATCCCAGAAATGAGATCCTCTGTACGCCAAAAAGACACTTTGATCCCTTCACATACAGAGCATTCTCTCTCAAAATCTGGAACACAGTCCGAACATGTTTCACATGAGAGTCCCAATCATTGGAAAAAATCAAGATATCATCCAAATAAACAATCAGAAATTTATCCACAAAATCCCTTAAAATGTCATTCATGAAGGACTGGAAGACGGAAGGAGCATTAGTGATCCCAAAGGGCATCACTAGGTACTCAAAATGCCCCTCTGGGGTATTAAATGCCGTCTTCCATTCATCCCCGTGCTTAATGCGAATAAGGTTATATGCCCCCCTGAGGTCAAGCTTGGTAAACCAAGTAGCACTTTTCACCCTGGAAAACAGGTCAGAAATCAAGGGTAACGGATATTGATATTTCACAGTGATATTGTTCAAGAGACGATAATTAATACACGGCTTTAATGAACCATCCTTTTTGGCCACAAAGAAAAAACCGGCACCCAAGGGTGAAGAGGATGGTCTGATATGACCCTTCTCCAATGACTCCTTGATATAAGACCGCATAGCGTCATGTTCAGGTACAGACAAGTTAAAAAGTCGACCTTTAGGGAATTTACTACCAGGCACTAATTCAATAGCGCAGTCATAGCTCCTATGGGGGGGCAAGGATGCAGATTTACTTTCACTAAACACATCAGAAAAATCAGTCAAAAAGTCAGGAACATCCTGAGCCTGGGGGGAGGCAGAAAAAACAGGAGTGTTGGCATTAACACATTGGCAGCCCCAACTGGTTACAGACACAGATTTCCAATCCAAAACAGGATTATGAGACTGTAACCAAGGGAAACCCAGTACAATAATGTCATGCCGATTATAAGCACCAAAAATTTGCAACTCTCCTGATGATCAGGTTCAACCCTCATTATCACCTGAGTAGAGAACTGGGGTTTATTCTGAGCTAAAGGGGTAGAATCAATCCCCAGTAGGGGAATAGACTTCCGTAGGGGTATCAAGGGAAACCCACGTTTAGCAAAATCAAAATCCATCAGGTTAATAGCTGCTCCCGAATCAACAAAAGCCTGAGCAGAAAATGTGGACAGGGAGCAAATCAGGGTAACAGTCAACAAAAATTTAGTCTGAACACTACCGAAGACAACTGAACGTGCAAAACGTCTTCCCCGCTTAGGGCAGACTGAAATAGCATGAGAGGCATCACCACAGTAGAAACATTACCCATTGCGTTTTCGAAACTCATGACGCTGTGCCCCAGAAGCCACTCTATCACACTGCATGGGTTCAGAAGCTGGTTCACAAGGCAACACTATTCCACGCATACCTCTACACTCACGCAAACGTCTGTCAATTTGAATCGCTAATGACATAGAATCACTGAGACCAGAGGGGACAGGGAATCCCACCATAACATCCTTTACATTCTCTGACAGACCCTTCCGAAAAAGGGCTGCCAAAGCATCGTCATTCCATTTGGTCAGGACTGCCCACCTTCGGAATCTCTGACAGTATAACTCAGCGTCCTCAAGCCCCTGATTTAATGCCAACAAGGCTTTTTCAGCTTGATCAGTGACATTAAGCTCATCGTACAATAACCCCAGAGCCTGAAAAAATGCATCAACATTACTCAAAACAGGGTCCCCAGGTGTCAGGGAAAAAGCCCAATCCTGAGGATTGCCGCGCAGGAGAGAGATGACAATTTGAACCTGCTGTGCTGCGTTCCCTGAGGACTTAGATTTTAAGGCAAAAAACAACTTACAGTTATTTTTGAAATTCAGAAATTTAGCTCGATCCCCTAAAAACAAATCTGGCATGGGAATCCTAGGTTCCACAACAGACAACCCTGCAAGATAGGTAGCAATACTCCGAACTTCAGTGACAAGCTGATCCACACGGCCAGACAGCTGTGCAAACTCCATTGAGAGAAAAAAAAATCCTCCTCAGCACCCAGAGATACAGAGGGAAAGAAAAAAAAAAAAATCTCTGACAACTCTGACAATCTTCTTTCTTTCACACTATTTTTCCCTTCTGTGAGTACCATATAATTATCAGTTTTAGGCCGGTGATACTGTTATGATTTGGTAGCTGAGGAGAGCATCCAAAAAAGGCAATACACCAGAGAGGTTGGAATCTATTGGATTGCAGCACCCTGACCAACCACCACAACCAAAGGCAGCCGTGGAGCGTACCCACGTTGGTCCCAGACGCCTCGTCACAGCCTGAGAAGCCAACTTCACCCAAAGATAGAAAGAGGAAAACTATCTGCCCTGGAGCAGATCCCCAAAGAACATAGGAAGCCCCCAAACACGTAATGGCGGCCAGACAAGAGGAAACACAGACACAGACAGAAAACAGTATGAGCAAACGTCGGGGCCCAATCTTCCTAGACAGAAAAGGATAGGAAGGTCACTTACTGCAATCCAAAAAACCCTAAAAAAATACCAACACACTAATTGCAAAAACACCTGAGATCACACGACCTCTACCACCCAAACTAGTTCTCTGGCGTAACAAAACCAAGCCGCAGCCAAGGAAAAAACTGGAAAAGGCAAACGAACAAACAACTGGCTGAACCAAACTGAAAGGAGCACAAGCCCCGGAGGGGACCTGGCAGACCCCCACAGAAGTGCAGGACAAAATGCAAAAAGCAAGCACAAAAAACTAAAAGAAGAAAATGTCTTATCTGTTAGCAGAAGATGCAGGCACGAAACAGCAAGCTTCAAAGTGAACCAGGAACAAAAGTTGAGACCAGAACAATTGATCACCGGCAACCCTGATGGGAGGGAACCTCCCTTATACAAGACCAGTCAGTAACACCTGATCGCCAATCTTCACAATCTTCATTGAATAGTTCAGTACTGTTTGTAACCACCAGAGGGAGCTTCTGCTCAGAATTCATTTCTAGCACATTCACAACAGTCATCCATCTGGCTAATCAGTACTCTGACGTGTCCGCTCTTCGCCAGTCTTTACACTGGCTGCCCATTCATTATAGGATCCAATTCAAAGTACTTGTTCTCACCCACAAAGCTCTCCACAGTGCAGCACCCCCCTACATCTCCTCCCTCATTTCTATCTATCGGCCTAACCGACTCCTGCGCTCTGCAAACGACTTTCGACTAAACTCTGCACTAATCCATACCTCCCACTCCCGACTCCAAGACTTCTCCCGCGCTGCGCCAATCCTCTGGAATACTCTACCCCAAGAAATTAGGACTATCCACAATTTGCATGGTTTCAGGCAATCCCTCAAAACACATTTGTTCAGAGCGGCCTATCACGTTCACTAATCAAAGTCATTCTATGTGTAAGTGGGTGTGTGTGGCCCATTCACTATCTCCATCCATCCCTCACTCCCTCAAGGTGGCTGGACCATCATTGTAAATACACCATTGTATACACACACACGTACTTTGTATCTCCCCCACCTCATTGTAGATTGTAAGCTCTCACGAGCAGGGTCATCTTATTTTGCTTTAATTATTGTATTGTTAACGCTGTTACTTATGACTTGTGTTTTGAAACTGTTAAACTGTAAAGCGCTGCGGAATATATAAATAAAGATTATTATTATTATTGTTCCCATTCTGTAGATGTAATTTTCCTTTTTCTTGCCCAGATATAGAATCTTGCATTTATCACTGTTAAATACCATTCTATTAGTAGCTGCCCATTGTTCAAGCTTATCTAGATCCTTCCGAATCCTTTCGCTATCTTCTCTAGTGTTACCTATCCCTCCTAGCTTTGCATTGTCTGCAAATTTCATTAGTTTACCTTCAGCTCCCTTTTCTGGATCATTTATAAAAATGTTGAACAATACTGGGGCCAGGACAGAGCCTTGTGGTACCCCACTTGAAACACCTTAATAATTGGATGTGTAACCATTTATTACCACTCTTTGAGTATGATCACTGAGCCAGTTATGAATCCACCTAACCGTAAACTTGTCAATTCCATACTTGGTCATTTTTTCAATAAGCATAGAAGGAGATAATTTATCAAATGCTTTGTTAAAGATGAAGTTAGGCCTTCTCAACATAATTTTTGACCACTTCACACTTTTTCAAGTAAAAATCCTATAGCATCATTGACTTTTCCTTTGCTTTTGACATACCCCCAAAATCCTTTTTTATTGCTTTTGGTCTCCCTTACTTCATTACTTGCATTCTGTGTCCTTCAATCATGGTCTATTTACCGTATATACTCATGTATAAGCCGAGATTTTCAGCACCTTTTTTTGTGCTGAAAATGCCCCCTCGGCTTATACATGAGTCATATGGCAGAAACCAGCGGGGGAGGGGATGCGGCGGCAGGAGCCGGTGGCTGGGACATCATACTCACCCTCCCCGTGCCATCGCTGAACGTCCCTGTAATCCTGCGTTCTCCCCGGCTTCCTGCAGCTCTCCAGCGCTGAGCGGTGACGTAATACCAGCTCATTAAGGTCATGTAATATGGACGCGACGCCACTCCCATGGGCGTCGCCTCCATATTCATGGCCTTAATGAGCGGTATTACGTCACCGCTCAGCGCTGGAGAGCTGCAGGAAGCCGGGGAGAGCTGCAGGAAGCCGGGGAGAACGCAGGATTGCCGCCGGGACGTTCAGCGATGGCACGGGGAGGGTGAGTATGATGGAGGAGGATGGGGGGAGCATGGAGGAGGACAAGGAGCATGGAGCAAGATGGGGGGAGGACGGAGAGCACGGAGCAGAACGGGGGGAGGACAGAGAGCACGGAGCAGAACGGGGGAGGACGGAGAGCACGGAGCAGGATGGGGGGGGAGGACGGAGAGCACGGAGCAGGACTGGGGTGGGCACAGAGGAGAATGGGGGAGTGCAGAGCTGGATGGGGGAGCACGGAGCAGGACGGGGGAGGATGGAAAGCACAAGCAGGACAGGATAATGGAGCAGGAGGAGGGGAGCACAGAGGAGAATGGGGGCACACAGAGCTGGATGGGGGAGCACAGAGCAGGACGGCAACTTATTGTAATAATATTGTAGGAACTCGAGGATTCTGATAGCGTGGGGCAATGAACAATCAGAGACGGGTTTCTTTGAATGCAAATAATGTATTTGTGAAACAGCAAAACACCCAAAAACAATATTCAAACAACCCGTAGTGACATGCAATGAGTCCATATATATATACACAAGTCCAGTTATATGAATCCGGAAATATAAGTCCTTGAACCTCTATAGCGAGGGTAGTAAAGTTCTTACGACGGAGTCCTCACACAAATGTGACCATAAGGTAAGTCTGATGCACAGGTAACGTGGCTGGATTTACACACTGCTGGTGTGTGAAGAGTCAGATCCAGGTATGCAGAAAACACAGGGAGGTCCAGGAACAAGTTAATCTCAGTTGTGGCTTAATTCAGTGAAGTCCAACAACAAGTTCATATGTCAGTAAGGTTCCAGTAACAGTTCCAACAGCTCTCACCAGAGGTAATGCACGAAGGGTTAAACAGCAACAGTTCAGAAACACAGTTCTTATCAGATGGAGTGAACCAAGGGTTAAATTCCCAAGTCAACAGTTTAGTGATAACACAGTACTTTGTGCAACTTACATATGCAGAGAATGTCCAGAGCCATGGGTAGAAACTGCTGTGGCTGAGAAACACCTGAAGATAAGGTTATGCACTTTCTTGGTAAATACACCAAAGATCTGTGAGGAACAAAGCAGCTGGGTTGCAGGGAAACGGAAGCAGAATATTCCAGCAGTGAAGCCAGCACCTGAGCCGGGTTTTAAACAAACGAACAGGAAGTAGGGCACAGAAAACAGCAAACTCCATTTTAACAAAGGGCAAAATCATTGACAAAGTTACCTAGAAAACCCGGAATACTGACATTACTCCCCCCCTAAAGACGGCCTCTGGACGGTCCTGGACCAGGCCTGTCCGGGTATCTCCGATGAAACTGAGCAATCTTCAGAGGCGCATTGATGTTACTTACTGGTTCCCAAGAATCATTTTCAGGAGAGTAACCTTGCCATCTAACTAGATACTGAAGCCGGTTTCTATGAAGTCTCGAATTAACAATATCCTGTACCACGAATTGTTCTTCGCCATCAACCAACACTGGTGGAGGGGGAGGTACGATACGTCCCTGAAACGTGTTAGGAGAGACTGGTTTTAATAAGGAAACATGAAATACTGGGTGTACCTTTAAAGTCCGTGGTAGCTTCAACCGACAGGCAACAGAGCTCACAATCCCAGTGATCTTGAATGGACCGATGAATTTCTGTCCCAGTTTCTGCGAAGGAACACCCAATTTTAGATTCTTGGTGGACAACCAAACTGAGTCTCCTACCTTATACATAGGTGCTGGTTTCCGGAATCTATCGGCCGACTTTTTGTAACGCTCCTGTGCTGTGGTCAGGGAGTCCTTCAAAACTTCAAGATTACGTTGCAACGCCGTCACTCTGTCTTCAACCGCTGGTACCGAAATCGTAACCGGAGACCTAGGCAAAATACTTGGATGATAACCCAGGTTGGCAAAAAAAGGCGTTACCTTCGTGGAACTGCTTTGGGAGTTGTTGTACGAAAATTCCGCTAGAGGAAGTAGCTTCAGCCAATCGTCCTGCAAATGACTGACGTAACAGCGTAGATATTGCTCCAAGGTTTGATTTGTCCGTTCGGTCTGCCCGTTGGTCTGAGGATGGTATGCAGAAGACAAGCAAACATTAATGTGGAGCGCAGAACAAAATCCTTTCCAAAATCTAGAGGTAAATTGTATTCCCCGGTCAGAAATGATGTCATCTGGTACCCCATGCAGCCGGAAAATGTTCTGGATAACTAGATCTACTGTCTCTGTAGCTGAGGGAAGACCAGCACACGGAATGAAATGAGCAGCTTTCGTTAAACGATCTACTACCACCAAAATAGTGTTTTTACCACCAGAGGTGGGTAACTCCACAATAAAGTCCATCGAAATAGACCCCCAAGGGCGAGACGGTACAGGTAGCGGTTTAAGAAGACCAGTAGGTGAAACGCGAGGAACCTTGTACCGGGCACAAACTTCACAAGAGCGGACATAGTCATTCACATCCTTCAAGCAGGTAGGCCACCAAAAAAAACGAGTTAACAATTCCTGCGTCTTCTGTACCCCCCTATGACCAGCCAATTTAGAGTCGTGGACCAATTTGAGAACTCGAAGTCTTACAGCCTCTGGGACATAAATACATCGATCTCTAAGCCACACACCATTCCGAAGGACAAGATTCACATTGTCAGGTGGAGCTGCAAGAAATACGTCACCGTCATAGGCCAGCTTGATCTCCTGCCACAAGTCCCGGTTCCGGAGCACTCCAACGAAATTGGCCTCCGACAAGATGGTCTTCGACGGGGTCCCAGGCACGGAATCCACGGTATGGATTCGGGATAATGCGTCAGCTTTCCCATTACGTGAACCTGGGCGGTACGAAATAATAAAATTAAACTGGTTCAAGAACAAACTCCACCTAGCTTGTCGAGGAGAAAGACACCTGGCAGACTTAAGGAATTCCAAATTGCGATGATCCGTGAGTACTACTACCTGCTGAGTTGCCCCCTGCAAATGGTGTCTCCATTCCTTAAAGGCAGAAATAATTGCCAAAAGTTCCTTATCTGCCACATCATAGTTCAGTTCTGCAGAAGATAACCTACGAGAGAAGAAGGCACACGGGTGCAGCAAACCTTTGTCTCCGGTACGTTGTGAGAGGATAGCTCCCAATGCACAGTCAGACGCGTCCACCTCCACGATAAAAGGCTGTGCAGGATCCGGATGCATCAATATTGGAGCCGTGGTAAAACAACCCTTCAGGCGATCAAAGGCTTCCTGAGCTTGCGAAGACCATTCAAACTTCTTCCCCTTCTTGGTGAGGAGAGTGATGGGACGGACAATTTCTGAAAAATTTCGGATAAACCGTCTATAAAAGTTAGCAAAGCCAATGAATCGTTGTACCTCCTTAATGTTTCCTGGTACCGGCCAGTCCAAGATTGCCTGGATCTTGCTGGACTCCATATTCAATCCCTGAGGCGAGATAACATAGCCTAAAAATTGAATTTCAGAACAATGGAACTCACACTTTTCGAGTTTGATGTACAAATGATTATCTCTCAAACGTCTAAGTACGGTCTTTACATGTTCCTGATGTTCCTGTAAGGAGTCAGAAAAGATTAAGATGTCATCAAGGTAAATTACCACATATTGGTCCAATAAATCCCTGAAAATGTCGTTGGCTAAATGTTGAAAAGCAGCAGGAGCGTTACAGAGTCCGAATGGCATCACCAAATATTCAAAATGTCCATACCGGCATCTAAAAGCTGTCTTCCATTCGTCTCCGGGCCGTATACGGAGTAAATTATATGCCCCACGAAGATCTAATTTGGTAAATACTTTGGCCTGGCGAACTCTTTCCAACAATTCTGGAATTAGGGGCAACGGGTACCTGTTACGAATGGTTACCTTATTTAACTCCCGGTAGTCAATGCAGGGTCTTAGAGTACCATCCTTCTTCTTTACAAAGAATATTGGAGCTCCCGCTGGTGAAGAAGATGGTCGGATAAACCCCTTGGCTAAATTCTCATCTATATACTCTCGTAAAGATTTTAATTCCGGAGCCGCCAACGGGTAAACATGGCCGAAAGGAATCGCTGCTCCAGGAAGCAATTCTATGGGGCAGTCATACGGTCTATGTGGGGGAAGTTGATCTGCCTTCCTTTTATCACAAATGTCTGAGAATTCCTGATAAATCAGAGGGAGAGTAGGTACCTGTATCACCTCTTCCAAGTTCTGGGTAACTGGAGCCGCCACAGTTGGACTAATGGTAGAACTGCACTTCGGGAGAAAGGTTATCTCCTTGGTTTCCCAATTGATGATTGGATTTTGTGACCGTAACCAGGGAATTCCTAAAATTACAGGAAAATGAGGAGAAGATATTAACATGAATGAAAGTGTTTCTTGATGGTCTGGTTCCATCTTACACTCCAGAGGCACTGTCTCCCGATCTACTGGTCCAGAAACTAATGGGGAACCATCCACCGTTTCCATAGTGATTGGTGAAGCTCTTAGTTGTGTCTTTATACCATGTTCCTCTGCAAAAGAAGAATCCATGAAATTCCCACCTGCTCCAGAGTCTATCATGGCAGAACTTGATATCCACTGTTCCTCCCACTGAATCTGTATAGGAAGAGAACAATGTGAATATTTCTCCCCTTGATCTTTAGGGGAAGTCGGCATCAGTATTGGGGGAAAAACCGCATCTAGATGTAGACTGGTTTCCGAAACTTCAGACTCAGCGTCTGTGTTATCATAATCCCCTACTACCGCCAACACCTTGTTGGGTCGCCTAGGACATTTAGGACAATTGATGAGGAAATGGTCCGATTGACCACAATAGAAACATAAGCGCTCACGGAGACGGTGTTCGCGGCGTTCATTATTCTCACGTCTCTGCAGTGAGTCCACCTGCATAGGCACCTCCTCAGCCTCTCGCGGGTTTTTGCCTGTGGTTTCCCTGGACGGAAGAGAGTAATTAGTAATGCGATTTACAGCGGCCCATTTTTCTTGTCTGCGTTCAGTTAAACGGATATCAATACGTACACAGTGCTGTATAAACAATTCAAACTCCTGTGGAGACTCTGAACGAGCTAGCTCATCCTTGATTGCATTTGACAAACCTTTTCTAAAGATTGGTAATAAAGCATTGTTTTCCCACTGGGTGTCCACCACTAACCTTTTAAATTCAGTAACATATTCTATGACTGACCGTTTCCCCTGGCGTAAGGAAAGCAAGGCAGATTCAGCGGTAGCACGGCGGTTGGGATCGTCGAACATTTGCGCCATGGCTGCCAGAAAATTGTCCAAATTATTTAGACGGGTATCATGACTTTCAACCATAGGATTTGCCCAAGCCAGTGCACGTGATGTCAACAACATAATAATACATAGAACCTTAGATCTATCAGACCGGTAGTAGGAGGCATGTACATCAAAAAATAATATACATTGATTAACAAACCCACGGAATTGACTTCGGTCACCATTAAAACGGAATGGAGGCAATTTGGGCATACTGGTGGATGAGGTAGGCTCAGTAGGTAAGGCCTCCAGGACTCCTAACCTAGAACGTAGATCTTGGAGAGCCTGACCAAACCCCTGTGCATTGTGGTTAACCCGAGACTCCAAGTCTCTAATCTGATTGTGTGCAGCCGCCACCTCCTGCTGCAAGGAGTTAACTATGGTGAACAATTTGTCTGCCCGTGTCTCCGTCATTGCCCAGCAGAATCCTCTTTTTTAGGCTGGAATATCCTGTAATACTATTGTAGGAACTCGAGGATTCTGATAGCGTGGGGCAATGAACAATCAGAGACGGGTTTCTTTGAATGCAAATAATGTATTTGTGAAACAGCAAAACACCCAAAAACAATATTCAAACAACCCGTAGTGACATGCAATGAGTCCATATATATATACACAAGTCCAGTTATATGAATCCGGAAATATAAGTCCTTGAACCTCTATAGCGAGGGTAGTAAAGTTCTTACGACGGAGTCCTCACACAAATGTGACCATAAGGTAAGTCTGATGCACAGGTAACGTGGCTGGATTTACACACTGCTGGTGTGTGAAGAGTCAGATCCAGGTATGCAGAAAACACAGGGAGGTCCAGGAACAAGTTAATCTCAGTTGTGGCTTAATTCAGTGAAGTCCAACAACAAGTTCATATGTCAGTAAGGTTCCAGTAACAGTTCCAACAGCTCTCACCAGAGGTAATGCACGAAGGGTTAAACAGCAACAGTTCAGAAACACAGTTCTTATCAGATGGAGTGAACCAAGGGTTAAATTCCCAAGTCAACAGTTTAGTGATAACACAGTACTTTGTGCAACTTACATATGCAGAGAATGTCCAGAGCCATGGGTAGAAACTGCTGTGGCTGAGAAACACCTGAAGATAAGGTTATGCACTTTCTTGGTAAATACACCAAAGATCTGTGAGGAACAAAGCAGCTGGGTTGCAGGGAAACGGAAGCAGAATATTCCAGCAGTGAAGCCAGCACCTGAGCCGGGTTTTAAACAAACGAACAGGAAGTAGGGCACAGAAAACAGCAAACTCCATTTTAACAAAGGGCAAAATCATTGACAAAGTTACCTAGAAAACCCGGAATACTGACACTTATACACCCGGCTTATACGCGAGTCAATAAGTTTTCCAAGTTTTTTGTGGCAAAATTAGGGGGGTCGGCTTATACACGGGTCAGCTTATACATGAGTATATACTGTAAATGCTTCCAATTTTTCCTTCTTTTCGGGATTGTTACTGATTGTGCAGTGAGAATTTTATTTAGCAAAATCTACCATCTTTCTTGGACATTTCTGTCTTTTAGAACATCCAGCCATTGGATCTTTCCTACTCTCTTTCTGAGACCATTAAAATCTGGCTTTCTGAAGTTTAACCTTAAAGTCTGAGTCCTCGCTGGTCTTCCTCCTCTTGTAATCCAAAATTTGAGGATAGCAAGATCACTGCCTCTTAAATTCCCAGCCACCTGTACTTCTTCCACCATTTCCTCTCTGTTGGTAATAATTAGGTCAAAGATTGCAGATCCTCTTGTTCTCTCTTCTACTTCCTTTGAAAGATAAAGCTGTGAAAGGATAAGAATTTTCTGGACCCATTACTTTTGCCTGAGAGAGAATCCCAACAAATATCTGGATAGTTAAAATCTCCCATGATCACTGTGTCTTACTTTTTTGAGAACAAAGACATCTGATGTAAAAAGAGTTCATCCATATTTTCAGTCTGTCCAAGTGGCCTATAGCAAACACCTACAATAGTGTCCTTTCTGTTCTTTTTTCCTTGTATTCTTACCCAAACAGTTTCTTCAGAGCTACCATTCTCTGAAGCTTGGATCTCTGTGGAGATATATGTTTTACTAAAATACAATGTAACACCACCTCTACTCTTGTTAATCTTGTTTCTAATAAATAAGTTGTAGCCTTCAAGATTTGTATTCCAATCATGTGTATCATCCCTCCAAGTTTCAGTGATGCCTGTGATATCATATCTCTCTTCCTGTGTTAGCAGCTCCAATTCTCCTTGTTTATTTCCCATGCTCTGTGCATTTGCATAGACACATTTTAGTATGTAGTTGGTTTCTCTTGCTCCTCTATTTTCATTCAGAATTTGTTGTTTTTTGTTCTTTATTTCCTCTTCTAATAGCATGATTCTCAAAAGAATTCATTAGCTGCATACTTTTTCCTGGCTGTATATTTCCCATCCTATATTGCTCTCATTTAAAGTTCTCCTGATGAGTGTAGCAAGGTGTCTACCAAATATGTGTTTTCCTGTTTTCTTAGGATGCAACGCATCTCTAGCAAGGAGTCCACCATACCGGTAATTCACTCCATGGTCAGGAAACGCAAAACGTTGCTCCTGCACCATTGACGTAGACAGTTGTTCACCTGTAGAATCCTATTCAGTCTCCTGATCCATGTCCATCCACTGGGAGAATGGATGAGAAGACGACCTGCGCTCCCAGTTCCTTCACTTTCCGGCTTAGGATTTCAAAGTCTCTGCATATAGTTTCCAGGTCCTTTTTATTGTGTCATTTGTTCCTATATGTATTAGTAGATGTGGTTAGTCGCCTGTAGCACTGAAGAGATATCTTCTATCTGTTGCTGCATTCACAAGAAATTAAAGGGTATGCCACACTAAACAACATCGCTAACGGGATCGCTAAAAAAACGTCACTATTTAGCGATCCCGTTAGCGATGTTGTTGTGTGCGGCATCTGTCAGCGACGAGGCCCCTGCTGTGATCTCGCTCGTCGCTGACATCGTTCCGGACCCTATTTAGATCGTCGGCGCCCCGCAGGTAAGTATATATCGCTAAGTGTGGCACCTTTTCTTAGCGATTTAGCGGTACTTTTGTACCGCTAAAGTCGTTAAGAAGATCGCTAACCGCGATAGCGTCGTTAACTATATCGCTAAGTTAAGCCGCACTTAGCGATATAGAAACAATCCCGCTAGCGATCGCATTAGTATGCGTCTTTATCGCTATCGCTAGCGGGATTGTTTAGTGTGGCAGTACCTTAAGAGTGTTATTTCACATGCAAATTAAGTGTTAAGGGCTGTGAGCCTGACAGAGCACTTAGGCTACTTTCACACATCAGTTTTTTTGTGTCAGGCATAATCCGTCGAATACCTGAAGGGACGGATCCGGCACTGAAATGAAAAAACTGATGCAACGGATCAGTTTTTTTGCTGGATCCGACCTGAACTTTTGAACCCGGAAAAAGAAGTTTTGCAGCCGGAAAATGCAGGTTTGCATGTCCGTAGACAGTGGAAAATGTAGTAGTAGTAGTAGTAGTAGTAGTAGTAGTAGTCCCTGATTTCCAGAATCCGGATCAGTCTTTTGACGGATTGCACAAAAGACTGGTCCGGTTCCATAGACTTCTATTATTTCCGGCCGCCTGATGCGCCAATTCAGGCACTATCAGGCGGGTCCGGAAAAAAAACAAAACGTTGCAGTGACCGTTTTGTCCGGCCGCCGGAATGTACATTTCCGCCGGATCCGGCCAAAAACGGATGCAACGCAATGACATCAGGCGCAATCCGGCGCTAATGAAAGTCAATGCCAAAAAAACGCATCCGGTACCGGATCCGTTTTTTTAAAAACATGCTGATCGCGCCTGACGTCAAAAAACTGATGTGTGAAAGCAGCCTTAGCAAACCACTGCCTCCCAAAGGTTTTTTCCCACTCAGTACCAAGTCTTTAGCTTCATTGATAGCTTACTGTCTGATTTTCTTTGCCTGGCTCCTCATGTCACACAGACTGAGCTATTAATCTACCTAAAGAGGGAAGGGAAAATAAGCTCTGGAAGCAGTAGATCATTAAATTCTCTGTCATGTCCAAGGCACTTAACACCTAATTTGGATATGGAATAAAATGATAATTACTCAGAAGTGCAGGAACAGATAGAAGATACAAGTGTGGATGGATTTACATTTCCAAGGACTGCATGCTTACATGTGCAGTTTGGGAGATTGATCTTACTCAGGGCCGGCTCCAGGTTTTTGAGGGCCCCGGGCGAAAGAGTCTCAGTGGGCCCCCCGCACCCCCTTTAACACATACCAACCACGATTCATGATTCACGGATACAGCAGAGAAATATATAGGTATAGTATGGATTAGACCAGAATATAAAAAGCAGAAAAACGGTACTGTATCAGAAGCGTACAGCTGTATACAATGTAGGGGTAATTGTAAATCTTCGTATATATTTCTGGAGTCACACACAGACGTTCACTCAGTATGGATTTGACCAGAATACAAAAAGAAGAAAAAAGGTACTGTATCACAAGATACCAGGTGTGTATAGTATTCACTTAAGCCAAACAAAACAAATTGATGGCACAAAGAGTGTATAAATTAATTCAAATCCTTCTTTATTCACAAGCAATTATAATAAAATCCAATCAATGTATATATAGAGTACCTCCAAAAACCAGACTAGAAAAGGCATGCAGCTGAAATGGGTGCAAACAAACTACATTGGTTTATATATAAGCGCTAATGGTGCCTTTAAATGTGACCCACAAAATTGATCATTAATACTCACTATTACTGCCTGAAAACATAGATACTAAGTGAAATGATCAAGGTGGAGTACATAAGGAATCCATGAAAAAGTGCAACATAGTGGTCATACTAGCTAATACTACACAGTATAATAGCTGCTTAGGGTGGTCACAAGCTGTCGGTCTGGTCTGTTGCAGGATGAAATCTGAGAAGTGCTGTAAATTCTACTTGTGACCACCCCCAGCAGCTAGTATACTGTGTAGTGTAACTAACCTTTCCCCTGGAATAACACAGGAGCCAGGAGGAATGCATTAATCAGCTCTTTGGAACCATATGTCTGTACTCACTCACTATCACTGCCGCAGGACTCAGGAACCTCAGCGTCAGTGAGCGCCGGGAATCTGTGCAGGAGACAGGAGTGCAGACAGTGCCAGCCTGGAGCCGGGACCATTTTCAACGCTGCCTGCAGGCAGCCTGCATACAAACTTGCTTCCGTTCTGTCCTCTGCTGCTGGCCTCTTCCTATCTCAGCCTCATCACTTCCTCCCTGGCTGCAGCACAGTGAGGAGACAGGGGGCGGAGCTCGCCTCTACCAGACCAATCCTGACCGTCTGGAAGCGTGTCTGTCTGCTGCCATGAGTCTGAGTGAGCGTGAGTGGGCCCCCCCGTCTCACCAGGGCCCCTGTTGTGAATGGGTTTGAGATGAGTTCTGAGCAGAGGCTCCCTCTGGTGGTTACAAGCGGTGCTAGTGAGGATTGTGAGGACTGGGAATCAGGTGTTACTGACTGGTCTTATATAAGGGAGTCATTTTCCCATCAGGGTTGCCGGTGATCAATTGTTCTGGTCTGAATCCTTCATTCCAGTTTCCCTTGTAGCCTGCTGTGTTGTGTCTGCATCTCCTGCTTACAGATAAGACTTTTGCTTCTTTTGTGTTTTTGCTGTGTTTTTGCATTTTGTCCTGCACTTCTTTGGGGGCCTTCAGGGTCCCCTCCGGGGCTTCTGCCCTCTCAGTTTGGTTCAGCCACTGAGTTTTGTTCTTTTGCTTTTTCCAGTTTTTTCAGTGGCTGCTGTTTTGATTTTGTTACACCAGAGAACTAATTTAGGTGGTAGAGGTCATGTGATCTCAGGTGATTTTGAAATTAGTAGAGTTGGTGCTTTTCAGGGTTTTCTGGGATTGCAGTAAGTACCCTTCCTATCCTTTTCTATTTAGATAGTTTGGGCCCCAGCGTTTGCTCATACTATTTTCTTTCTGTGTCAGTATTTCCTCTTGTCTAACCGCCATTACATGTTTGGGGGCTTTCTGTTATCTTTGGGGTTCTGCTCCGGGGCAGATAGCTTTCCTATTTCTATCTTTAGGTAGAAAACTAGATCTGAACTGAAAAAGTAAGTTAATGTGTATGCAAAATGTAAATGCATATTAACACATGACCATTACACAGAAAAACAGGCACAAAAAAACAAATATCCAAAAATGAAATAAAAAATCTTTTTGCAAAAATGCATGAAGGTAGTAATAATAATAAGGGTATTTAGTAAACATAATTTTGATCAAAATAATGTACAAGCCATCCCGCCACGTCAAGGCAACCCTCTGTGGGACAGTCCTACTCTAATATTGAAAACCTTTCCACTTGTCAAGTGACTTAAATGTGAACAAGGGCAGAGGGACTGAACCCACCAGTTGAAGCTCTGGCCAGACAGGATGGATTTTCTCAACTCAGAAAACAGGGCGGTCACACCCTTATATGCACGGAATGCACTATGAACTACATAGAAAACTAGATCTGAACTGAAAAAGTAAGTTAATGTGTATGCAAAATGTAAATGCATATTAACACATGACCATTACACAGAAAAACAGGCACAAAAAAACAAATATCCAAAAATGAAATAAAAAATCTTTTTGCAAAAATGCATGAAGGTAGTAATAATAATAAGGGTATTTAGTAAACATAATTTTGATCAAAATAATGTACAAGCCATCCCGCCACGTCAAGGCAACCCTCTGTGGGACAGTCCTACTCTAATATTGAAAACCTTTCCACTTGTCAAGTGACTTAAATGTGAACAAGGGCAGAGGGACTGAACCCACCAGTTGAAGCTCTGGCCAGACAGGATGGATTTTCTCAACTCAGAAAACAGGGCGGTCACACCCTTATATGCACGGAATGCACTATGAACTACATAGAAAACTAGATCTGAACTGAAAAAGTAAGTTAATGTGTATGCAAAATGTAAATGCATATTAACACATGACCATTACACAGAAAAACAGGCACAAAAAAACAAATATCCAAAAATGAAATAAAAAATCTTTTTGCAAAAATGCATGAAGGTAGTAATAATAATAAGGGTATTTAGTAAACATAATTTTGATCAAAATAATGTACAAGCCATCCCGCCACGTCAAGGCAACCCTCTGTGGGACAGTCCTACTCTAATATTGAAAACCTTTCCACTTGTCAAGTGACTTAAATGTGAACAAGGGCAGAGGGACTGAACCCACCAGTTGAAGCTCTGGCCAGACAGGATGGATTTTCTCAACTCAGAAAACAGGGCGGTCACACCCTTATATGCACGGAATGCACTATGAACTACATAGAAAACTAGATCTGAACTGAAAAAGTAAGTTAATGTGTATGCAAAATGTAAATGCATATTAACACATGACCATTACACAGAAAAACAGGCACAAAAAAACAAATATCCAAAAATGAAATAAAAAATCTTTTTGCAAAAATGCATGAAGGTAGTAATAATAATAAGGGTATTTAGTAAACATAATTTTGATCAAAATAATGTACAAGCCATCCCGCCACGTCAAGGCAACCCTCTGTGGGACAGTCCTACTCTAATATTGAAAACCTTTCCACTTGTCAAGTGACTTAAATGTGAACAAGGGCAGAGGGACTGAACCCACCAGTTGAAGCTCTGGCCAGACAGGATGGATTTTCTCAACTCAGAAAACAGGGCGGTCACACCCTTATATGCACGGAATGCACTATGAACTACATAGAAAACTAGATCTGAACTGAAAAAGTAAGTTAATGTGTATGCAAAATGTAAATGCATATTAACACATGACCATTACACAGAAAAACAGGCACAAAAAAACAAATATCCAAAAATGAAATAAAAAATCTTTTTGCAAAAATGCATGAAGGTAGTAATAATAATAAGGGTATTTAGTAAACATAATTTTGATCAAAATAATGTACAAGCCATCCCGCCACGTCAAGGCAACCCTCTGTGGGACAGTCCTACTCTAATATTGAAAACCTTTCCACTTGTCAAGTGACTTAAATGTGAACAAGGGCAGAGGGACTGAACCCACCAGTTGAAGCTCTGGCCAGACAGGATGGATTTTCTCAACTCAGAAAACAGGGCGGTCACACCCTTATA
This sequence comes from Oophaga sylvatica, assembly GCA_033576555.1. NCBI lineage: Eukaryota > Metazoa > Chordata > Amphibia > Anura > Dendrobatidae > Oophaga > Oophaga sylvatica. Next base: position 552,057,758 of record JARQOD010000002.1, on the reverse strand, counting down.
TGCACGGAATGCACTATGAACTACATAGAAAACTAGATCTGAACTGAAAAAGTAAGTTAATGTGTATGCAAAATGTAAATGCATATTAACACATGACCATTACACAGAAAAACAGGCACAAAAAAACAAATATCCAAAAATGAAATAAAAAATCTTTTTGCAAAAATGCATGAAGGTAGTAATAATAATAAGGGTATTT
>JARQOD010000002.1:552027439-552057459 GCA_033576555.1 Oophaga sylvatica | reverse complement strand
CCCGGGGGAAATCCGCGCAAAAACAGTTTGGGATCACCCCCCAAAATCCCCGGGGAAATCACAGAAAAATCCGCCGCGGAAAACCCACAAAATCCCCCGCGGATCAGCAGAAATATCCGCCGCGGACCCCCCCGGGCAAAATCACCCGGGGGGACAGCAGAAAAACCCCGCGGATCACACAAAACCCGTTTTTGGAAACCGCAGCAAAATCAGCTGCGAAAACAGCAAAATCCGAAAGGAAAAAAAAAAAATTTTTTTAAATTTTTTTTATTTGTCCCTCCCAAAAAAACAGGGGGGTTCTTTTTTACTTTTATTTTTTTTTTGATCACTGTGACAGTTTATCACAGTGATCAAAAAAAATTTTTTTGTACACTGGAGGGCGCACTGCGAAACCCCCGGGGCCCGGCGGGCGCACTGCTTTTTGCCCCGCCTTTTTTCCAAGAGGGCGGCGCCCATGAAAAAACCCCGGGGCAGCTCCCGGGAAAAACGGACCCGGGAACATCGGTGGCCCGGGGAAAAGGGGTTTGAGTGGGGGGGTCGAAGGGTGAGGGGGGGACCCGGAAGGTGGGGGAAAGCGGATCGCGGGGAAAAGGGAGCAAATAGTGACGGCGGTGCCCGATCGCTGCCATCTTTCGGGGGCGGCGGCCGTCACCCCCCCGGGTTGACTTTGTGTGGGGGGGCCCAGATCGGGGTGTCCACCCATGGCAAAATGCTATTGCAGAAACGGCCAGGGCTGGATTGAAAAAATTTCACCAGTTTCTTTGGGGTGAAAAAATTCCAAATCGCCCCAAAAAGGGCGTTTCACAAAACAAACCAATAAAAAGGCGATAGTGGCCATGTGGGGGTTAAGCCCCCCCACTTTTGGTGATGCGCAAGGGTTCATGTCCCTGCGGGCAGGTGACCTTTCAGTGCCCCCCGGGGCCCCCCGACCCGCAGGAACTTTATTTAAAACTTTGAGGGGCCGGACGTCGGTGAAGGGGGGGTGGCCGGGTTTTTAAATGCCCGGTGTCATGGGTCGGGAAGGGGTTAATGGAAATATAGGGGGCTTCCACTTTAAACAAGTAACACAAATTTTTTGGGGGAAAAACGAAAGGGCTCCTCCCCCCCAAAAAAATTTATTTTTAATTCTGTTTCTCCCCCAAAAGTATTTCCCCCCCCTTCTGAGCCCCAGTGTGCCTAATCCACATTAAACATCCACACGTTTGGCATTTCTGTAGCAATGAGAGCCTGCTTAATTTACTCACACATGTCTCCAGAAGCATGAGCTGGGCATAATTTACTGAGCACTACAATGTACTGGGCATTACAGAGTACGGGCACCACAATGCAGATTTGTCACGTCTTATTTTTGAAGTTATGACAGCTCTGGTTCTGCTTTAATTTAAACATGGTTTTTACTTTTGGCCAGCAAGGGTTAATGTCAGTTTCCTTGCTGGCAGCTGCTGTGTTGCTGGTCAGCTGATATGGGTGGTGACCACTCCCACCATCCTTTAAATAGTCACCTGACGCATCATCTGACTGTTGGTGATAGAGTTTTTCTCTGGAGACTAGCCGAGGAGTTGGGAGCTCTCTGGTGCTATCTGTGTATCAGCTGCTGGAGGTCCTGGTTCCGTATCCTCTGCTGTGTTCAGATGCTTGAGCTAAGTTTTTCATTGTACCTTTCCTTGTCTGTCTCGTGCTTGTCACTACCGCATGTTTTTACCATCTGCAGTGGTGAGGCTAGCGTCGTTACCGGCCAATGCAGTAGCCAGCTTATAGTGAGGTGACAGCTAGAGACTAGGCATGTGACATCGGCAAGGGGGAAGAACCCGCATAGGGCATGAGGGGAGTTTAGGGATAGGCACAGGCTTTGTTAGGAGGTGCCCCATTCCTCATTTCCTATTGTTAGTGCCTTCCTCCCCCTTTTTCCATCTCGTTGTGTGTGTGTTGTGCCGTCCGCTGGACCGAACCCTGTTGGGTCATGACAAGATTTGCAATTTTCACTGAGCAACATCCAATGCTGCTTGTTTCTGGAAAACACCTTTAACCCCTTAATGTCCACTGACGTGCAGAGTCCGTCATGGCAAGGTGCCAGTTCCGGCACCAGGACGGACTCTGCACGTCATGCCTTTGATCTACCACTGCGTGTAAACACGCAGTGGTAGATCAGTGCCGACAGCTGTCACAGACAGCTGACATGCACGGCAAGCGGTGCGGGGACCTTTGCCGTCGGTCCCCGCACTCACAGCGCTGTGATTGGTCAGTCAATCTGACTGACCAAACACAGCAGCGATCGCCCAGGAGAAGCTGAAATTTCAGCTTCCCCAGCGCGATCAGTGCAGGAGCCGGCGCTGCAGTGGCCAGGCTTCCTGCACTGACAGCCAGGAGCGGAGCCCCCACCGCCCCTGGCTGTTAACCCCCTGACTGCTGCGATCCAGCGCGATCGCAGAGCTCAGGGGGGGAGGCAGAGGGTCGGGAGCTCCCTCTGCCTCAGATCGCACCCTGCACTGTATTCGCAGGGGCCGATCTCTGCCTTGATGACCCGGGGGTTGTCATGACAACCTCCGGGTCATTTAGCTACAGGAAGCTGCTGTGATCATGTCACAGCAGCTTCCACTATAGTTGCAATGCATTGCAATGCCAGAGCATTGCAATGCATTGTAACTGCAATAAAAAGTAAAAAAAGTGAAAGTCCCATAAAGGGACAAGTTCAAAAAAATCATTTTTTAAAAAAAATTGTAAAAAAAATATTAAAAAATAATTTTAAAAAAATCCCCTAAAAAATACACATTTTTATGTAATAACAAAAATAAAAAACAAAAAAAATACACATGTTAGGTATCGCCATGTCCGTAAAAATCCCATCTATAAAAGCATAACCCTAGTTAACCCCTTCAGTGAAAGCCGTAAAAAAAAAACACACAAAAAAGTAGTAAATTATACTTTTTCCAAGCGGTATCATCACACCGCTTGGAAAAAGTGCAATAACACGCGATCAAAAAGTCAGATATAAATAATCATGGTACCGCTGAAAACGTCATCTTGTCCCGCAAAAAACAAGCTGCTATACAGCATCATCAGCGAAAAAAAAAAAGTTATAGCTCGCGGAATAAACTGATGCAAAAATAATTATTTTTTCTATAAAATTCTTTATTGTGTAAAAAAACGCCAAAACATAAAAAAAATATATAAATGAGGTATCGCTGTAATCGTAGTGACCCGAAGAATAAAGCTGCTTTATCAATTTTACCACACGCGGAACGGGGGAAAAAATTTTTTAAAAAAAACAATTCCTGAATTGCTGGTTTTTGTTCATTCTGCTTCCACAAAAATCGGAATAGGAAGCGATCAAAAACGTAATGTGCCCGAATATGGTACCAATAAAAACGTCAGCTCGTCCTGCAAAAAATAAGCCCACAGATAACTCTGTCGGCCGAAATATGGAAAAATTATAGCTCTCAAAATACGGCGATGCAAAAAATTCTTACAAAAAATTATTCCAAAAAAAAGCATCTTTTAGTGTGTGACAGAAGCTAAACATGAAAAAAGGGTGTAAATCTGGTATCGCTGTAATCGCACCGATCCGAGGAATAAAGTCGCCTAATCACTAATATCGCACGAGGAACGGCGTAAAAAAGAAAACCAATTCTTCACCTTTGGTAGATTTGTTCATTGTGCCTCCCAAAGATCGCAGTAAGGCGATCACAGTGGTTCCCCCCCGCATATGGGGTATCAGCGTACTCAGGACAAAATGCACAATAGCTTTTGGGGTCCTATTTATCATGTTACCCTTATAAAAATAAAATTTGGGGGCAAAAAGGTCATTTTTGTGGAAAAAAATATGATTTTTTTTTATTTTCATGGCTCTACATTATAAACTTCTGTGAAGCCCTTGGGGGTTCAAAGTGCTGACCACACATCTAGATAAGTTCCTTGGGGGTCTAGTTTGCAAAATGGGGTAATTTGTGGGGGTTTCTACTGTTTAGGCACATCAGGGGCTCTCCAAGCGCGACATGACACCCGCAGACCATTCCATCAAAGTCTGCATTTAAAAACGGTGCTCCTTCCCTTCCGATCTCTGCCATGCGTCAAAATAGTGGTTCCCCCCCACATATGGGATATCAGCGTACTCAGGACAAATTGCACAATAGCTTTTGGGGTCCTATTTCTCCTGTTACCATTATAAAAATAAAAATTTGGGGCAAAAAGATTATTTTTGTGGAAAAAAATATGATTTTTTTATTTTCACGGCTCTACGTTATAAACTTCTGTGAAGCACTTGGGGGTTCAAAGTGCTCACCACACATCTAGAAAAGTTCCTTGGGGGGTCTAGTTTCCAAAATGGAGTCACTTGTGGGGGGTTTCTACTGTTTAGGCACATCAGGGGCTATCCAAACGTGACATGACACCCACAGACCATTCCATCAAAGTCTGCATTTCAAAAAGGCGCTACTTCCCTTTCGAGCTCTGCCATGCGTCAAAATAGTGGTTTCCCCCCACATATGGGGTATCAGCGTACTCAGGACAAACTGCACAATAACTTTTGGGGTCCTGTTACCCTTTGGAAAATAACAATTGGGGGTGGAAAGATCATTTTTGTGGAAAAGATATGATTTTTTAATTTTACTGCTCTACGTTATAACCTTCTGTGAAGCCCTTGGGGTTCAAAGCTCTCACCACACATCTAGATAAGTTCCTTGGGGGGTCTAGTTTCCAAAATGGGGTCACTTGTGGGGGGTTTCCACTGTTTAGGCACACAGGGACTCTCCAAATGCGACATGGCGTCCAATCTCAATTCCAGCCAAAAAAGTCAAATGGCGCTGCTTCCCTTCCGAGCTCTGCCATGCGCCCAAATAGTGGTTTACCCCCACATATGGGGTATCAGCATACTCAGGACTAATTGCCCAATAACTTTTGGGGTCCTTTTATCCTTTGGAAAATAATAATTGGGATGAAAAGATCATTTTTGTGGAAAAAATATGATTTTTTAATTTTACGGCTCTACGTTATAACCTTCTGTGAAGCCCTTGGGGGTTAAAAGCTCTCACAACACATTTAGATGAGTTCCTTGAGGGGTCCAGTTTCCAAAATGGGGTCACTTGTGGGGGGTTTCCACTGTTTAGGCACACAGGGACTCTCCAAATGCGACATGGCGTCCAATCTCAATTCCAGCCAAAAAAGTCAAATGGTGCTGCTTCCATTCCGAGCTCTGCCATGCGCCCAAATAGTGGTTTACCCCCACACATGGTATATCGGTGTACTGTGGAGAAATTGTACAACAAATATTGTGGTTCATTTTCTCCTGATACCCTTGACAAAATTTAAAAAAATTGTGTCGAAAGAAAAATTTTGGGAAAAAAAGTTAAATGTTCATTTTTTCCTTCCACATTGCTTCAATTCTTGTGAAGTACCTAAAGGGTTAATAAACTTCTTGAATGTGGCTTTGAACACGTTGAGGGTGCAGTTTTTAGAATGGTGTCACTTTTGGGTATTTTCTGTCATATTGACCCCTCAAATTCACTTCAAATGTGAGGTGGTCCCTAAAAAATGGTTTTGTAAATTTTGTTGGAAAAATGAGAAATTGCTGGTCAACTTTTAACACTTATAACTTCGTAACAAAAAAAAATTTTGGTTCCAAAATTGTGCTGATGTAAAGTAGACATGTGGGAAATGTTATTTATTAACTAATTTTTGTGACATATCTCTCTGATTTAATGGCATAAAAATTAAAAGTTTGAAAATTGCAAAATTTTCAAAATTTTTGCCATGATTCCATTTTTTTTATAAAAAAACGCAAGTTATATTGAAGAAATTTTACCACTATCATGAAGTACAATATGTCACGAGAAAACAATCTCAGAATCGCCAAGATCCGTAGAAGCGTTCCAGAGTTATAACCTCATAAAGAGACAGTGGTCAGAATTGTAAAAATTGGCCTGGTCTTTAACCTACAAAATGGCTTGGTCATTAAGGGGTTAAACAGGTAAGTTGATGCAACAGTGTAGCGTATGAGGAAACAGTGGTAATTTAATCAAGAAATATTTATTTGATTAACTCAAGTATAAGTGATGCCTTTAATATAAAGAATAAAGGAAATGGTGGAAAGATCATGAGTTATTGTACAATAGAATACAGCAATTCAGATATACAGAATATCAACACAATTCTAATCACACACTATTGTTCTATTATTATAAATAAGCAAAATATTGGTCCTAATACTTTAACCTGTGGTACGTCACCATCACTATTGGACCTGTTACTGCCATCTCTCTGTTACGCTCTAGGCCAGTGGTGGCGAACCTTTTAGAGACCAAGTGCCCAAACTGCAATCTAAAACCCACTTATTTATTGCAAAGTGCCAACATGGTATAATGGCCCCACATGATGATGCATACTGTATAATGGCCCGACATGATGATGCTACAGTATAATGGCCCCACATGATGATGCATACTGTATAATGGCCCGACATGATGATGCTACAGTATAATGGCCCCACATGATGATGCATACAGTATAATGGCCCGACATGATGATGCTACAGTATAATGGCCTCACATGATGATGCATACTGTATAATGGCCCGACATGATGATGCTACAGTATAATGGCCCCACATGATGATGCATACAGTATAATGGCCCGACATGATGATGCTACAGTATAATGGCCTCACATGATGATGCATACTGTATAATGGCCCGACATGATGATGCATACTGTATAATGGCCCCACATGATGATGCATACTGTATAATGGCCCGACATGATGATGTTACAGTATAATGGCCTCACATGACGATGCATACTGTATAATGGCCACATATAATGATGCTACAGTATAATGGCACCACATGATGATGCATACAGTATAATGGCCCCACATGATGATGCATACTGTATAATGGCCCGACATGATGATGTTACAGTATAATGGCCTCACATGACGATGCATACTGTATAATGGCCACATATAATGATGCTACAGTATAATGGCACCACATGATGATGCATACAGTATAATGGCCCCACATGATGATGCATACTGTATAATGGCCCTACATGATGATGCATACAGTATAATGGCCTCACATGATGATGAATACTGTATAATGGCTCTACATGATGATGCATACAGTATAATGGCCCCACATGATGATGCATACTGTATAATGGCCCTACATGATGATGCATACAGTATAATTTCCCCACATGATGTTGCATGCAGTATAATGGCCCCACATGATGCATACTGTATAATGGCCCTACATGATGCATACAGTATAATGGCCCCACATGATGCTGCATACAGTATAATGGCCCCACATGATGATGCATACAGTATAATGGCCCCACATGATGATGCATACAGTATAATGGCTCTACTTGATGATGCATACTGTATAATGGCCCCATATGATGATGCATACTGTATAATGGCCCCACATGATGCATACTGTATAATGGCCTCACATGATGATGCATACTGTATAATGGCCCCACATGATGATGCTACAGTATAATGGCCCCACATGATGATGCATACTGTATAATGGCCACACATGATAATGCATACAGTGTAATGGCCCCACATGATGCTCCATACAGTATAATGGCCCCACATGATGATGCATACAGTGTAATGGCCCCACATGATGCTCCATACAGTATAATGGCCCCACATAATGATGCATAATGTATAATGGCCCCTACATGATGATGCATACAGTATAATGGCCCCACATGATGATACATACTGTATAATGGCCCCTACATGATGATGCATAATGTATAATGGCCCCACATGATACTGCATACAGTATAATGGCCGCACATGATGATGCATACAGTATAATGGCCCCACATGATGATGCATACTGTATAATGGCCCCACATGATGATGCATACAGTATAATGGCCCCACATGATGATGCATACTGTATAATGGCCCCACATGATGATGCACACAGTATAATGGCCCCACATGATGATGTACACAGTATAATGGCCCCACATGATGATGCTACAGTATAATGGCCCCACATGATGATGTTACAGTATAATGGCCCCACATGATGATGCATACTGTATAATGGCCTCACATGATGATGCATACAGTATAATGGCTCCACATGATGATACATACTGTATAATGGCCCTACATGATGATGCATACAGTATAATGGCCCCACATGATGATGCATATTGTATAATGGCCCCACATGATGATGCACACAGTATAATGGCCCCACATGATGATGCATACTGTATAATGGCCCCATATGATGATGCATACTGTATAATGGCCCCACATGATGATGCACACAGTATAATGGCCACACATGATGATGCACACAGTATAATGGCCTCACGTGATGATGCATGCAGTATAATGGCCTCACATGATGATGCATACAGTATAATGGCCCCACATGATGATGCATACTGTATAATGGCCCCACATGATGATGCACACAGTATAATGGCCCCACATGATGATGCACACAGTATAACGGCCTCACATGATGATGCATACAGTATAACGGCCCCACATGATAATGCATACAGTATAATGGCCCCACATGATGATGCATACTGTATAATGGCCCCACATGATGATGCACACAGTATAATGGCCTCACATGATGATGCATACAGTATAATGGCCCCACATGATGATGCATACTGTATAATGGCCCCACATGATGATGCATACTGTATAATGGCCCCACATGATGATGCACACAGTATAATGGCCACACATGATGATGCACACAGTATAATGGCCACACATGATGATGCATACTGTATAATGGCCCCACATGATGATGCACACAGTATAATGGCCCCACATGATGATGCACACAGTATAATGGCCTCACATGATGATGCATACAGTATAACGGCCCCACATGATAATGCATACAGTATAATGGCCCCACATGATGATGCACACAGTATAATGGCCCCACATGATGATGCATACTGTATAATGGCCCCACATGATGATGCACACAGTATAATGGCCTCACATGATGATGCATACAGTATAATGGCCCCACATGATGATGCATACAGTATAATGGTCCCACATGATGATGCATACTGTATAATGGTCCCACATGATGATACATACAGTATAATGGTCCCACATGATGATGCATACTGTATAATGGCCCCACATGATGATGCATACTGTATAATGGCCTCACATGATGATGCATACTGTATAATGGCCCCACATGATGATGCTTGACACTTTGAAACACGTATAATAGAATAAAAACCACATGTTTGACTAAATCGCTGAGAACTGACGTCTTCCATGCACAATGCATCCACAAATTATTCCTATCTTCATAAAATTCTGTAAGGCACATGTGGTGTCAACATGCTCATTGAACCAACCCTTATATGAATTAATTGGGGAGTGTAGTTTGTGGGGTCACTTATGGCGAGTTCTGCTGTTCTGGCACCTCCAGGACCTGCCAATGTGACATGACACCCTCAAACCATTCCAGCAACATCTGAACTCCAATATGGAGCTTCTTCTCTTCTAAGCTTTGCACTGTGTCTCAAAAGTAGTTTTTGACCAAAATTGTACCATTCAATTTTCCCCTATTATCTCTTTTGAAAATTAAAAACTTGGGGCCATAGTAACATTTTAGTGGAAAAAATTGTAATTGTATTTTTCCATTGACTCAACCCAGTGTTGTACATTTCTGTGTATCACCTGATGCTTAAAAATACTCACTACAACCCTAGATGAATCTCACAGCAGGAGTAGTTTCCAAAATTGGGTGACTTATTGCAGGTTTTCCCTGTTTAGGCACATCAGGGGCTCTGCAAACCACCCTGTCACCACCCTGACATGTCTGTTTAAATTAATATTTGCATTCCCCTTGAAGTAACAGTTCTGGTGAAATTTTTGTATCATATCTTGTTGTGCCATTCCTACATCATCTGCTTCTGTCAGCACTGACTGGATGGTGTCGGACTGGGTAGGTAAAAAAAACACAACTGGTAACACAGTTGTCAATATATTAATACATTTCTAGGAGGAATAATAGAACACAGCGCTAAGTTCAAAAGATACTTTGGATTTGTTATTTAAAAAAAAGACTTTTCAGAAAAGCTGACAGGTCCTCCATTAGTAAATCTTGATCTTCTATGTTTTCAGTTCAATATACAAGATTATTGTTGTATATACAATAGACACCATGTTTGTGACAGTGTCAGCGTAAATCGTGTTGCCCTAGTTTACCAATACATTAGATGACTGGAGTTTTAATGAATGCCAAGCATTTTTCTTTTTTATTTGAGTGGGAAGTAGTGTTTGAAATAATTACTAAACGTATGGTTTCTTTTATGTTATTTTTGTGTGGGAAGACTTATTTGGAGTTATACTATAAACACTCTTGGACTACAGGGTCTAAGGTTTCCCTTTTTGGAGTTTTATTTGATTTTGCAGAGCATAAAGTGACTTTAGATAATATAAGTAAAACTAAATGGATTATAGTCATTTAGTGAATATTATCATGAACAGAAATCGTTAACAGCTTTTGGAAAATAAATTCATTTTGGCCTGCCTGCCTTATTGGATAATTATGGTACAATGCAGCAAATCTTGTCAAACTCGTGCAGTGCTGCTTAGCATTAAATTTGTGGCGCTCCAACAGCTAGCACTCTCCACAGCTCAGCTGATATTAGGATAGGTCATCAATATTATATGCCCGACAACCCCTTTAAATGTCTTTCAATAAATCACAGAATCTCTTCTTTTCATGTAAGTACATTGCAAACTTAGCCACCACACTTACCATTGTAGGAGGTCCAGAAGGACAAAAACCTCCACTTTTAAATATCTGGATTCAGAATATTGAATTTAAAGAGGTTGTCCATTAATAACAAGTTATCACTTATCCTTGAGATAGGTTATAACATGCTGATAGATAAGACCAACACTGTTTAACAGATCCTGAAACTTTTTTATCCCCAACCGGGACTGTTTATTCGTGATACAAACTGTCATGGCAGGTTGGACACCTGACAGCCACTCCATTCATTCTATATGGGGGTCATGGAAAAATCTAAGTGCAGGCACTCGCCAGCCCCATAGGGAATGAATGTAGTGCAGGTCGTGCATGCCATTCCATTCTGACAGGGATAAGAGTGGTCAGACCCCTACCAATCCACAAGATATCACCTTGTTTTCCCTGGACAATCCTTTTAAGCTTTGCATAAAACTTAAAATTTGTTATTGAAATGTCACCATATGTTATTAGAAATTATTTCTGCTTCATTCCTGTTATGGATATTATGTAATGGACAATAAAGGAGTTTTCCATCCTCTAAACCAATGGTCCTCAACCTTTCTTACCTTAAGGTGTGCTCCACGTAGCCTGAAACCTTGGTCAAAGTTATCTGAGCACATAAATCTCCAAGGATGCCCAAATTTTTACATCTGCACATTTTCCTTTCTCTAATTTTTAACCCCTTTACCCCCCAAGCCTGTTTTCACCTTCATGACCAGGACAAACTGTAGAATTCTGACCAGTATCACTTTATGTGGTAATAACTCTGGAATGCTTCAACGGATCTCACTGATTCTGAGATAGTTTTTTCATGACACATTGTACTTCATGATAGTGAGAAAATTTATTTGATATGACTTGCATTTATTTGTGAAAAAATTGAAATTTTCAAACTTTTAATTTTTATGCTCTTAAATCAGAGATATGACACACAAAATAGTTACATGTCACATGTCTATTTTGCATTAGCACAATTTTTGAAAACATTATTGTATTTGTTAGTCCACCGATAGTCCATATGTGCTCAAAACCTACTTTTGTGGTACAGTGCAAAGGTCAGAAGGGAAGAAGCGCCATTTTGGAGTTCAGATTTTTGACTGGTTTGAGGGTGCCATGTCACATTAGCAGAGCATCTGAAGTGCCAGAACAGCAGAACCCCACAATAAATGACCTCATTTTACAAACTAAATTTCTCAATGAATTCATCTAGGGGTCCAGTGATCATACTGACACCACGGGTATGTCACAGAATTTTATACCCTTGAGCAGTGAAGAAAAAATGATTACATTTTGACCACCAAAATTTTGTTTTAGCCCCAGATTTTACATTTTCAAAATGAGAAATGGAATAAAATGGCACCAACATTGGTCCCGCAATTTCAGCTGAATGTAGACATACCCCTTATGTGGCTGAAAAAGTACTGTGTAGCCATACGGCGAGACTGGGGAGGCATGAAGCAATATTTGCCTCCTGAAGCACAGATTTTCCTAGAATAGTTTGTGAACTTCATATACAGAACCCCTAAGTCCTAGAAAAGCAGAATCCCCCTCAAGTGACCCTATTTTGGAAAGTATTCACTTTTAGGAATATATCTACTAGTGTAGTGACGATTTTGACTCATGGGTGTTTTACAGAAACAAGAAGTTGTAGATGTTGTTGAGTGAAAATGGCAAACTGCAATTGTAATGCCCGTATGTTATAGTCCCCAGTACATTGTAGTGCCCAGTACATTGTAATTCATGCTTCTGGAGAAATGCCCCCTTAAACTAGGCGAACTATCATGGCTACAGAAATGCCAAACAAGTGGATGCTAGAAGGGAAGGGGACATTTGGATTTGAGAGCTCAGAATTTGCTGAATTTCTCTTGAAGGGAGAAGAGCCATTTAGCTTTTCGAGAGCCTTTGTACTACCAGAAACGTGAAATTTCTTATAACAGACCTGAGTGGGTCTTGCTATTATAGTGAACTGAGTTAAAGCTTTTTTTGGGAACAGTTTTCATAATATTTGTAATCACATTTATCCTGCGCTCTACGCTGAGCACTTACCTTGAAGTTTCCATCTAAATCTACAAGTGACATGATTCAGATAAAAACCTCTGAGGGTTCCATTTACTATAACGAGGCAGCAGAGATACTTTGGAATCCGTCTGGCCTCTGTTCAGTGTTGTCTTTCTTTTCAGAAGTGCACAAAATGGTGGCAGACCGCGCTCTTATTCATACCTAAAAAGACAGACAGCGCCGGATCATAGGCAGTGTAGCGCCCGCGTCCCTGCCTGCTGCCAGACAGGGTCGTCGCTCTCCTCACCTGCGCTCAGCGTCCTCAGTGCTCCCAGCCTCCTCTGCGCCTCTGGCATCCTCGGCGTCCTCCTTCCGCCCTGCTGGTCCCGCGCGCTCCTTCCCTGCTGCTGGCCTTAGGGCGCGCGCCCGCACCCTCCCCGCTCTTAAAGGAGCCGCGCGCATTTTCCAAATCAGTCTCCAGCCAATGCTGGTGGACTCCACCCTATATTAAGGGCTTCCTCCTTAATGGAGGTGCCCGAGCATTGTTGTTTCTGTGCAGTCTAACTCTGCTTCAGCCATCAGCTCCTGTTTCCAGTTGCCTGCCTGTTACCTGTCTGTTTGCCTGTCGGCCATCTGACTGCAGCTCTATCCAGAGGTTCGGACATCTTCAGCAGAGATCCCCGGCTGTTGCCTGCTCACCTGGGAGCGATCATCTGCCATCCGACTGCAGCTCTATCCAGAGGTTCGGACATCATCTGCGGAGATCCCCGGCTATTGCAGAGACTCTTGCCTGCTCACCTGGGAGCAATCATCTGCCATCCGACTGCAGCTCTATCTAGAGGTTCGGACATCATCAGCAGAGATCCCCGGCTATTCCAGAGACTCTTGCCTGCTCACCTGGGAGCGATCATCTGCCATCCGACTGCAGCCTACCAGGAGGCTCCACCAGCTCAGGTCGTATATGCCTGTTTGTCTAGAGACTGCCCTGGTTACTTGCCGTGACAAACCTGCCTGCCCAGAGACTGCCCTGGTCACTTGCCGTGACAACCTGCCTGTCCAGAGGCTGCCCTGGTCACTTGCCGTGACAACCTGCCTGCCCAGAGACTGCCCTGGTCACTTGCTGTGACAACCTGCCTGCCCAGAGACTGCCCTGGTCACTTGCCGTGACAAACCTGCCTGCCCAGAGACTGCCCTGGTCACTTGCCGTGACAACCTGCCTGTCCAGAGACTGCCCTGGTCACTTGCCGTGACAACCTGCCTGTCCAGAAACTGCCCAGGTCACTTGCCGTGACAACCTGCCTGTCCAGAGACTGCCCAGGTCACTTGCCGTGACAACCTGCCTGTCCAGAGACTGCCCAGGTCACTTGCCGTGACAACCTGCCTGTCCAGAGACTTCCTTGGTCACTTATTGTGACAACCTGCCTGTCCAGAGACTGCCTGGCTAATTGCCGTGATTCCCTGTCCTATTCCCGGATGCCACCCGCTCTCTTGCAAGTAAATTGTCTTGTATAATAAAGCTTAGTGGTTCCACCAACCAGACCCGTTTCCGTCAGTGGTTCCACCTACCAGACCCGTTACAGTTTGCTCGGGCCATGGAACCCGGTGGCACCCAAACCCCTTCACTTCCGGAACTGTGTCATGAGCTGTCTCGCCAGAGGTCTCAACAGGAGGCTATCCTGGGTCACCTGCGGAACGTCAATTCCCGCTTGGACACTCTGAATCCATCACCAGCAACCACCGCTGGAGCCATGACTCATAATCCGGCAGTCCCGCTGACTCCCAATTCCGTGGTTTCCATTCCCGGTCCCCGACTTTCAGCTCCTCCTAGGTATGGAGGCGACCCTGTTATGGCTCGGGGTTTCATTAACCAGTGCACCCTGCATTTCGAACTCCTGGCACACCAGTTTAATTCTGACCGGGCCAAAATTGCCTTCATCATGTCCCATCTCACCGGAGAGGCTCTGGCCTGGCTTAATCCTCTCTGGGAGAGAGAAGATCCTCTGGTGTCAGACCTGCCTGCTTTTCTCTCGGCCTTCCGGAGGGTATTCGACGAACCTGGACGGAAGACCTCCTCTGCATCATCTCTGTTGCGTCTCCGTCAGGGAAGTCTCACCGTTGGTCAATATGCCATACGGTTCCGTACTCTAGCCTCAGAACTGGCTTGGGACAATGAAGCTCTAATTTCGGTCTTCTGGGAGGGTCTGTCCGGCCGTATTAAAGACGAACTTGCCGGTCGGGACATTCCAACCTCGCTTGATGATTTAATAAATCTTGCCAATCGGATTGATCTACGGTTCCAGGAACGAGCCAAAGAGGTCACCCGTGAAAAAAAGTTTCCTCATTTAACCCCTTCCGTTTCTCCCCAGGTGCACACTGCTGAGCCTATGCAGGTCGACCAGACCAAGATGGTCAAAGCCCGTCAGGACTCACGCCGTGCCGAGAAAAGTTGCTTCTACTGCGGCAGTAAGGAGCACTGGATCCGAACCTGTCCGGAGAAGTCGGGAAACGCCTGTGTCTAGGTTCGCTCGGAGAGGTCAATCTAGACAAAAATAAATCCTCTTCATCTCTGCTGCTCTCGGTCTCAATTCTTCTCGGTAAGAACCGTTACTTCGAGATGGCCCAACTTGATTCTGGAGCAGCTGGGAATCTCGTGTCACAGGCTCTAGTAGAGAAGTATCGCATTCCCACCAAACCTCTTGTTGAACCAGTATCTGTTGCTGCTGTGGATGGGGGTCTCCTACCTCGTCCCATCCGACTTATCACCGAAGCCATAACCCTGCAGGTGGGAATGTTGCATTCTGAGAGCATCTCATTTCATGTTCTGCCTGGACTCTCTCATGCTTTCTTACTAGGTCTGCCTTGGCTCCAAAAGCATGCACCTGTGCTTGACTGGCAGAATGGAGAGATTCTTCGCTGGGGACAGGACTGTCATAAAACGTGTCTGGTGCCTGTTCATCCCGTCTGTCCTTCTCCTACTCCTGCTAATCTACCAGGACTCCCGATTCCATATTGGTCATTTGCTGATGTCTTCAATAAAAAGGAAGCAGAGACATTACCCCCGCATAGACCATATGATTGCCCGATCGACCTGCTACCCGGTACCACGCCTCCCCGTGGGCGCATTTACCCGTTGTCCGCTGCTGAGACCAGGTCGATGTCCGAATATATCGAGGAGAACTTAGCAAAAGGATTCATCCGGAAATCTACCTCCCCAGCGGGAGCAGGTTTCTTCTTCGTAAAAAAGAAGGACGGATCTCTCCGTCCCTGTATTGACTACAGAGGCCTAAATTTGATCACGGTGAAGAATAAGTACCCTCTTCCGCTCATTCCAGAATTGTTTGATCGTCTTAGAGGGGCTAGAGTCTTCACCAAACTAGATCTTCGTGGAGCATACAACCTGGTTCGTATCCGTCGAGGAGATGAATGGAAGACGGCATTCAACACCCAGGACGGCCACTACGAGTACTTGGTGATGCCCTTTGGTCTCTGTAATGCTCCAGCAGTCTTTCAGGAGTTGGTCAATGACATCTTCCGGGACCTCCTCTACTCCTGCGTTGTGGTGTACCTTGACGACATCTTGGTCTTCTCTCCGGATCTTCAGTCTCACCGGAGGGATGTTCGTCAGGTTCTGCTCAGGCTCAGGCAGAATCACCTCTTCGCCAAATATGAGAAGTGCCTCTTTGAGCAGACATCGCTTCCGTTTCTGGGCTACATCATTTCTCAGACAGGCCTACGAATGGATCCGGAGAAATTGTCTGCCATCGAGAAGTGGCCCCGACCGGAGGGGTTGAAGGCCATTCAGCGGTTCCTGGGATTTGCCAACTATTACCGTCTCTTCATACCGCACTTCTCTTCCAGGACTGCGCCAATCTCCGCGCTCACCCGCAAGGATGCTAACCCCAAACAGTGGACGCCCGAAGCAGAGGAGGCCTTCCTTTCTCTAAAACAGGCCTTCTCTTCCGCTCCAGTGCTGCATCGCCCGGATGGCAACAAGCAGTTCTTCCTGGAGGTGGACGCTTCCTCTGCTGGAGCCGGAGCAGTACTTACCCAAAAAGCTTCATCCGGGAGGATGGTATCCTGCGGTTTCTTCTCCAAACTCTTCTCCTCCTCCGAGCGCAACTACTCCATAGGAGACCGAGAGTTATTGGCCATCAAGTTGGCATTGGAGGAGTGGCGTTACCTACTCGAAGGGGCTCTTCATCCGGTAATCATTTACACGGACCACAAGAATCTGGCATACCTCCAGCATGCCCAGAGACTTAACCCTCGCCAAGCCCGGTGGTCCTTGTTTTTTGCCCGCTTCGATTTTCTTTTGCATTTTCGCCCAGCTGACAAAAACATCAAGGCGGATGCCTTGTCTCGGTCTTTCCTGGTGTCGGATCTCGAGGAGGAACCTAAGCATATCATCGATCCCGCCAGAGTGATGCAGGTGGCTCCCGTGAGTTTAAATCGTCTCCCTCCTGGTAAGACGTTCGTATCAGAAACTGATCGGAAGAGAATCCTACATTGGGGTCATTCATCTAAACTCGCTGGCCACGCTGGTCAAAAAAAGACCCTCCAACTCATTACCCGGCATTATTGGTGGCCTACCCTGCACAAAGACGTAATAGACTTTGTTTCTGCCTGTGTTTCCTGTGCCCGCAACAAAGTTCCGAGACACCTGCCTACCGGCCGTCTTCTTCCGCTTCCTGTACCCGCTGCCCCCTGGCAGCATATAGCCATGGACTTCATTACTGATCTTCCCGTCTCTGCTGGTTGTACAGTCATTTGGGTGGTCACTGACCGCTTTTCCAAGATGGCTCACTTCATTCCTCTGCCAGGTCTTCCGTCTGCACCCGAGTTGGCTAAAGACTTTATCCGCCACATCTTCCGTCTTCATGGTCTGCCTCGTCACATTGTGTCGGATCGTGGGGTTCAGTTCACCTCACGTTTCTGGAGAGCCACTTGTAAGTTGCTAGACGTCACCCTGGATTTTTCCTCCGCTTACCACCCACAGTCCAATGGACAAGTTGAACGAATAAATCAGAATTTGACCAGTTATCTTCGACACTTCGTTAATGCCCACCATTCTGACTGGGTGGAGCTCCTGCCTTGGGCCGAATTCTCCTACAATAATCATGAGAGCGAATCTTCCACCAAGTCTCCGTTTTTTGTAGTCTTCGGTCAACACCCTCGGATCCCTGTCCCTGTTTCCATCTCTGTGGACAATCCAGCTGCGGAATCTCTGGTTAGAGAATTCTCCTCCATCTGGGAGAGTACCCGGTCCGCACTCATTCAGTCATCCGAGCGCATGAAAAGACATGCTGACAAAAAACGTCTGGATCCTCCTCAATTCCGTCCTGGGGACAAAGTCTGGCTTTCGTCCAAATATGTTCGACTCAAAATTCCGTCCTACAAGTTAGGTCCTCGGTTCATCGGTCCTTTTGAGATCATCAGTCAGATCAACCCGGTGTCCTATAAATTGAAACTCCCGGTCAATTTGCGAATTCCTAATTCTTTTCATGTATCTCTCCTCAAACCTGTGGTTCTTAACTCTTTTTTTAAGTCTACAGGTACACCTCCTGCTCCAGTGTCTGCTGATGATGAATTTGAGGTAGAGAACATTCTGGCCACAAAAAGGGTAGGAAAAAAGACTTATTTTTTGGTGGAATATAAGACAAATGGTGTGCACACGAATAATTAAATGGTGAGGTGCTAGTGTCATGGAATAAATCCAAATCTAGAAATATAAATAGCACTGCACTCTCAGACAGGAATTCTATGCAAAATCAAACAATATTTATTAAACAACCAAAAAAGTGATAGGGAGCATGTTTTATCATAGCGACGTAAATGACACAACGTTTCGACTCTCACGAGTCTTTTTCAAGAAGCCGCTATACAAAAGGAAAAAAGAAAAACAAATCAAAAGGGGTTTTAAACAATAAATACAATGGTTGAACAATTATGATACAAAATCAAATGAAACATATTAAAAAAATAATATTAACCAAATGCAAAGTGAACCCTGCTTGTGGCATAGAGACCAGCAAGCACCAACCGTATGTCAAGAGATAGGAAAAAGTGAAGAAACACGTGGTGAAAGGAGTTCATCCCAGATATGAGAAAGGAAGATATAAGTTAGGGATAATTTTACCTGAAAACAGCTTCAGAGTGATTAACGAGATAATTGGATTGCAATATCTAGAGAGGGTAATAGGTGCGACATTGTCAGATTAAATGAAATGCTATAGAAAGTTCAACACTGGTGAGAAATCCTCAAATACCTGTTCCAATAGAATGCTCAAGGGTCTAGATAGGAGAAGATGGCTCCCCAAATGGATGGCCTGGGGTATAAGGATTAATAAAAAATAAACAAATTTTTTTGTTAACTGTTTGTTATATATAACCCTAGTCGGAGTAGTATATATAGGTGTATACCACTCTATAGTAAAAATAAAAATTAATAAAAAAGACAAAAAATACCTGTGTGGTTGTTAGAGAGTAGAAAAAAGTAACGATCCAGGAAGGAAATGTAGGATCTGTAGAAGGAGAGATGTAAGTTGTGAATATATCTTACAGACAAGTAGGTAGAAGCTAGATACTAATGTTCGAAATGCATATCAAAGGGCTGTAATGAGTGTTGCTGCGCATATATTGAGGTTAGTTGGGCCGAAAAACAGCTTACTGGCTAAAATACTAATGTTCGCAATGTATATCAAAGGGCTGGTCGTTTCTTAGAAATTTGGCAGTTTTTGAATCGATAGTACAATTGTCCAGGGCTGATAGAACCAAGTCTTGTATTTTGGTTCTTATCATAGGGTGTGGGGTCCCTAGAAATCACCATATATGTGTCTGTGTCAGTGAGTTGTCTGATGATCTCATGACGATAATGGGTTTGGTCCATCACCACGATGGCGCCACCCTTATCAGCTGGTTTGATTACTATATCAGGATTGGAATGGAGGGAAGTTATTGCTTGTCTCTCTTCAGGGGAGAGGTTCGAGTGAGTAGGAAAGAAACCAAGTTTTTGTTGGTGGGATAGTGACTTCACCTCACGATCGACTAGAGAAATAAAGGTTTCAACAGGATGGTATACGTGTGGTGGAGAAAAATTACTAGGAGTGCGGAGACCCAAGTTAGTGATGGACAATTCAGGAGGAGATTGAGTAGATATACTGAAAGGTGACTTAGTGAAATGAGTCTTCAATCTCAGACTCCTGTAAAAGCGTTGTAGGTCTTGTTCCAAGTGGTAGGAACTCCAATTCGGAGTTGGACAAAACGATAGTCCTTTCTGGAGGACCGAAAGTTCCGTTGGTGCAAGGGAGTAGCTGGAGATATTTATCACCTGATTGGAGGGCCTACCTGCGAGCGAGTAGTCATTCTTTCGCTGTGATCTTCGTGTGCGTTTGTGGTGTGGCGTCCTCCCCTGCGTCCTCTGGATAAAAAATGGGGTCTGTATGATCCTGTAGAGGATTCGCTGCCCGAGCTGAAGGATCCCATCCTTTGGTGAGAGCGTGGTCGCTGCCAGTTGGAATCGTTCCATTTGTATACTCTGTTTTGGGAGTAATCCTCGTGATCTCTTTGAAATTTAAGTCTCTTCCGTTCTTGAAGTACCTTTTGGTGTTCCGCAATAATTTTGTCTGTTTTGTCCTTCAAATTTGTCCAGTCAGCGGAGGATAAAGCACTACTAAGTTGAGTTTCTATAGATGCAATATTATTGCGAGTTTCAATAATTTCTTTTTGTAGGAACTCGATTGTCAGAATAATTATGTCTAATGAGCACTTGTTCAGGATTTTTTGATATTTATCACAGAATTCCTTGTTCTCTGAGAAAAGGGTGGGGCGCAAATGGCACCTTAGACCCCTAGGAATCTTGCTCTGCCGATGATATTCGGCTAAGGTGGTGCAATGTAAGTCGAAGGAGACAAGTTTGCGTCTCGTTCTTTCGTAGTCACGCGTCCTTATGTCGACTGCTGGTGTCTTAAGGAACTCGGTAGAGTTGGTGACTTGTGAAAGAATACTAGAGCTAGTCTCAGTATCATAAGCAAATGTATGATGAGACATTAGGCAAAATCGGTGCTACACCAAGACTGAATGCAATATAAGACAAATGGTGTGCACACGAATAATTAAATGGTGAGGTGCTAGTGTCATGGAATAAATCCAAATCTGCGCATTACATATTACAAGCTATACCCCCATAG
Source organism: Oophaga sylvatica (assembly GCA_033576555.1). NCBI lineage: Eukaryota > Metazoa > Chordata > Amphibia > Anura > Dendrobatidae > Oophaga > Oophaga sylvatica. The sequence continues at coordinate 552,036,479 of JARQOD010000002.1, read as the reverse complement.
CGCTCTCAGCGCAGCCGCAGTGGGTCTCCTAGTACCCGTCACGTCACTTCCGGTCCGGATGACACACATCCGGCCCGGCGATGTCAGCCGGCATTTATACCCGGCTTTTTCATTTCTGCAGCGTGTCACACATCCAGCAAGACGCGGGAGCGTCGCTGCGCCACAGCCATTTACAGGTAATCTTTCTCCTATACACATTTTGTTCTCTTAAGCCAGCAATCTGTTTTTCGGCCCACTTACCTTAATATGCGCAGCAACACTCATTAGAGGGACCGCACAGATAGCTGCAGTGCACAGCCCTTTGATATACATTGCGAACATTAGTATTTTAGCCAGTAAGCTGTTTTTTCGGCCCAACTAACCTCAATATATGCGCAGCAACACTCATTACAGCCCTTTGATATGCATTTCGAACACATTAGTATCTAGCTTCTACCTACTTGTCTGTAAGATATATTCACAACTTACATCTCTCCTTCTACAGATCCTACATTTCCTTCCTGGATCGTTACTTTTTTCTACTCTCTAACAACCACACAGGTATTTTTTGTCTTTTTTATTAATTTTTATTTTTACTATAGAGTGGTATACACCTATATACTACTCCGACTAGGGTTATATATAACAAACAGTTAACAAAAAAATTTGTTTATTTTTTATTAATCCTTATACCCCAGGCCATCCATTTGGGGAGCCATCTTCTCCTATCTAGACCCTTGAGCATTCTATTGGAACAGGTATTTGAGGATTTCTCACCAGTGTTGAACTTTCTATAGCATTTCATTTAATCTGACAATGTCGCACCTATTACCCTCTCTAGATATTGCAATCCAATTATCTCGTTAATCACTCTGAAGCTGTTTTCAGGTAAAATTATCCCTAACTTATATCTTCCTTTCTCATATCTGGGATGAACTCCTTTCACCACGTGTTTCTTCACTTTTTCCTATCTCTTGACATACGGTTGGTGCTTGCTGGTCTCTATGCCACAAGCAGGGTTCACTTTGCATTTGGTTAATATTATTTTTTTAATATGTTTCATTTGATTTTGTATCATAATTGTTCAACCATTGTATTTATTGTTTAAAACCCCTTTTGATTTGTTTTTCTTTTTTCCTTTTGTATAGCGGCTTCTTGAAAAAGACTCGTGAGAGTCGAAACGTTGTGTCATTTACGTCGCTATGATAAAACATGCTCCCTATCACTTTTTTGGTTGTTTAATAAATATTGTTTGATTTTGCATAGAATTCCTGTCTGAGAGTGCAGTGCTATTTATATTTTTTATTTTTTGGTGGATTGGAAGGGGTTTGGTCCTGAGGAGAGAACCTGGGAACCTCGGGAGAACATCCATGCCCCTCTCATCCTAGCTAAAATTTTTTCTGGCCTAAAAAGGGGGGGGCCTAGAGGGGGGGTACTGTAGCGCCCGCGTCCCTGCCTGCTGCCAGACAGGGACGTCGCTCTCCTCACCTGCGCTCAGCGTCCTCAGTGCTCCCAGCCTCCTCTGCGCCTCTGGCATCCTCGGCGTCCTCCTTCCGCCCTGCTGGTCCCGCGCGCTCCTTCCCTGCTGCTGGCCTTAGGGCGCGCGCCCGCACCCTCCCCCGCTCTTAAAGGAGCCGCGCGCATTTTCCAAATCAGTCTCCAGCCAATGCTGGTGGACTCCACCCTATATTAAGGGCTTCCTCCTTAATGGAGGTGCCCGAGCATTGTTGTTTCTGTGCAGTCTAACTCTGCTTCAGCCATCAGCTCCTGTTTCCAGTTGCCTGCCTGTTACCTGTCTGTTTGCCTGTCGGCCATCTGACTGCAGCTCTATCCAGAGGTTCGGACATCTTCAGCAGAGATCCCCGGCTGTTGCCTGCTCACCTGGGAGCGATCATCTGCCATCCGACTGCAGCTCTATCCAGAGGTTCGGACATCATCTGCGGAGATCCCCGGCTATTGCAGAGACTCTTGCCTGCTCACCTGGGAGCGATCATCTGCCATCCGACTGCAGCTCTATCTAGAGGTTCGGACATCATCAGCAGAGATCCCCGGCTATTCCAGAGACTCTTGCCTGCTCACCTGGGAGCGATCATCTGCCATCCGACTGCAGCCTACCAGGAGGCTCCACCAGCTCAGGTCGTATATGCCTGTTTGTCTAGAGACTGCCCTGGTTACTTGCCGTGACAAACCTGCCTGCCCAGAGACTGCCCTGGTCACTTGCCGTGACAACCTGCCTGTCCAGAGGCTGCCCTGGTCACTTGCTGTGACAACCTGCCTGCCCAGAGACTGCCCTGGTCACTTTCTGTGACAACCTGCCTGCCCAGAGACTGCCCTGGTCACTTGCCGTGACAAACCTGCCTGCCCAGAGACTGCCCTGGTCACTTGCCGTGACAACCTGCCTGTCCAGAGACTGCCCTGGTCACTTGCCATGACAACCTGCCTGTCCAGAGACTGCCCAGGTCACTTGCCGTGACAACCTGCCTGTCCAGAGACTGCCCAGGTCACTTGCCGTGACAACCTGCCTGTCCAGAGACTGCCCAGGTCACTTGCCGTGACAACCTGCCTGTCCAGAGACTTCCTTGGTCACTTATTGTGACAACCTGCCTGTCCAGAGACTGCCTGGCTAATTGCCGTGATTCCCTGTCCTATTCCCGGATGCCACCCGCTCTCTTGCAAGTAAATTGTCTTGTATAATAAAGCTTAGTGGTTCCACCAACCAGACCCGTTTCCGTCAGTGGTTCCACCTACCAGACCCGTTACAGGCAGCCAGACAGAGTCCACAGAGCCTCCATCTGCCTCGTTATAGGGAATCTTTGGCTGGGGTTCCATCTGAATCATGTGTTTCAGAGATGTAGATGGAAACCCCGGGGTAAGTGCTAAGCATAAGGCACAGGATAAATGTGAACTGAGTCTTACTGAGATCTTTGGGAGCCAGAATGAAAAAATCAACAGAAGGTGAAAAATTGATTTTATTTATTTTTTATGCTGTTTCTCATGCGGTATAAGTGATAAAGCAACTTTATTCTTAGGGTTGGTGTGATTACTGCGATACCAGATTTACATCGGTTATTTCTTTTTGGCTGCTGTCACACACTAAAAACGCTTTTTGTTTTTGCATCGCCATATTTAGAGAGCTATAATTTTTCCATATTCCTGCCGACAGTCATGTGAGGGATCATTTTTTGCTAGACAAATTGAAATTTTTATTCGTACCATTTTCGGGCACATGACATTTTTTGATCGTTTTCTATTCTGATTGTTGGGAGGCAGAATGAAGAAAAACTAGCAATTCAGGAATTATTTTGTTTTTTTTTATGCCGTTTCACTTGTGGTAAAAGTGATAAGACAGCTTTATTTTTTGGGTCAGTACCACATTTATATCATTTTTTAATGTTTTGTTGCTTTTATACAATAAAAACTATTTTATAGAAAAAAATATTTTTGCATCGCTTTATTCTGAGAGCTATAACGCTTTTATTTTTCGACTTATTGAGCTGTATGATGGCTTGTTCTTTCCAGGACAAAATTATATTTTCAGTGATAACATTTTATTTACACTTGTCTTTTGGATTGAATTTGATTACACTTTTTATGCAGTGGTTTGATAATAAAGCATCCTGTTTTGCCTTGTTTTTTTATGGTGTTCACTGAAGGGGTTAACTAGTAGGACAGTTTTATAGGTCGGGTCGTTAAGGCTGTGGTGATTCCAAACGTGTACTTTATTTTATTTTTTTCATAAAATTTTTTTTTGGACACTATATTTTTATTTTATTATTCTGTGATTTTTTTTTATTTTTATTTTTTTTACTTTTCCATAGTACCACTATGGGACTTTCACTTTTTACAATCTGATCGCTGTTATAAAGCATTGCAATGCACAAGAATTGTAAACTTTGATATACACTGCTCAAAAAAATAAAGGGAACACTTAAACAACAGAATATAACTTCAAATAAATCAAACTTCTGTGAAATCAAACTGTCCACTTAGGAAGCAACACTGATTAACAATCAATTTCACATGCTGTTGTGCAAATGGAATAGACAACAGATGGAAATTATTGGCAATTATCAAGACACCCTCAATAAAGGAGTGGTTCCGCAGGTGGGGACCACACACCACATCTCAGTACCAATGCTTTCTGGTTGATGTTTTGGTCACTTTTGAATGTTGGTTGTGCTTTCACACTCGTAGTAGCATGAGACAGACTCTACAACCCACACAAGTGACTCAGGTAGTGCAGCTCATCCAGGATGGCACATCAATACGAGCTGTGGCAAGAAGGTTTGCTGTGTCTGTCAGCGTAGTGTCCAGAGGCTGAAGGCACTACCAGAAGACAGGACAGTACACCAGGAGACGTGGAGGGGGCTATAGGAGGGCAACAACCCAGCAGCAGGACTGCTACCTCCGCCTTTGTGCAAGTAGGAACAGGAGGAGCACTGCCAGAGCCCTGCAAAATGACCTCCAGCAGGCCACAAATGTGCATGTGTCTGCACAAACGGTTAGAAACCGACTCCATGAGGATGGTCTAAGTGCCCGACGTCCACAGATGAGGGTTGTGCTCACAACCCAACACCGTGCAGGACACTTGGCATTTGCCATAGAACACCAGGATTGGCAAATTCACCACTGGCGCCCTGTGCTCTTCACAGATGAAAGCAGGTTCACATTGAGCACATGTGACAGACGTGACAGAGTCTGGAGATGACGTGGAGAGCGATCTGCTGCCTGCAACATCCTTCATCATGACCAGTTTGGCAGTGGGTCAGTAATGGTGTGGGGTGGCATTTCTTTGGAGGGCCGCACAGCCCTCCATGTGCTCGCCAGAGGTAGCCTGACTGCCATTAGGTACCGAGATTAATCCTCAGACCCCTTGTGAGACCATATGCTGGTGCGGTTGGCCCTCGATTCCTCCTAATACAGGACAATGCCAGATCTCATGTGGCTGGAGTGTGTCAGCAGTTCCTGCAAGATGAAGGCATTGAAGCTATGGACTGGCCGGCCCGTTCCCCAGACCAGAATCCGATTGAGCACATCTGGGACATCATGTCTTGCTCCAGCCACCAATGTCACATTGCACCACAGACTGTCCAGGAGTTGGCGGATGATTTAGTCCAGGTATGGGAGGAGATCCCTCAGGAGACCATCCGCTGCCTCATCAGGAGCATGCCCAGGCATTGTAGGGAGGTCATACAGACAAGTGGAGGCCACACACAATACTGAGCATTATTTTGATTTGTTTTAAGGACATTACATTCCACTTTAATTTTGTGTGTGACTTCAAATGCAGGCCTTTAATGGTGAATAAATTTGATTTCCATTGATGATTTTTGTGTGATTTTGTTGTCAGCACATTCAACTTTGTACAGAACAAAGTATTCAATGAGAATATTTCATTCATTCAGATCTAGGATGTGTTATTTGAGTGTTCCCTTTATTTTTTTGAGCACTGTAGAAAACTGTATTTGGCCATTTATTATCCATTAAATTGTTAATGTAAAAAACGGATGTCCTGCAATGTTATATTCATGTAAAAATCGTTGATATACGAATGGCAATAATGATGAAAAATCATGTTTTTTCTGGGTGAAGACTTGATGATTTTGCATGCATCTGTCTGAACACAGTCTATAAAAAAATAAATGAAATTATATAGGGTAAGTAAAGCACTTACAAAACTACCAAGCCTGCAGTATTAGCTATAAATTTACACACATATATACATATATATATATATATATATATATATATATATATATACAGATGATCAGTTTGTAAAACGTGAAAGTTTTATAGTCAGACTAAGGAAAAAAGTTTTTTTAAAGAAGGAAAAAAAAGTTGAAAAAATAGATGTATGTATGTGTGTGTAAATTTATAGCTAGCACTCCAGACTTGGTTGTTTTGTATGTGCTTTACTGCAAATTTATTCTCCAAAACCTTTCCATAGATTCTATCTAATGTCATTAAGCAAATAACATTTCCAATTCGGAACATAGAGTTATTATTTTAATTGAAATTGGCATTTATCTTGTTTAGGAACTTGCATGGATGAAAAAGCAAAATCATTTCTGTGGAAAAATTTCATGCCATTTAGATTAATTATATGTACTGAACAAATTTTCGAATAATTTGCCAGTATGCTATCCTGGCTTCAGATCTAGAGCAGCATTGCTTGTTCTGCACATAGAGGTGGGCATAGAAGGTTGTACAGATTCTTTAAATATATTGGGTTTACTTTATTGCAAGGATGTCAAACTCAAATACACAGAGGGTAAAAATTAAAAACGTGGACAAATGCTGGCCTTAATATTTATTAAAACAATGTATACAATTGAGGACGTTTTTCCTTATGAATAAATATAAGTACGTGATATGTTTTGAATTGGTTAAAAGTGTTGTTTGGTCTAAGGGTATGTTTCCACGGTCAGGAAACAGTCCGGATTAGCTGCGTGTTTGATGCTGTGCGTTGGCGCAGCGTCAAACACGCAGCGTCCAGATGTTACAGCATAGTGGAGGGGATTTCAAGAAATCCCGTCTCCACTATGCTTCAAAACACGCATGCGGAAGACCTGCGTTTCCGGACATGCAGCGCGTCTTTTTAGACCGCAGCATGTCCTATTCCCTTGCGGCGACGCTGCGGCGACGCAAGGGAAATAACACATGGCTATGTAGCCCTGCGGTCATTCCGCATGTGTTCCGGATGTGTTCCATGAACACATCCGGAATGACAGCGCGTTCAGTAGGGGGCGGGGCTTTGGGCGGAGCGGACTTTCCGCTCCGTCCAAAGCGCTGTGTTTCCTGAGCGTGGAAACACAGCCTCAAATGACAAGTCTGCAGGCACTCTGTGTGACTGCAGACTTGTGAATCCTCTCAGTGCACACTGCTCGCTGTGAGGATACTCCGCTGTCAGCGCCAGTAACAGCAGTCACGTGACCACAAGAATGCGATATGCAAACTCCTGACCAGAAACTGACTAGACTATATTTGACATGCTCAATATTAGTATATTGCAATAGGCCAGAAACAGTCTAGTCAGGTTCTGGCCAGGAGTTTACATAATGCATACTTGCGGTCTTGTGACCTCTGTTACCGGTGCTGACAGTGGAGAATTCTCACAGCGAGCACCATATCACATCATAGGGACAATATAAAAGACCCTGTGGTCTATATTATTCCCACCTAGTGCCTTCCAAACATGCACAACTCTTTTTCAGTGCAAATATATGTGTGCAATGTGACCCTGTTATTGGTCTAAGACCATCACAGTGTAATACCTTGCATAAAGATTCATTCAAATCATCTAGAGTCTCACAAGATAGTAAATGTAGTGCCCGTACTTTGTGCTAAAAATATATGATTTCTGTGATAACCTTAATGATGATTTTTGATATTTTGTATATTCCCAACTCTAAAGGACATAGTATCAAAAAAAAACGCTGGTTAGGCCAAGGACATAGTATACATCCAGTTCAATACTATAGACCAGTGTGTAATGATGTAGGATGATAACAAGCGAGTCTACTTATCTCCTGTTGAACGGCTCAACGCGTTTCCCCATGTGTGGCTCATCAGGAGAACTAGATTAAGGATCATATGTGGTCATGGCTGAGATCCACGTTTTGTTACTATAGTTCTATTTTAAGGACTTCTAGGCATATAAAGGACAGCCGCTGTGTAGCGGTGGCGCCATCTTGTGTTATCTAAGGTGCCAACCTCCACTGTCAGGCAGAGTTAGGCCTGTTTCACACATTAGGTTTTTGCAATCAGGCGAGTTCTGGCATTTTTTCTAAAAACCGTATACGGCAAAATCTAAAACCGGATCTGGTTTTTTACCATTGACTAACATTAGTGTCTGTTTTTCGCCGTATCCAGCGTCTGGTCTCAATCCGTCGTCTGGAAAAAATGTCTCATGTAACGTTTTTTGTCTCCGGCGAAAAGGCCGCTTCGGCTTTTTGTTACAATGAAACTCTATGAGTGCAGCAATGCGCCGGATCCTTTTTTTTTGTCTGGTTTTGGTTTTGTAGCCCAGCCCACAGCCAACCTATATAAACAATGCCAGTGGGACCACCCTCAGCCATAACCATGCAGCCAGCGAAGAGAGCAGGAGCAAGATCCGGAGCCAGCCACCGAGGAGCCAGCCACAGGAGAGAAGGACAGGAGACCAGACCAGCACCACCACCAACAGCACGACCCCAAGAATTTGTGGCCATGATGCAGCCGGGACCAGATGCAAGACGGTAAATATCACAGACAAGCACTTTCAGCGAGGGCCATGCAATATCAATATATTCATGGCCCTTTTTTTTCTCTTTATTCCACAGCACAAGCTGGCCAACAGCAGCAGCTGAGTCACCAGGAGCACCTACACCCCCAGGACTCCAACAGATGCGGTTGCTGATGGAGAGCATGGGAACAGAGGCCAGACGGTAAATATCACACACTACCCCTTCCAGCCAGGGCCATGCAATATCAATTGATATTGCATGGGCTTTTTTCTCTTTATTCCACAGAACAAGCCTGCCGACAACGCCGACAGCACCAGTACCACCACCACCAGCCCAAGAAGAGCCTGACAGTGAGCAGGAGACCACGGCAGCAGACAGCAGATGGTAAATATCACACACTACCCCTTCCACCCAGGGCCATGCAATATCACTTGATATTGCATGGCCTTTCTTTGTCTTTATTCCACAGCAGAAAACGGCCCTCAACGCCAGCAGCACAGGACACATCTGGGAGTGAGGAGACCACGGCAGAAGACAGCAGACGGTAAATATCACACACTACCCCTTCCAGCCAGGGCCATGCAATATCAAGTGATATTGCATGGCCTTTCTTTCTCTTTATTCCACAGGAGAAGACGGCCCTCAATGCCAGCAGTACAGGACACATCTGGGAGTGAGAAGACCACGGCAAGAGACAGCAGACGGTAAATATCACACACTACCCCTTCCAGCCAGGGCCATGCAATATCACTTGATATTGCATGGCCTTTCTTTCTGTTTATTCCACAGCAGAAGACGGCCCTCAAGGCCAGCAGCACAGGACACGTCTGGGAGTG
>JARQOD010000002.1:551681597-552027339 GCA_033576555.1 Oophaga sylvatica | reverse complement strand
CAATTCACATGCCTGCCCTTCGTTCTCACGTCTGTTCTATTCCAAAAACCATTCAAAAGGGTGAAAAATTTGAGAACTGCTGCATCTGGTTCTGTGGGGAAAAGCACTAAAATTTCTTGTCTTGGAATGCTGATGGGAGGGGTGATGAACCCGCGGGCCCCAATTGTTTGGTGTGTTCTCCCTCAGTTTGCAATTTTTTTATCTATTTTTTCCTGCCCTTTGGGTTAAAAGCCCTGAAATCTTGTGTTTTTTTTTTTTTTTTTTTTAAATGGTTGGAAAATAAAACTCTAAAATAATTGATTAGAAAAATCTCCCCAAAAATTTTTTAAAAAATTTACTTAAAGAAAAACTTTAAAAACAAAAGTTAGTTTTAAAAAAAAAAAAGAAAACCTCACAATTTAGTGAAAAACTCTAAAGAAAAAAACTGATAAAAAGGGGAGGGAAAAAAAGTTTTCATAAAATGAAAAACAATAAGGTTGACAATAAAAAAAACCCCTTGTTAAAAAAACACAAATTTTAAAACAAAAAAAGGCTGGAAAACTGATTGAAAAATGAAAAAAACAAAAAAAAAAAATATTTTAAAAACTTTTGTCGGGTAGCGAGGCTTTATCCACCCCCTTTGGAATGCATCTCACTGTGCTGGCATTTCCCCCCCCTTATATCTTGTTGCGTTCAAAGGGCACTGAAAATCCGTATCAAAAAAAGGTTACCCCTAAAAAAAAAAAAATTAATCAATTCAGTCTGAATGCCGAGAATTTTCCGCTCAGCCTGTAGAAAAAAATAGCTAAAAAAAAACAAAAAAAAGGAAAAAAGATGTGCAACGTGATTAGCAGAGGGGGGGGGGGGCAAAAGGGGTTTTTCCCCTGCTGCAGCCACAGGAATGAGATAGTGACAGCGCACTCTGCTCTGAATGAGATTTAAAGCGACAGTACCTGGTACAGACAGGGACACATACAAATGAAACAGACACATACAAATGAAACAGACACCCGGGAGAATACGAATCCCTCTTTTGATGATCTGTGACACATACAAACTGCTCTGGTAACTGATAACTCACCAATTGCACTGAGCACGCCAATGCTCCAAGTCTATTACCCTGTAAACCGTTCGCCCTGCCTGGTACGCCGGCCACAGGAATCTGTAATAGCCTGTTCAAAATCCCCACCCTTCACACCTGGAATACTGGGAGTGTCTCCCTCCGATGTGTGAAGGAATCTGTGAGAATTTATCCAAACAAAGCCCCCACCCTTCACACCTGGAATACTGGGATTGTCTCCTTCCGATGTGTGAAGGAATCTGTGGGAACTTATCCAACAATGTGGTTTTCCTGCTATACAGCTCCCAGAAATCAGCAAGCAAAACACAGTCACCATTCCAACTTTTCTCCCGGTTCACACAAAACATGAAACAGATACACAGCACAGCAGCAAACAACTTATATCCCAGGGTTTTGGATAAGGGTGTGGACTTTTTACACTACCTGGGAATGCGGTGGTGACCACACCTGACCGGCAAGAGGTTAAAGACCTGGACTGGACACAAGGGACTTTCAGGTAAGATGACAAGATTTTCTTACCTTACATATGGAGCTGCGCAGTCTCCGTCCCGTGAGCCAAGGCCATGGCCAACACCTCTGTCTCTCCGGTCAGCAGGTCCCCGTGCGTTTCGTCCAGGCGCCATCTGTTATGGAAATTTAATTAGGATAAATCTATCCTGCAGTGTTTGCTGGTGCTGTTCCCAATTTTATCCTAATTGTCTTTTTGAGAGCTCAGAGCGAAATGAGGACTGTCCACACGGAAGTGTCAGTATAACAGTTCGTCAAGACCAACCGTTTATTATTCATTCAAGGTTTTATACGTTTACAAAAAGGGGCTGGTTAGTCAATTAACATACAATTAAAAGCTGCTAGGTTATTGGCTGTTTTAGTATAAGTATGATAATTATGATAATTATGATAAAAGGGCTGAAGTTGCAGATTTATTGTTTATTGTTCTTTGCCCCAGCTTTCCTGCGTGACTAGTAAAGAAAAATAATAGATATCTTTCCGAACACTCTGTTCTTGTTTGTGTCCTTGCTAAAAAAGTCCCTATGAGCTATCTTTTGCAATAGCCTGATTTATGGAGGCCAGGGTCGTATAGCTAGCATCAGCTTTTTCATAGATATGCTGAGCACAGGATTTTTAGCAAGTGAGATCTATCTAACTGTAAATGCATAGATATATATATATATTGAATATATGGAATACATATATATTTCCATGACAATTGAACCTGAAGAGGAGCTCCCAGGAGAAGAACGAAGGGGTGGAGAGATAACCGGAGTGGGCTCGCAATTCGTAAGTTTCCTGCATGCATCGCTCAAACACAACATCACACTACACACAACACATAGAAAACAATTTAGTACAGACATTACACTGCACCCAAACACATATGCCTACATCCAAGCACATAATATTTTTTTTTTTATAGTCTTCCGGAACTGGTGCTCGGCAAAGAGGTCCTCGCAGTGCCTCCCAGGGTCGTCGGCGTGAGCGACACGGCGGTCACCATCATGTAAGTATCTTTTCTTTCTTTTTTTTTTTACAATTTTTTTGTAAACTTTTTTGTTTTATTTTTTATTTACAATTTTTTTTTCCTTGGTAGTTTGGAGACTAATGTATATTTTTTCTCTTTTACTTTAAGAGGCTTCACAGCATGCTCCCGACATGGACGGTGAGGAGGGGCTTCTGAATGTGGACCTCCTCATCGATCTGGTCCGAGAAAGGGAGCCGCTGTGGAACATGGGGGACCGCCGCCATGCTGATGTCATAGTGACCCGTCGGCTCTGGGAGGAAATATTTTCACAACTCGTGGACCGCTGGGAGGACCTCGATGCTCGGGCCAAGATTGAACACCGTCAGTATAAACAGTTCAGGTTGCTGGACTTAAAGCAGTGTTTCCCAAACTCCAGTCCTCGTGGCCCCCACGGGTCACGTTTTCATGATTTCCTTTTGGGCAACACTGAGGACTGGAGTTTGGGAAACACTGATGTTGTATACTAACCAATTTTTGCTATCTCATTTCAGGGGAGAGAATTGTGAAGCGGTGGCGGTCTGTGAGGGATCGCTTCAAGAAGGAGTTCAACAAAGAGATGCGGGCCCCGAGTGGATCTGGAGGATGCAGGAGAAAATACAAGTATGCTGAAGCCCTGCCGTTCCTCTGGGTAACAATGGTCACCAGAAGGTAAATATTACCCACCCCAAGTTTTAAAAAATGCTAACATGTCTAACTAAATTTTTTTTTCAGCCAGGGCCATTCAATAACAGTATATTAATTGTATTTTTTCTCTTTATTCCACAGAACGGTGACCAGCACTCGGGCGCCCGCAAAGTGGACCCTTCTGGGGCGATCCCTCAGGAGACCAGCACCGAGGGACACTTCGACAGCCCCGGCCGATACGCACCTTCCCAGCCTTCCCAGACACGTGAGCCCTATGTCCCCTCTACCAGCGCTGCAGCATTGTGGCCGAGTGCATTGCATGAGGCTACTGGTCAGGAGAGAAATTTCCCCTTACCCCACCCTTCTGCCGCTGCCACCTCTAGTACACCTGTGGCTACTGGGCGGCTGCGGCAGAGGGGTCAGGAAAGGAACTATGCGCCCGAATTCTTGCATCTTAGTGCATCATTTCAGAACTGTCTTAAAGTCTTGTCAGAGCAAATGGCTGCAGGCTTTAATCAGCTCAGCTCCAGCATTCTGGAGGTTAAGACACTTCTGCAAACGATGCATTCAGAAGCAAGAAGTTCGCCAAACCACAGTTTTTTCAGGTCTGTAGCTGAGCGCATGGATACGCTATCTCCTAGCCAGCAGATGCATGTAATGCATACTTGCCACGGTGCTCTAGCGCAGGTTACCTCCCAACCTACACCCACCCCAGTCGTTCCTCCCACAACTGCCCCTCCTCCAGCCACCGTCCTCCTCCCCTCCCATTCAATACCAACAACCTCCCCAGTACCAACAACTTCCCTAGTACAACAACCTCCCCACTTCCAGCAACCTCCCACTTCCAACAACCTGCCCCATACCAACAACCTGCCCAATACCAGTTCCCAACCACATCTGCTCCTCTACTACTTGCCCAATCCTCCTCTCCACCACCTACCTGTTCTGCCTCCCACCTCTCCACCCGTTCCATTTCTTTTTCCACCCCTTCACCTCTTTTACCTGATCCTTCCCCAACACCATCCCAGTCCGCTCTCCACACTCCCACTGTCGAAGGGTCCCACAGCCCCTCCAGTACTATCTCCACCCCACAGTACACAAACCTGTGATTTTGTGTTTGTAATAAAAAAAAATATTAAAAAAAAAAACTTATTTCACATTGAAAAAAATAAAGTTTAACATTTTCTAAAAATAAATGTTTATTTGGTTGATTAAAATGGTTGTCTGTCATTTATTTCTAAGGTTAAATAAAGGTAACATTTATTAGTTATACAAAAGCAGGCACATAACTTTGGGTAAAAGGCAAAATAATTTTACCTTTTGTCCAAAGTTGTGTCCCTGGTTGTGTATTAGCAAAGTATTTCACCTTTTAAACAAAGTTCTGTACCTTGTTGGGGATTACCTAACAATGTACAGAACTTTGGTTAAAAGGTGAAATACTTTGCTAATACACAACCAGGGACACAACTTTGGACAAAAGGTAACATACTGTACATAATACACAACAAGGTAGACAACTTTGTTTGTCAAAGGTAAAATAAAGGTAACATTTATTGTTTATACGAAAGCAGGCACATAACTTTGGGTAAAAAGTAAAATAATTTTACCTTTTGTCCAAAGTTGTGTCCCTGGTTGTGTATTAGCAAAGTATTTCACCTTTAAACCAAAGTTCTGTACATTGTTAGGTAATCCCCAACAATGTACAGAACTTTGGTTAAAAGGTGAAATACTTTGCTAGTAGATATTTCACAAAAATGTAAGTGTGATCATCGTACTGTGAAGAGATTTGTGGCTAATACAGAGCACAAACTGGTTAGTGTAGATAAAAGCATAATGTGCAAGTTTTCTTCTAGACAAATTCATTGTATTAAGAGAGCAGTTGCTAAAATACCATTACAAAGCTGAAAGCATGTATTTGAAGCTGCTTGTGCCTCTGGAGTCCCTCAGACCTCAAGGTGTAGGATCCTCAGAGGCTTGCAGTTGTGCATAAACCTACTATTTGGCCACCCCTAAACATCACTCACAGGCAGAAACCGTTGCAGTGGACCCAGACATATATGAAGAGTAATTTTCAAACAGTCTTATTTACTGATGAATACCGTGCAACCCTGGATGATCCAGATGGATGGAGTATTGGAAGGTTGGTGGGTGGTCACTATGTCCCAATAAGGTTGTGATGTCAGCAAGAAGGTGGTGGAGTCATGTTTTGCTCCCAAAGCATGGGGAGAGTGTTGGTAAGCCCCTTTAGGGTCCTGGAAGGTGTGAAAATTACATCAACAAAGTATATACAGTTTCTGACTCACCACTTTCTTCCACGGTACAAAAAGAAGAACCGTGCCATCCATAGCGAAATCATCTTCATGCATGATAATGCATCATCTCATGCTGCAAACAATCTGAGCCATTGGCTGCTATGGACAAAAATGGAGAGCAACTCATTATGTGGCCAACGTCCTCCTCTGACTTAAACCCTATTGAGAACTTTTGGCGTATCCTCAAGACAAATATCTGTCAGGGTTGGAGGCAGTTCACAACAAGACAGAAGCTCTGGGAGGCTATTCTAACATCCTGCAAATAATATAAGCAGAAACTATCCAAAAACTCACAAGTTCAATGGATGCAAGAATTATGAAGGAGTCCTATGAGAACATGTAACTTGGCCTGTTAAGCTGCTTGTGATTGAAAAAAGCTTTTGATTTCAGTCAATGTGATATAAACAGCACAAAAAGGTAGCAAAACTCACCTGCCCAGATCTCCGAACAAATGTACTACAGGGTGCAGCCAGCCCATAAAGCAAGATGTTAGCAGCACAGGTGCAAAATACCAGATCAAACAGCCACTCTCCACATACCCGATCAAGGAGGGGGTGACCACTCAGTATACAATTGCACAATAGAGGCCCGCATAGGGTGCCGTTCACACAAGGATGCTGCACAGTGTCCGGTTCACAGCCTATTAATTATGCCCTACTATTCGACTAGGCGGGCTGGCCAGTACACTTTCAATGCGCACCAGTGTGAACACCCCTTATGCGAGACCAAACGTGCCTGGGCTCGGCTGCACCCAGAAAAATAAAGTGCAAAAAATTCAAAAATAATGGGGTATTAGTTCATATTTTGGCCAAAATACGTAAGCTTGTAACCTGCGCCAAAGGTCCCCACGCTTACATGTACCTACACTACACTAGCCAAAAAGGAGACTCAAGGTCTCCAAAAATTTTGAAAAGCGCAATCGCAGGAAGCCGAACGCTGTCTGTGCGATTCTCAGACGGACATACGCAAGAGATGCCGAGGAGCGGGGGAGAGAAGAGAGAAAACGCCGCCCTCCGGGCTGGACAGCCCTGATTAGCATATCAAAATACGAGGTTTACAAAGGTATTTTGGCATCAAAACGGGGTATCAGAATATGTGATACATACCGATAGGTTACTTATAGGACGCACTATTCAGTCATATGTTTATCTGATATAGCCAAAATGGGGTGACAGATTCGCTTTAATGCTGCAAATTTAACAAATGACCATTTTCAATTCTTTACAACCTATAAAATGTTTGGAAACTCTGTTGTGTCTAATAATTAGGAATAATTTGGATCAGTGCATTTTACATTTAAGATCGAAAAAGAATACTGTTATCATTGGAAGGTTTGTCCAGCAAAATGTGATTTATCGCCTAGCGGTTGATGATCTGAACATTTATACTGACTCAATTGCATTGACCATTTAATGAATCAGGAAAAATAGCATTTGAAATGCAGTGTCCAATATATATATATATTTTTAAAAAGGGTTGTTTCAAGAAAGTTTCTCTTTCCTTACAAGTGTCCAAATAAACACATTGGGGCCAGTTCATGAAGAATGGCTTTTCTTCTGCCAGTCTGTTTTAGGACTGCCCATGCATCATAATCTGAACTATATGACATCTGAAGGTTCTGCTATGATTGTTGCCACTTTTTGATGTATGTTACATTGTAGTAAATTTGCAAGACTGCTTCTAGCCTTGTTCCTTCTGCTGAACCCCATACACCCAAAAAACTTGAACATCTGTGATGTTTCCCTGTGTGCCACAGTAGGGAGATCTTGACACCTGCTGATCAGCAGAGACACATTGCCTAGCCAGCCTGGTTTGGAAGCACCACAAGTCATAGTTACACCAGAATTTGTAGTTCTACAGCGCCTTCACCATCCAGAGATACTGACATTGCTCCCTCCTCGATCTCAAGAGTCTCCTGCAGTGCAAGCAGGGATTGTTTTAGACAAAGTGGGACCCTTGGCAAAAGTTTAAAGTTTAAACTAATATATTGCACCATCGCACAGAAACATTTCGGTTGTATTTACCAGCGATGAGTTAGGGCGTTAAACAAGTGTGATCGACAATATTAAAGGTGTTCAACTCTTGTTTCCCGTCCTCTTTACACCGGATGAGGAAGAATGATTGGAACAGAACGATCACTAGTAGATCAATCTTTCCCCATATAGTATCATGTTATCAGCAGCATATCTGCAGTTTTCACAGGGTGATGTGATGCTGAGAACAATTATTTCTGTTCCAGCATAAACAATCCACTCACTCGATGAACAGGCAACATTTTGCTTGTTTAGTGTAATGCACCCCATAGTCCTCCACATGATATAATGCACACCATAGTCCACAATATAGCATAATGTGCCCCATAGTCCTTCACATAATATAATGTGCCCCATAGTCAACCATATAGTATAATGCGCACCCCATAGTCCTCCATATATTATAATGCACTCCCCATAGTCCTCCAATGTCGTATAATACACTTCCCATAGTCCTGAATATAGTATTAGGCACCCAATAGTCTTCCATAAAGTACAATGCACCACATAGTCCTCCATATGGTATAATGCACTCCCCATAGTCCTCCAAATAGTATAATACACACCCCATAGTCCTTGATAAAGTTAAATGCATCCCATAGTCCTCCATATTGTATAATGCACCCCCATAGTCCTTAATATAGTACAATGCACTCCCCATAGTATAATGCACATTATAGTCCTTAGTATAGGATAATGCATTCCCCATAGACATCCATACATTATAATGCATTCCCCGTAGTCCTCCATACAGTATAATGCTGCACACATATAGTATAATTCCCTCTGCATAGTCCTTGATAGAGCATAATGCAGACCCATAGCATATAACGCAGCCCCCATAGAGTATAACGCAGCCCCCATAGAATATAACGCAGACCTCAGAGTATAATGCAGCCCCCATATGGTATAATGTAGCATCAAATAGCATAATGCACACCCAATATTACTCCAGTATGGAAGTAATGGTTGGCGCTTATAGCAGTTCTGCAATGACAACTTCAGGGGTCTACTGCAGCCCCCAGGTTGCCATGCCAACCCCGCAATCATGTGACGGGTGCACATGGGCAGAGCTAAGATGCGCATCCGGTTTGCATGAGTTAAATATCACTGTCAGAGATTGACAGCAGCATTTAACTTGTTAACAGCTGTGGGTGGATCACGTTTCCAGCCGCGGCTGTTAGGGGCAGATGATAGCTGATCAGATCAGCTGTCATGTGCCGGAATATGTGTGGGCTCTGTGCAAAAGCCCACACGAAAGAGGGGGAGGTGACCTATGATGGCTATACACATTATAGGTCTTTAAGGGGTTAATATACCTTTAGCCACACACCCCATTCAAAGTATAAACTGATAAGCCAGCACTGTGCACCCCATTAACTATAAAAAAGGAATCAGTCACTCTCACACTTAGCCTTCAAATAAATTGAAGGGGTGGTATGTACACACGTTGCTTTTTTATTCTTTTTTTTCTGCATGGATTTCTTGTGGAAAATATGCTACGTTTTATAGTATAAGCAAGTGAATGACATCCCTAAAGTCTCATGCACAAGGTGCTCATTTTTTCTTTGAAGATTTGCAGATTAAAATCTGCATAATGTTAATTCTTGCAGCGTATTTGCAGCTTATTTCACTAATGCTAATGAGTGGGGGAAAATATACAACAAAATCGCATATAAAAAACACAGCAAAAACATTTTATGCAGCGTTTTTCCTGCCAAAACACCAGGATTTGCAGCAGAAGTTTCTGCTGCAAATCCTGAACATGTACAGATAGTCTTATTCCCTGTCTTGTGTCCCCCCCCCACACACACACACACACACACACACACGCACACATTCATTAGAAGTCACTGATAGCATTATAATGAATAAATTAGGGGTGTGGAGAGATGTCATCAGAGTCTTATAATGAAATGAAGGGTGTGGGAGAGAATGCTATCAGGTAGTTAGCAAAATTTGTATCTGGGCCCCCACCTGCATGTTGGTCTGATGTACGGGCACTTGTAGCATTCTAGAGCCTATAAAAACATATATGTTCGCACCCCATATAATGATGTCCTTTATCCTGGTCCCCTTGCTGTGGTTAATGTGCTTCATCCTGGTCCCCTTCCTGGGTTAATGTGCCCCATCCTTTTCCTTTTTCCTGGGGATAATGTTTCACATCCTTGCCCCTTAATGGTGATTATGTGCCACGTGATCCCCTTCCTGGGGATAATATGTCCCATCCTAGTCCCCTTCCTTGGGATAATGTTCCCCTTCCTGGGGATAGTGTGCCACATCCTGATGACCTTTCTGCGGGATGAGCTACATCCTGGTCGCCTTCCTGGTGAAAATGTGCCACATGTAGGTCCCCTTCCTCTGGGTAATATATCCCATTCTGGTCCCTTTCCTGGTGATAATGTGCCCCGTCCTGGTCCCCTTCCTGGGATAATGGTCACCATCCTTGTCCCCCTTCCTCGTGATAATGTGCCACATCCTGGCTCCCTTATTGGGGATAATGTTACACATCCTGGTCCCCTTCCTGGGGATAATGTGGCATCTTCTATGTATAATGGGCACAGGAGCCGGCAGCTGACTTTGACACCCCATGGCACATGGCGTCACTGCCATGCACCCTGAGTCATGGGCATGCCAACATTAGCTGTTGTACTGATTGCTGGTGGCAGTGGTGGACATACCGCCAGTGCAGCCGGTGCAATTGCACCGGGGCCCAGGAAAAACTAATGGCGGTGGTGCATAATCGATCACATAGCTGGTGGCAGCATCTTCGCTAACCGGAGATGTAGGTCCCACTCCGCTGCTCACTACACATGATTATGCTCAAAGTGGCCCTGTCCTCACCTGTTGTTGATGCTGCTGTCCGGTATTATCTATGTGGTAGATGCTGTGGGGGAGGAGGGAGCGTCACACTGAGCCTCACAGCCTGTGATTCCCCCTGCTGCTGACACCTGCCAGTGTCATGCTGCTGATCTCAGGATATGAGAAGAGGGGCTAGATGCTGGGAGGGAGGTCACTGAATAATCCTGATCATTTTAAGTGGGTCTCCTGAGTGCCCCCTCATACAGCTTTATCACGTTATAGGCACTGCACGCAGTGACATTTGTGCCTCACTGCCTGTCAGCCAATCACAGACTTTTCTTTATAAGCACATCTGTGATTGGCTGACGGGGATAATATTCAAGTGTCTACTGTGCCCTGGAGTCACAGCTTGGAGCGGGAAGCTTTAGCAGAAGAGACTGTGGGCCGGACTGACACCACATTAGTCTGCGGGCCAATATCAATGGGTTCAGCTGACTTTAATCTAATGTGTATGGGGAAGAGATGCGTGGATCGCTTCTGCTCGACCTCGATCCACGGTGGACGTATGTGCTCTCTGGTCGTGGACAAGAGCTGCTTGAATTTCCTGAATTTCTGAGTTCCTTAGCACAGCATTTGATTTGTCAGAAAGGGCGTATCCGGCACAGGTACCAAGGAGTTTATGTTAAAAACAACATTTATTGGTAAAGATTAAAAAATAGACATCTTTTAAATAAAAGATCAAAGGCATGCACAACTGACGCATTTCAAACTATGTCTTCTTAGCCGTAGTAGGGCATAATTCTCTTACACTCAGTGGTGTTTATACAATACAATTAAAGGATATGATGTGGATTGATCATTATTACATTCTGTATTATAAGACATCATTTCTCAAACCAATTTAGTTCAATCAATAAATGTACATCTGATCTGTTTTAATGTTCATACCACTAGGTGTTTTACTGTTTCATTTAAGAATCCATGAGGCTTCTTCATATTTTAAATAACGTGATTTGTCTCCTCCTCTTTTTGGTGACGCAAACTTCTCAACGGCATAAAAACCCTAAGTGAGTAACATCACCAATAGGTTGATGTAGAAAATGTTGGGAGGCATCCAATAAATTGTGAGTGTTTTTTTTTGTTCTTGACAAGATAAGCTTATCTGATGAGTCTGACAGTCTCTCTATTGCAGAAAACTCAAGCTTTTTTCAGAGCAAGCACTCCTATGTATGGAGCAGTTGGGTGAGATAGCTGATGGCCGAATGATCAGCTGAACCATCCTTTAGCTGTCAGCTACCTATTGTGTACGGAAAACCTCAATGTGCTGCTCTTTCCCATTTATTTTGGATCCAATAGTTACTTTAGATGATAGACTGCACTTACCTTCATCTAATTGTTGTAGCCATTTCTTGACACATACCAGTCTTTTCAATGTAAAATCTTTTTTTTTTCAAATATGCTAAACACTGATTCTGTGTCTGCGACTGAGTAAGGGCGGGATATCAGTTCTCATGTTATACATAATTACGGGCTGTGATACAATGTGCACTGTTTCCAAATGTGTGAAGGAATATCATAGTGCCATTGCCCTTTGTTTCTAGAATTGAAATTATGGAAATCTGAAAAATACACAATACAGCGATAATAAGGTGCTCAGAAATATGGACATGTATGATGGCTTAATCGGAAAATTCATTTGCTTTATCGATTAGAGAATGCTTGCAAAATATTTATTATGCTTTGACTATATAGCACTTTACAGACATTATCATCACTGTCCCCATTGGAGCTCACAATCTAAATTCCTTATCAGTGTGTTGAAGAAAATCAGAGCATCCAGAGGAAACCAACACAAACATGGAGAGAACATACGCATTCCTTGCAGATGTTGTCCTTGGTGGGATTTGAACCCAGGACCCCAGTGCTGCAAAGAAACAGGGAGAACCACTGAGCCACTGAGCTGCCCACATAATGTTAATGTATCAAACTTTTAGCCCAATGAGTGCAGGTATAGACATTATTTCAGATTCTTACGTTGTATATATCAATTCTTATCTTATCAATGAATGCAAATATGCACATATATGTAATCTGTAGGGATCTGTACTCACTGAGCTGCTCTTTAGGTAGGCACATGAGGCGGTTTTCATGCACATAGTCTAGGCAAGTTTATTCAACTTCATAAACCGCTCCAAGTGGCAAATCAAACAAAGCCTTCTTCGGCACAAAGAAAAAAACTGAAATAAGTAGTCCGTATGGTATTGTGGGTCCACCCGCTCAGGTCAGTGTCTTTAAGGCTATGGTTCCACGGTCCGGAACCATAGCGCTTTTGACGGAGCGGAAATTCCGCTCCGTCTAAGCCCCGCCCCCTTTCTGACGCGCGCTCTTTCCGGAGGTGTTCAGGACACCTCCGGAACACCTCCGGAAAGAGCGCAGGGCTACATAGCCCTGTGTTAATTATGTTGCGGCGACGCACCGTCGCCGCAATACGCGAGGACATGCTGCGGTCTGAAAAGACGCGCCGCATGTCCGTTTACGCAGGTTTGCCACCTGCGTATTGTTACGCATAGTGGAGACGGGATTTCTTGAAATCCCCTCCACTATGCTGTAACATCTGGACGCTGCGTGTTTGGCGCTGCGCCAGCGCACAGCGCCAAACACGCAGCGTTTCCTGACCGTGGAAACTCACCCTAACAAAACACACTGGAGGTCTCCACACCTCCAACCACAGACACTAAATGAGAGACTCGGCCTCCATTTTATCTGCCAAACCACGCCCCTGAGGTTGGAATATGTGAGCGGTCATCCCACCTATCTCTTATGACTGCTCGTAAAACAAGGCCCTGGAATTGCCCAATTAACTCTCTCAGCACTATAGGTGCTGGAGCATGCTTTTGAGCTCACATCACCGCAGCTAACAGCAGCAACGACATATATATCCCCTCGAGGACTTGCCCGGCAGCCATCTTACATACCCTCCCCTCTGCCCAAAGCCGGGAGCTTGGCACCTTCTGCCAATAAATAGTGAACTCTCGACAGAGCGTAAGCATTGCTATGCAGTTTCCTGACCTATGCTGCATATGAAAGTTAAAATCCTGAAGTGTTAGGAACCACCTGATCACTCGAGCATTGTTCCCTTTTTTCTCCCTCATCCACTTCAGTGGGGCATGGTCTGACATCAGTCTGAACTTCCTGCCCAAGAGGTAGTACCTTAGAGAGTCCAACGCCCACTTGATGGCTAAACATTCCTTCTCCACTATGGAATAGTTTTTCTCGCAGGATGACAACTTCCGGCTAAAATACATGATGGAGTGCTCTTCCCCGTTCACCTCTTGTGGTAAGACCAAGTGCCCAGGTCGACATCCAATGTGTACGTCTGGTCCACAAACTCCTTGGAGAAATCAGGTGCTGCCAGCATTGGCTGTTTGCACAAGGCCAGTTTCAGTTCCTGGAAGGCCGTTTCAGCTTCTGGAGACCACTTAGCCATAGCTAACTTTGTCCCTATAAGGAGGTCTGTCAGAGAGGCAGCTACCATGGCGAAGTTTGGGATAAACTGGCGGTAACAGCCCACAATGCCCAGGATCACCTTGACGTGCTATGTCTGTCATAGGTCGCCTCCCCCTCTTGGGTGCGGGCACCGGCAATGAGCCTGCACCTTTTCCGGCACATGACAGCTGATTTGATCAGCTGTCATATGCCCCTAACAGTTGCGGGTGGAATCGTGATACACGCGCCGCTGTTAACTAGTTAAATGCCGCTGTCAATCAGAAGCCCTGTGTCACGCTGTATAGCAGATATATATATGTGATGACAATAATCTATATCAAAAGGGCAACATACTATATAACATGCGCATAGCTATATGATAACATAGATTTACCTGACAGAAAGTCCAGTGGGTCAATACGGAATCCGTTATACGCTGTCTCCGGCTAGAGGGTGACCGGGGTCTATGCTGACCCTAAACTGGGGTCCTAACTAATCCCTCTACCTGGAGGTACTGTTAAAGGTACAGAGGTCCAGGCCACCAGCGTAAACCCTGTCTCCTATCAATCCCTGCCAACTGTAATCTAGTCCTAAGAAGGACCCTGATTACCACCAAAGGGAATGACCAGGTAACGGTTAATGAACAGAAAGACATACAAGAAAGATAAGAAATAAAGTAAATAAAGTCTTACATACAACACTCACACACAGTAGGAACACCTTAGGTCTCAGAGATAAACTATAAGCTGTAAGAGTAAAAACAACTAAGGAGCTCTTAGCTTAAGTATTCCAGAACCGATCCAGTCTGCTAAACTATATGAATGCTTTCACCGGCATCCAACACCCAGACTGGCAGGAATATAAAGGAAACTAATTAGAACATAATCCAAAGCAGCCGGGCGAGGCTGGACCTAGTCTTAGCAAAGAGCTAGGTAAAATTAACTCTCTCATTACCAAACACAAAGAAACAGCAGCTCAGCTGTGAGAAGTCAGAATGTGCAATCGCGACGATCTTCGTGGCGATGCACCCATGACAGTACCCCCCTTCTACGAGGGGCCTCCGGACCCTCATGACCAGGTCTGTCCGGGTAAATTGTGTGAAAGGTCCGAACCAATCGATCTGCGTTATCATCAGACGCAGGGACCCACGTCCTCTCCTCAGGACCATACCCCTCCAATGAACTTCCACGTTATCATTGACTACCACTGAAGGAGGAGGTAGAGGTGACGGTATGACTGGTGCCACATACTTTTTAAGTAATGACTTGTGAAACACATTATGAATTTTAAACGTAGGAGGGAGGTCCAGACAAAATGCCACAGGATTAATTATGGAACTGATCCTGTATGGCCCGATGAATCTGGGACCCAACCTCCAGGAGGGAACTTTAAGTTTTATATTCCTGGTAGACAACCACACCAGATCGTTCACCCTCAGATCTAGACCAGAAACTCTCCTCCTATCAGCCATCCGTTTGTAAGGGTTCTCCGTAACCTTCAGTCTTAAGCGATCTGGAACTATCAGTCTCCCTGGAAGTCCCACAGGGGCGTCCCCCTGAGCCCCCAATACCTCCCCCTCAAGCTCAGAGCATACAGCTGACACTACAACTCCCTCCTGAGGAATAGGAACCGGATCATCCGTCTTCCCGACCCCTGGGAAAGTACGAGATAAGGCATCAGGAAGCAACTTTATTGAGAAGTCATATGTGCGATGAGGAGGTAACTCTTTACACCCTCCTCTGAGAACTTCTCCCAAAAGTCCTCCAGAAAAGGAGGCAAAGTCCTAGGCACAACCGCACCGATGACCGTGCTCATGCAGTTATTCTTGCAAAATTCACCCCACTGGCTTATCTTTCTGGATTGCCAATCAATCACTGGGTTATGTTTAGCCAACCAAGGAAGTCCCAACACAATAGGAGCAGGCAGACCCTCCAACACATAACAAGACAATTGCTCTTTATGTATTGCCCTACTCGAAGATCTATGTTATGAACAGCTTGTACCAAGCTACCTTGACCAAGAGGTCTAGAATCAATAGAGAGTATAGGGACCGGTTTGGCCAATACACTCAGTTGCATACCATGCACCTGGGCAAACCGAGTGTCCACCAGATTAGCCCCGGACCCACTATCAAGAAAAACAGAAATCCTCTCAGTTCTAGTACCAATCACCACCTCCGCAGGCACGAGAAACTGAGAGGGATTTGGGGACGAAATACACACTCCAGGTTAACTCCTTGGTTCAAAGAGGTCCGGGATGGACACCCCCAACAAAATGTCCCTCTCTCCCGCAAAAGAAACACCTTCTAGTCTTGCGGCGCACCGCTGATTCCCTCCTACAAAATGATGTCCCTCCCAACTGCATGGGTTCCTCAGAACAGACCAGGGGAACCTCAGTATAAGGGACTTTAGTAGTAGGTGGAGTCATCACGGGGGGCGGAGTTACCTCGCGTCTTCCCGAAGACGTCTATCAATGCGAATAGCGAGGGCCATAGCAGCCTCCAGTGATGGAGGAGAATCATACTGAGCCAACACATCTTTTAATTTGTCAGACAACCCTTGACAAAACTGGCTCCTAAGAGCTGGGTCATTCCACTGAGTATCTGTTGCCCATCTACGGAACTCAGAAGAATATTCCTCCGCTGGACGATTTCCTTGCCGTATTTTACGTAACCTTGTTTCAGCAAGGGAGACTCGATCCGGATCATCATATACCAGACCCAGGGCAGTAAAAAATCGATCCACTGACTGGAGATCTGGGAGCCTGGAGGAATAGAGAACGCCCAAGATTGAGGATCCCTTGTAAGAGCGAGATAACAATTCCCACCCTCTGCTCTTCACTCCCAGATGACCGAGGCCGCAGCCGAAAGTACAATTTACATGCCTCCCGGAAAGCAAAAAATTTGTCCCGCCCACCAGTGAACCTGTCCGGGAGAGCAACCTTAGGTTCAGATCTGGTTTGCTCCGGGGGGGACAAAACCTTGGACTTAATGTCTGCCAACTCCATGGACAATCCCTGCAACTGCCGGGCCAGCTGGGCTACTGGATCCATGATAGCTGGGGAGAATCTTTAGTATTGGCCGGTGAAAATGTCACGCTGTATAGCAGATATATATATGTGATGACAATAATCTATATCAAAAGGGCAACATACTATATAACATGCGCATAGCTATATGATAACATAGATTTACCTGACAGAAAGTCCAGTGGGTCAATACGGAATTCGTTATACGCTGTCTCCGGCTAGAGGGTGACCGGGGTCTATGCTGACCCTAAACTGGGGTCCTAACTAATCCCTCTACCTGGAGGTACTGTTAAAGGTACAGAGGTCCAGGCCACCAGCGTTAACCCTGTCTCCTATCAATCCCTGCCAACTGTAATCTAGTCCTAAGAAGGACCCTGATTACCACCAAAGGGAATGACCAGGTAACGGTTAATGAACAGAAAGACATACAAGAAAGATAAGAAATAAAGTAAATAAAGTCTTACATACAACACTCACACACAGTAGGAACACCTTAGGTCTCAGAGATAAACTATAAGCTGTAAGAGTAAAAACAACTAAGGAGCTCTTAGCTTAAGTATTCCCAGAACCGATCCAGTCTGCTAAACTATATGAATGCTTTCACCGGCATCCAACACCCAGACTGGCAGGAATATAAAGGAAACTAATTAGAACATAATCCAAAGCAGCCGGGCGAGGCTGGACCTAGTCTTAGCAAAGAGCTAGGTAAAATTAACTCTCTCATTACCAAACACAAAGAAACAGCAGCTCAGCTGTGAGAAGTCAGAATGTGCAATCGCGACGATCTTCGTGGCGATGCACCCATGACACCCTGCTATGTGTAACACACAAGCTATCAGAAGATCGCAGCTTCTAGTCTCCCATTGAGAATATTGAAGCAAGTTTTTAAAAATATAAAAAAAATTTAAAAAATTTAAAAGTTCAAATCACCCCCCTTTGTCCCATTCAAAATAAACCAATTAAAAAAATACACATATTTGGTACCAAAATGGTGTCAATAAAAATGTCAGCTCAGCTCTCAAAAAATAAGCCCTCACCCAGACCCAGATCCTGAAAAATGAAGGCACTATGGGTCTCAGAAAATGGTGACTTTTTATTTTTTACAAATTTTGGATTTTTTTTACCACTTAAATAAAAAAGAACCTGTACATGTTTGGTAACTATGAACTCCTAATGACCTGGGGAATATCAATGGGAGGTCAGTATTAGCATTTAGTGAACATGGTAAAAAAAAAAAAAACAATTGTGCAATTGCACTTCTTTTGCTATTTCATCGCACTCAGAATTCTTTTCCTGTATGGTAAAAGCAGTGGTTTTGTTCAAAAGTACAACCAGTCCAGTAAAAAACAAGCCCTCACATGGCCATATTGACAGACAAATAACAGTTATGGCTCTGGGAAGAAGGGGAGCAAAAATGGAAACGCAAAAATGGAAATACCTCTGGTGCTTAAGTGGTTATTGATTATATCAATGAACAGCACTTAGTTGGAGTCATATCTTCCAGCATGATCCTCATAATAACTGTGGCTCTCTCTTTTAACTTCCATTGATTCTCATAGGCAATCCAACAACTAGAAATTTTGTAGTTTGAACTTTGTAGTTTTATCTCACAAATATTTAAATAAATTTAAAAAAACAAAAGGAATCACAACTGTACATTGTATACACTTGTGCTACACATATACAGAAAAGAACATGATCGACAGCTCTGTAAAGCGTATATAAAAAGTATTTGGTGCAGACCTGCCTAATGGGCTAACCCATGTATAAGAAAGGCCTGCACCTGGGTGAAGTGTTGAATCATTGGATTAAAATTTCCATTTGATTTTGCATTTGCTGTATGTTTATTATTGTCGTGCTATTCACGGACAGCATTGAGAAATGATAGACAAATACACTTACTGGCTGCATTTCAAAGCATATGTACAATATATGGCATAAAAAATGAAAAGTAAAGAAAGAAAATTAAAAAAAATTAAATAAGTTTGACATTTTCTGAACATTGTTGTCATCTACACAAGCAAATAATAGAACTTGCAGATTGGAAATGCTTCACATTTTCATAAAGTCATAATGGTTTAGCTCATAAAAATAGTTCAAAGAAACATCTACAAAACAGCACATCTGTATTCCATACATCAATATCTAAACACTGAGTGAGCTGCTGAGAAAGGAGCTGAAATGAAAATATGTTGCACGATTTTAATATGAAAGTGCCACATAATTCATACTGTAATCAATAGTAAATAGGGGAAAGTGATTAACGCTTAACAGTGAATGCTATTGTTCTTCATTCAATGACATTTAGTCTATGACAATATTTGAGGGAGATCGGTGACAAAACAGCAAAACAATTGACAGATGTAACAACACGTAAGAAACATAACGAGCCATGTGACATCATCAAAGTCATTTTCCAGAGCAATGCCCCTCTGCTCCAAATGATAACACTGTCTGATCTGTCAATCAAATGCCATTAGTCATGGTCTCTGTAATGACTTGTCTTGTCTCCTACACAGTTTGTCAGACTTTTCTCTATTGAGGCTTCAGCACACAAACCTAGATGACACCTCGGCCTCATCATTGGATCCCATATGTTTGCTCAGACATTCGGGTTTTTCTACATAGCAAAAGAAAAAATGACTGTTTTCCATCAGTGTGTGGATTTGAGTTTCATCAGACTCAGCCATAAAAGTCTGCTAAAAATGGATGAAAAATGGGAGAAATATTTTTTTTCAGTGCTTCATCCATTATTAGCTGATCTATTGTTAAAAGTCAATGGATAAATTAATGGGAATCTGTCACCAGGTTTTTTCTATACCATATGATAGCAGCATGATGAAGGGTCATAGACCCTGATTCCAGTGATGTCACATACTGGATGCTACAGTTTTTATAAAATCCTTGTTTTACCTGCTGCAAATATTCCAGTTCCCTAAATGGTGAACTCTGAATAACCCTGCCCACACCACTGATTGTCAGCTTTCTGTGTACACTGTGCATAGGCAGAAAGCTGCTAATCAGTGGTGGAGACGGGGTTGGACTACATGGCAACAGGTTTACTACTCCTCTAGTAATAATCTCCTGCTGACAAAACACCGACTTTTATGAAGCATTCAGCAAGAGGCATAGTAAGTAATACATCACTGGAATCAGATCTCTGTCTCTACATTATGCTGTTTTCAGATTAGGTGACAAAACTCTGCTGACTGATTCCCTTTAAAGTTCAGACAACTCAGAGCGCTAATACCCAGCAACGAGCGTCGCTACATGTGGACTGACACTTTTATTACTCGACAGGCAATCAGTTCTGATGTAGGTCGTATCGTAGGAATGAAACGTAAAACTACTATAAAAATTATATGATTTACAAGTTGGAACTCTACTTAGGCACCTCATCTCATAATCTGAAGTGCTGTATACCTTTTTTACACTATAAAAATCTCTTTTTAAATACTATATTCCCCGACGTAAAATAAAAACAACAGATATTCACTTCTCAAACTGGTGAGACTTGCTTTATATTGTTATACTATGCGAGCCCTACTGCCAGTCATTGAGCCTTGCATATCGCTAATGAGCTGCTGTGCTCTCACTTACATCAGAGAAACCTTGTGTGACGCTAGTCACTTCTGACAGCCAAGCCATGAGTCAAGATAGTCAAGGAGTCCAAGGTCAAAAGCAAGGAGGGTACATCATAAACAGAAGGAATAAACAAAAGTGTGGTCAGGTAACATTCTGACGTCAGAATACCAGGAGGATACCGGATCAAAGCAGAAGGAGGTAAACAGATGGATGGTCAGAAAGAGGACTAAGGTCAGGCAACGAAAGAGCAAGGCACAGAGGAATCAAACCACACTTAGCTGAATGTACGTCTGGCAGAGGTCTGGGAGAAACAGCTCAGTTAAGTAGCCTGGCAATCACCTGGGATAATGAACACCTGGAGACAGTCAGCACTTCAGTCTCAGATTAGATAGTCGAGCTGTCAATCAAAGCACTGACAGCTTTAGCATGCCCCTGTAACAGATTGAGTGGCTGAGTGTCACGCTGTCTAATGATATGTATACAATGTCAGTAAACTATTAATACAGGAACAACACTCTATACAACAACTAGTATAGCAACATCAGCATGTAAGTATAGATTAGATTTACCTGACACGATATCTGCTGAACTCAGGGTTAATCTTGAGGACTTGATGAGCTGAAACAGGAAAGAGGTGGACCGGGATCTAACCTGACCCTAAACTGGGGTCCTAACTAATCCCTCACCTTGGAGGTACTGATAATGGTTCAGAGGTCCAAGTCTCCAACCTAACCCTGTCTCCTATCTGACCCTGAACCCTGTAATCAGTCCTAAGAAGGATCCTGACTACCACCAAAGGGATATGGGCTGATCTTAGCTAAATACACAGATTAGACATATAAGACAGACAGGATAACACTCGCTTGCATACACACTCAAACACCAAAGGAACATAAATGGTATGGGAAATAAACTCTAACCAAGTTGAGCTTAGAACAACTAAGGAGCTCACAACAAAAGTCTATACAGATTCATTCCTATCTGTGGTCTGCATGAAGGTTTCACTGGCAACTCCCCAAGCAGACAACCAGAAATTTAAAGGAGACCAATCAACAAATAATCAATTGCAGCTGGGAGAAACTGCACCCAGTCCCAGCACCGAGCACAGACAGAATTAACTCCCTAGCTGCCAAACACAAAGAAACAGCAGCTCAGCTGTGAGAAGTCAAAATGTGCAACCGCGACGATCTTCGTGGCAATGCACACATGACAGTACCCCCCCTTCTACGAGGGGCCTCCGGACCCTCAGGGCCAGGCCTGCCCGGGTGAGTTCTGTGGAAGGTCCGAACCAAACGATCTGCGTTAACATCAGACGCAGGGACCCACGTCCTCTCCTCTGGACCATACCCCTTCCAATGCATCAAGTACTAAAGGGACCGGCGATTCAGACGTGAGTCAATGATCTTTGATACTTGAAATTCCAAGTTACCATTGACCAACACAGGAGGAGGAGGTAGAGGTGACTGGTGCCACATACCTTTTAAGTAATGACTTGTGGAACACATTATGAATTTTAAACGTAGGAGGGAGGTCCAGACGAAATGCCACAGGATTAATTATGGAACTGATCCTGTACGGCCCGATGAATCTGGGACCCAGTTTCCAGGAGGGCACTTTAAGTTTTATATTCCTGGTAGACAACCATACCAGATCGTTCACATTCAGATCTGGACCAGAAACTCTCCTCCTATCAGCCATACGTTTGTAACGGTTCCCCATCGCACTCAGATTATTCAATACACCTCTCCACACAGAAGCAAGTGACGACGAGAAACGCTCCTCCTCAGGAACCCCAGAAGGGCCCCCCCCATTGAAAGTACAAAACTGGGGATGAAAACCATATGCCCCAAAAAACGGGGACTTACCAGTGGACTCGCTCCGCCTGTTGTTAAGAGCGAACTCTGCCAGAGGCAAGAAAGAAGACCAGTCCTCTTGGTTCTCTGAGACAAAACACCGGAGATATGTCTCTAAGCTCTGATTCAGACGCTCTGTCTGACCATTGGTCTGCGGATGAAAAGCCGAGGAAAATGACAATTGCATCCCCGACGTAAACAAAATGCCCTCCAAAATTTGGACACAAACTGAGACCCCCTATCTGACACCACATCAGAAGGCAACCCATGAAGTCTAACGATCTCCCTAATGAACACCTGCGCCAGAGTTTTAGCATTAGGGAGTGCAGGAAGAGCAACGAAATGTGCCATCTTACTGAACCTGTCAACAACCACCAGTATGACAGTATTCCCTGACAACGGAGGAAGGTCCGTAATGAAGTCCATAGATAAATGAGTCCATGGACGCTCCGGAAGTTTCAAGGGTAAAAGGGTCCCAGACGGACGGGTATGAGGGGTTTTAGAGCGAGCACACACCCCACATGACGCGACAAAAGTTATAACATCTTTATTAGCATTAGGCCACCAAAACCGGCGAGAAAGGAGATCTAAAGTAGCCTTACTCCCTGCATGTCCTGCTAGAGCAGAATTATGATGTGCCTCAATAACCTTTTGTCTCAACAGATTTGGGACAAACAGTCTCCCTGGAGGTCCTGCAGGGGCGTCCCCCTGAGCCTCTAACACCTCCTCCTCAAGCTCAGAAAATACAGCCGACACTACCACCCCCTCCTGAAAGATAGGACTCGGGTCAACCGTTTTCCCGGCCCCTGGGAAACTGCGAGACAAGGCATCAGCCTTTACATTCTTAGACCCCGGGCGATAAGTGACGACAAAATTAAACCTGGTAAAAAACAACGACCATCGAGCTTGTCTGGAATTCAGACGCTTAGCGGATTCCAAATACAACAGGTTCTTGTGATCAGTAATAACGGTAACCGGGTGGACTGCCCCCTCCAAAAAGTGACGCCATTCTTCAAAAGCTAACTTAATGGCCAAAAGTTCCCTATTGCCGATATCATAATTCCTTTCGGCGGACGACAATTTCTTAGAAAAGAAAGCGCACGGATGCCATTTACCAGGGGACGGACCCTGGGACAATATAGCACCCACCCCTACGTCAGACGCATCCACCTCCACAATGAACGGCTGAGATACATCTGGTTGGATGAGAACGGGTGCCGAAGCAAAACATTTCTTCAAAGAGGAAAAGGCTTGGCAAGCTTTGTCCGACCATTTAGAAAAATCCGTCCCTTTTCTTGTCATGTCAGTGAGAGGTTTGACGACAGATGAGAAATTACAAATAAATTTCCGGTAGTAGTTAGCAAACCCCAAAAAACGCTGCAGAGCCTTAAGATCCCCTGGCTGATCCCATTCAAGCACTGCTCTCACCTTTTCAGGGTCCATACGGAAACCGGAGGCTGACACCAAAAAATCCAAAAACTGAAGTTCCTGTACGGCAAATACACACTTCTCCAGTTTGGCGTATAATTTATTGTCTCGCAAGATCTGCAACACCTGTCTCACATGCTCCTGATGAGACACAAGATCTGGCGAGTAAATTAAAATGTCGTCCAAATATACAACCACAAACAGCCCCACAAGGTGACGAAAAATGTCATTAACAAAATGTTGGAATACTGCTGGTGCAGTAGTCAGACCAAAAGGCATGACTAGGTTCTCATAATGTCCCTCCGGCGTGTTAAACGCCGTTTTCCACTCATCCCCCTCTTTATCCTAATCAGATTATACGCCCCCCTGAGATCCAATTTAGAAAACCATTTGGCGCCAACAATTTGATTGAAGAGATCAGGAATAAGAGGGAGTGGATACGGATCTCGAACAGTAATCCGATTAAGTTCGCGGAAATCCAAGCAAGGGCGTAGGCCTCCATCTTTCTTCTTCACAAAGAAGAACCCCGCGGCTACTGGGGAAGATAAAGGTCTAATATGCCCTTTGGCCAGACTTTCAGAAATATAATCTTTCATAGCCTGCCTCTCAGGACCAGAAAGATTATACAACCTAGCTTTAGGCAACTTAGCATCAGGAAGGAGATTAATAGAGCAGTCATACACGCGATGAGGAGGCAACTCCTGACACCCCTCCTCAGAGAAAACATCCCCAAAATCCTCCAAAAAAGGAGGCAATGTACTAGGCACGACTGCACAGATGACTGTGTTCATGCAGTTGCTTTTGCAAAACTCACCCCATTGGCTTATCTCTCTGGACTGCCAATTAATCACAGGGTTATGTTTAACCAACCAAGGAAGTCCCAACACAATGGGAGTTGGTAGACCCTCCAACACATAACAAGATAATTGTTCCCTATGTATTGCCCCTACCCGAAGGTCAATGTTATGAACCTCATGAACAAAGCTACCTTGGCCGAGAGGCCTGGCGTCAATGGAGAATATAGGGATCGGTTTGACCAATACACTCAGATGCATACCTTGAGCCTGAGCAAACTGAGCGTCAACCAGATTAGCCCCGGAACCACTATCAAGAAGAACAGACAATCTCTCCACTCTCGTACCAACTACCACCTCCACTGGTACAAGGAACTGAGAAGAACTGGCGGATGAAATACATACTCCCAGGTTGTCGTCCACCACACAACCTGGGATTAACAGTTTTCCGGTGACTTTTGGCTCAACAAGGCACGGGATGGACATTCTCCAACAAAATGTCCCTCTTTCCCGCAGAAAAAACATCTTCTAGTCCTGCGGCGTACCGCCAATCCCCTCCTACGAAATGATGTCCCTCCCAACTGCATAGGCTCATCCGAACAGACAAGGGGAACCTCAACATAAGGGACTTTAGTGGTAGGTGGAGAAACAACAGGGAGTGGGGTTACCTCACCCCTCTCCCGAAGCCGTCTATCAGTACGGATAGCTAAGGCCATAGCAGCCTCCAGAGAAGGAGGAGACTCATACTGAGCCAAAACGTCTTTTAATTTATCAGAAAGCCCATGACAAAACTGGCTCCTAAGAGCTGGGTCATTCCACTGAGTATCTGTGGCCCATCTACGAAACTCAGAAGCAAATTCCTCTGCCGGACGATCTCCCTGCTGCATCTTACGTAATTTTGTCTCAGCAAGAGAGACCCGATCTGGGTCGTCATATACCAATCCCAGGGCAGTAAAAAATTGATCTACAGACAGTAGAGCCGGGGATCCCGGAGGAAGGGAAAATGCCCAGGATTGAGGGTCCCCTTGCAGAAGTGAGATAACAATTCCCACTCTCTGCTCCTCACTCCCTGATGATCGAGGCCGAAGCCGAAAATACAATTTACATGCCTCCCGGAAGGTGAAAAATTTGTCTCGCCCACCAGTGAACCTGTCCGGGAGAGCAACCTTAGGTTCAACTCTGGTTTGCTCCAGGGGAGACAAAACTTTGGACTTAATGTCCGTCAGCTCCATGGATAATCCCTGCAACTGCAGAGCCAGCTGGGCTACTGGATCCATGGTAACTGGAGATAATTTTTATGGCCAGTGAAAATGTCACGCTGTCTAATGATATGTATACAATGTCAGTAAACTATTAATACAGGAACAACACTCTATACAACAACTAGTATAGCAACATCAGCATGTAAGTATAGAATAGATTTACCTGACACGATATCTGCTGAACTCAGGGTTAATCTTGAGGACTTGATGAGCTGAAACAGGAAAGAGGTGGACCGGGATCTAACCTGACCCTAAACTGGGGTCCTAACTAATCCCTCACCTTGGAGGTACTGATAATGGTTCAGAGGTCCAAGTCTCCAACCTAACCCTGTCTCCTATCTGACCCTGAACCCTGTAATCAGTCCTAAGAAGGATCCTGACTACCACCAAAGGGATATGGGCTGATCTTAGCTAAATACACAGATTAGACATATAAGACAGACAGGATAACACTCGCTTGCATACACACTCAAACACCAAAGGAACATAAATGGTATGGGAAATAAACTCTAACCAAGTTGAGCTTAGAACAACTAAGGAGCTCACAACAAAAGTCTATACAGATTCATTCCTATCTGTGGTCTGCATGAAGGTTTCACTGGCAACTCCCCAAGCAGACAACCAGAAATTTAAAGGAGACCAATCAACAAATAATCAATTGCAGCTGGGAGAAACTGCACCCAGTCCCAGCACCGAGCACAGACAGAATTAACTCCCTAGCTGCCAAACACAAAGAAACAGCAGCTCAGCTGTGAGAAGTCAAAATGTGCAACCGCGACGATCTTCGTGGCAATGCACACATGACACTGAGCTGTCAATAACTGTATCTCGGACTGTCGGACACACTGAGGGGTGGAACCGTGACACCTTGCAGGTCCAAAGGAAGTGAGAGCAAAGCAGCCCATTAACGATCACTGATTGGCTGCAGGACTCACATTACCTACTAATATGACACAAGCCTCAGGAGGTCCGGCACTGACATTGTTGAATCGGCGTTCATACAGCAGGTGAGTATGTGGTGTTTTTATTTTATATCGAGCAATAAAGGACCTGATGAATCAAGAGCGTATGATGCACCATACCAGACACCTTACACCAGTCTCGGATTGAAAAAGCATTTCTGGTGTAGAAAAAACACCACATCCTGAATTAAATGAGGTGTGTCTCCACGTCCCTGCAGCACCTTCTTCCCGTCCCAGCTCCGCTCATTTTGGCAAATCTTGTTTGAAATTGGTGTAAAAACACCAAAAGTCACAACATTTTTATGCCAGTAGTTGCACAAAAATGTTGACACTTTTCCGAGCAATTTAAGGCAGAATTCTGTCAAAATTGCTTTAATGAATTAGAGCCAGGGCATAAAAAATTGGGTTGTACTAGTAGAGGACAATCCCTTCAGTGTCACTTCCTGCAGTGCCCTGTATGACTGGCTGGGAAACCTGTGAAGGGCACACTGCACAGAGCCAGAATCTTTTGTATCATGATTTTTGGTGTTATGTGTTACAGCAGCAGTCTTTGGTATCATTACATTTATTAAGATCACAGCTACAGTAATAAAGCTATCACTTACTAGGACATGGTGACAGCTAGAGACTATGGAACCTCTTTTTCTATTGACTTACAGGGCAGGTTATACACACATCATATGACTTGTCCTTGTTGTGAAGCTTGCATTATCCATGGAGCTATTAAAGATATTACAGTATTTCCATGATAGATTAGGAGGTGATACACGGACCTCACATTACTTTCCTTCCATTTTATTTACAATAATAGTCATACAAAGTCTGTCTTTCTGTTTGCTCAATATTCTTTTTATCGTCCTCCATTGCACACTTTTATTTTTCCTGTGTTTAATGGACTGCCGAAGTGCTGTTCATGCAGAAACCCAGTTTTCTTGAGTATTTTATAATAGCTGCCTCTATTTATGGAAAGACGCTAGACAAGAACTTTCACTACAAAAGCTTCACTGATGTATTGCATTAGCAGGCTATTACCATTCTTTATTACCGTGCCTATTTCTGGCAGATAGGCTTAGACATTTTTTATTGATGCACAGTAACATGGAAGAGGGCAGAAGATAATGTTTTATATTTTTAAATTTTAGAAGCTACAAAATGTTATTTTGATTTTAAGCAAATATGTAATTATTCTGTATAATGATGTTGCAGAACTCATAGAGAAAGCCTATACCCTTTGTCACACGTCTCCCTTAGACAGAAATCACATGTCCGTAAATCACGGACCACTACCACCACAATTCTTGGCCTGATCGATGGATCTCCTGACCTCAGAAAACATGAGGCAATTAGTTCAGGTCTGGAGAACAGTCAGTTGGTAAAAATATTTTGATCAGATAGGCAATCCAAAAATATCAATGGCATGATAATTATTAACTTTTTATCAAAAATAGAAACAGCTTTTAAATCCCTTACTGCTGCAGCCAATTTTCAATTTGTGCTTTCACCCCCCCGTCTTCCAAGAGCCATTGTTTTGGGGGTTTGTTACAATGTTAATTGTATGGTAAAAGTTACCTGGCAACATGATTCTCCACACAATTATAGTGACAACAAATTTGTATAGTTTATTTTTCATTTTAGAAATTTTTTTTGACATTTGGAAAAAAAAATATTTATATATACAGTACAGACCAAAAGTTTGGACACACCTTCTCATTCAAAGATTCTTCTATATTTTCATGACTATGAAAATTGTAGAATCACACTGAAGGCATCAAAACTATGAATTAACACATGTGGAATTATACATTACACTTTACAAAAAAGTGTGAAACAACTGAAAATATGTCTTATATTCTAGGTTCTTCAAGTAGCCACCTTTTGCTTTGATTACTGCTTTGCACGCAGAACAGGTGAACGGATGGACTCTACATGCCTGGTTCCCACCTTGAAGCATGGAGGAGGTGGTGTGATGATGTGGGGGTGCTTTGCTGGTGACACTGTTGGGGATTTATTCAAAATTGCAGCGGTGAGCGGTCCAGCTCACCCCAAACCATCTCGATTGGGTTCAGGTCTGGTGACTGTGGAGGCCAGGTCATCTGGCGCAGCACCCCAACACTCTCCTTCTTGGTCAAATAGCCCTTACACAGTCTGGAGGTGTGTTTGGGGTCATTGTCCTGTTGAAAAATAAATGATGGTCCAACTAAACGCAAACCGGATGGAATAGCATGCTGCTGCAAGATGCTGTGGTAGCCATGCTGCTTCAGTATGCCTTCAATTTTGAATAAATCAGCAACAGTGTCACCAGCAAAGCGCCCACACACCATCACACCTCCTCCTCCATGCTTCACGGTGGGAACCAGGCATGTAGAATCCATCCGTTCACCTTTTCTGCGTGCAAAGCAGTAATCAAAGCAAAAGGTGGCTACTTGAAGAACCTAGAATAAAAGACATATTTTCAATTGTTTCACACTTTTTTGTAAAGTGTAATGTATAATTCCACATGTGTTAATTCATAGTTTTGATGCCTTCAGTGTGATTCTACAATTTTCATAGTCATGAAAATACAGAAAAATCTTTGAATGAGAAGGTGTGTCCAAACTTTTGGTCTGTACTGTATATATATTAGATTTATTTGTTATTTTCTGAGATCCTTTTTTTCCATTGACTTGAGCTGTATGACAGCTTCTATTTTGTATGGTTAACTGTCAATTTTATTTAAACCATTTTGAAGTACATGATGTTTTGATCTGCTACATGTACTTGGCAAGCTCAATGCTGGCAGGTGTTACATCTGTGCCCGTACCGCAGCGGGACCCCCGTCCTCATGCTGTGGTGGCCATATCTCAGCAAGATCCCCATCGGGGCATTTGTCCTCAGTCTGTGGCCTGCCTGCTCCTTCCCCTGCTTCCTGGCTCCTGGCATGCAGCCAGCACATCCCCTGGTATAAGATTAAGGCCATGCTCGCATTCTCTTGGTCTCTTAAAGAGACAGCGCACATTTTTCAAAAAGTAATTAACCAATGATTTCTTTGTGTGCACTATTTCTGGCCCCTCTGCCATAGAGAGGGCACCTGAGCAACAAGTATCTACTGTTGCTAGCTTCTGGTCTCGCTGTGTTTGTGCCTGTGTTTTTGCAGCGTGCTGCCTTCTGCTTCGCTTACACTGTTTGTCTCCGCAGACTATGAGTTACCTGTTACCATGCTGTCCAGGACGTGTGTATGGACAATGCCACCTCTGTTCCGTTCCGCCACGCAGCCATCCGAAACTCTGGACATACCCGAGTACCTTGGACTCGTCAGTCTGCTTTAACATATCTGTTGAATCTGTTTCCCCGTTGGTCCCGCTGGGACAGCTGCCACATGTCCACGGTCTAACTGGACGTAGCACCTATGTCGACCCAGATATTCCATTCTGACCCTGTTCGAGGGGACTTACTACGGGTGTCTGGGGCTCACTTAGTCACGCCCCTTCGGAGCCCCCGGATCGTGGTCCGAGGTTCCACTCGAAAAATAAAAAATTAATGTGAACTTCACCATCTGTGCCTCCGCTTCCATTAGTTACAGCAAGATTTGTGAGGAATATAGTTGTTTATTTTTTTACTCTTTTACAGGGGACACGGGCATCAAACGATTATCTTCACATCGGAAACAGGTGAGGTATATGGCTTATTATTTTATTTCATTTACAGGTGAGATGGACTTTAGTGGATTAGCTGTCAATGTGAATATAACTGTGTTGTTTTTATTTTTCGTTAAAAAAGGTGTCAGTGTCTTTACTTCTAATAAAGGATTTTATTCAGGGTGGTTTTTTTACAATATGACTATGGAGTAAATAGTGGGGCATCTTGATGATGCCTCTCCATTACTAACCCCTGGGCTTGATGTCAGCTGCTACCTGTAAACAAAGGTAGCATTACCGGTATCTAGAGGTCCTGTAGATCTGCTCGGCATCCCCTCACCCTGACGCGTGTTTAACCGCCAGCTTCTTCCGGGGGCCTGGGGTGGGGGGGGACTGTATGGGGATAATATTCACATGTTATTTACATATGATTGGATTTTTAACCCATGATTTGCATATTATTTGTTAGTTAAATCTATTTTGGCGCAATATTTCCCCCTCTTTTTCTGCTTGGTGTCCCTTGATGGAGTTTTTCTTTTTTATATGGTATTTTTAATTGATATTTAATAAAGTTGAATTTTATATTAATTTGATTAATTTGTATTGGATCTCCTCACATTCCCATGGGTATTATACATATGAGAAGCTTTTGTTGTTGCATCTTGTTGAAGTGCCTTTTAAAATTTGGACATATTTTGTTGATATAATGATTCACGGACGTCTGAATCAGGCCATAAGTGAATGCATAAGCTTGAAATTCCATGAGGTTTCAGGGTATTTAGATGGAATATCTATCACAGTTCTCATTTTTTCATAAACAATATTCTGTAATCTTCTCTTTTTGTGAGGGAGTGGGAGATTTGGAAGAGTCAAAATCAATGATAATGAATTCTCAAAGGGATCTGTTTTGGTTACTAAATTTTTTTAATATAAAGATGCAAACTTACAATAGGCATTTACAAACCCCAGAGTAACATCTGGCTCTTAAGCTGTTGCAAAACTATAACCCAGCCTGTAACCTGGACATGAAGGAGGTTGTAGTTTTGCAAAAGCTGGAGAGCCAAAGGTTGGGGAACACTAACCTAGAAAAACATCATTCTGAACTGGAAAATACAAATTGAAAATAATAGTGTAGAGACTAACTTACAATTCTGAATGGATTTATTTATTGCAATTACCATAGATTCTATGCAGAACAACAACAAAAAAATAGATGTACAAGATAACAAGGAATAATGATCCAAAAACAATCTAGTCTTGTACAGTAGGTACAATGACAGCATCCTAGCATCCTGGTTGAACCAAACAAAAGAAGTTTCTGGCACCTGCAATGTTCTCAGAACAAGAAGCTACAAAGTCACGAAATCTCAACTTCAGCATTTACTGTGCCAATTAGATAGTACTCATCAGCATACCCATTTGACTTCTCTATTCCATCTGGTTTTCTAACAGGAGAGTGTTTTTCTCTGTCTATTGCCCATTTACAATTGTCTATTAAGAAAGTTTGTTTTTTCCATGATCAGCACCTGCATACATGTAAAAAAAAATGTTAAACAAACAGGTAGAAAACCTCATAAAATCAATGATTGATATACAATACAACCCAAATGAAAATGGCCAGAGTGTAAAGGGGCTTTGTGCATGCATGGTATCCTGGCAGCTTAATAATGCTTACATGGATAGGCTTTGCACTAGCCAATCTATCTAGTAGATCCCAGGGGGTGCCTTGGGCTTCACATTTGGGCCCTTTACAGGCATCTGGACTTTCACAGGGGCCCTTGGATTGGGTCCATGAAGTGACTGCTGACCAGTGAAGTAGGCTCGCAGAGGATGATTAGAAAAATGAGTAAATAGCAATAGGTCAGAAACAGAAACAGAATAAACAAGTCTGCCTGGACAGCACTACAAATCCCAATATATTAATCAGAACTGTTGCATTGTCACCGTATCCCCAGCAAGAAAGATGCAACACCACCAGGCGACAGAAGCAAAGGAAGCGAGTACGGACTACAGGGCCGGACTGGCTATCTGGCAATTCTCGTAAATACCAGATGGGCTGGCTCTGTCAGTGGGCAGCTCAGTCTACATAGAGCAGCACTCCACAAGTCCCTCCAATGATTTAATATTTAGATCTCTGTGCAGTGATCAACTCCAGCACTGTGTCCTACCTCCACCCGCTCTCCCATGTGATGTCCTTTTCCACCTATTCTGAAGGAGGAAGGACACATGAGTGGTCACACTGACACCGTCAGTCAGCATCACCACTAGCTGTGCACAGCCAGCCCAGCAAGCGGCCGGAGGGACTGGGAGCTTCCAATGACTCAGGAGCAGGCAGTAGTTCTCGCTTTTGCTTTGGTCTGCTAGGAATACAGACTCACAGCCCTCCCACTTCTGGTCAGTGAGGAGAGGGATTTTTTTTCTATCTTTGGGAATTTATTGGAGAGAGATATGCATGTCCTGCACTTTGAAGATGTGCTGCTCTTTTGCCACTAAACAGGCCCTTATCACAGTTCTGCAGTAATAAAATATATTTGCTCAAGACAGGGAAGGTTAACCCTCTCATTGCCTCATTATAGATGACTGAGAAAACAATGTGTTTAGGTAGGCAGTGTAAAGGTTACACCATGCAAATTTCTGTAAATGGCTTTTATATACCAGGACACTGATTGCAGATGATGGGTCCTATGTGCTGATGTTCCTGAAACTTAGGGCCCCGTCACACATAGCGACACACCAGCGATCCCGACAACGATATGCACTTGTCAGGATCGCTGGTGTGTCACTACAGGACAGCGACACTGTGGGTACCGTCACTTAGTTACCAGCAGTGTACGTTGGATACCAGCCCGCTGGTGCAGAGAGCTGGTAACCAAGGTACACATCTGGTTTCCAGGCGCTGCACGGCACCTGTAAACCTGATGTGTACCTTGGTTACCAGCTCTCCTGCAGCAGCGTGCTGGTATCCAACGTACACATCGGGTTTCCAGGCGCTGATCGCTGGTCTCCCGCCTGTCACACGCAGCAATGCGTGCTGGCCAGCAGGAGTCCAACGAGCAAAAAAATGTCCAGGACATTCAGCAACTATCAGCGATACCCAGCAGGGGGGCTGATTGTCACTGAATGTCACACACAGTGATATCGCTGGGGAGATCGCTGTTGCATCACAAAACTAGTGACTCAGCAGCGATCTCGCTAGCGAGATAGCTGTGTGTGACGGGGGCTAAAGACCGGCAATAAACAATAGATGGTTGTTGGCCGAACGCTGCTTCGGCTGACCAGCCATCTCAGTCGACTTTCCCATACGCAGAGCTTTCGGTCAGCCGAGTGCTGAAAAAGGTCACTTTTTGATGTAAGTCTATGAAAGCCTCATTCTGGCTCTCAGACTTACAATGAGAGCTTGTGACTGTTACCGCTGACTTCCGGTCAGTTGGAAGTTGTAGTCACAAAATGGCACCACGGGACCGGAGCAGCACTGATAAAAGGTGAAGACAGCGGTGAGTAAGTATAATAATATGGTATGGGACCTTAGATTAGCAGCACCACTCCAGCACTGAAAAAAAAAGCTGGAGTGGTGCTTTAACCTCACAAGTGGTACTGTGTGCTCTCAAATGCCAGGGCTGAATTTCAGTTCCAGTCTGGCCCTGACGGACAAGGATGTTATACAGGGGCCTTCCATCAATATAACATGAAGAATTTATTCACCCATGGTAGACAATTGATGTTTCAAATTTTTTTTTCAAGCTTGAAAAAAATCATTATGCAGGAGCTGATACACTAGACTGAAATGGATGGACAAAATCAAGTCATTATCTTATATTTATCAGAGTTCTGTCTATTTTGCTTTATTATCCGGCTTGTATGTGGACATAAGGTATGGCTGCAGTAGATGAACTTTTTATACTTGTAGATATGAGGTTTGAGAGGCAGCCCCATGTAACCAACCAGTCCTTTGTAACAAATAAGGATACATATTAGTCTGGTATAATTGCAGTAGCCACATAATAATAATAATTTTATTGAATGCAAGAACTTAGCTCTAGTCTCTGGGTTAGCTATTTTGACAGTAATTGATGGTTTTA
Organism: Oophaga sylvatica; assembly: GCA_033576555.1. Taxonomy (NCBI): domain Eukaryota; kingdom Metazoa; phylum Chordata; class Amphibia; order Anura; family Dendrobatidae; genus Oophaga; species Oophaga sylvatica. The sequence continues at coordinate 551,992,899 of JARQOD010000002.1, read as the reverse complement.
GGAGACCCAAAATCATTCCTCCTAGTTTAACGGAAATAATTTTTCTCTAGCTGTTAAGTTCAGAAATAAATATGGCTTCATGTAGCTTTGTTTATTACTATTTTGAAATAATTATGTCATTTCGATCACCACCTCCAGATTCCATGCTGTGTATACATAACTGGAGCCATATCACATGTTCACATCATTTTCAGTAGAGAATATGAAGCCAAAAATGCAAAGATAAGAAGTCATACTGTGATTGGGGGTTACTTTGTTACAAGTGCCTAAATATGAAAGTACACATATGAAAAAAATATTAATGTGCTAGAAAACATTGCAGAAAAGGCTAAATGGCATAAATGTATTTTGTAGTTATACTTTTCAAGGGTTCAGAGCTTTTTAATCCCATCCCCACATTCATGAACATTATTGTGGACTGGTGGGAATTAGTGTTGAGCGATATTGCTCGATATCTAAAAATATCGTATCGAAATTGTATCGCCGATAGCACTAAATATCGTCGATATCCGATTTCGATACCTGAAGTCCCATGTAAGTCTATGGGAACAAAATATCGAAATTAAAAAAAACCATTCTTGCCTTGTTGGTTAATTGTACATGAAGGAAAACAACAAAGACTAATGTAGAATGTATTGGGGGAGGTTGAGGAGACAATAAAGGCATACATGTTTAACCCAATGCATTGGAATAGCATTAATATATTTTTTTTTGGAAATACGTTTGGATTGACTAACAAATTGACAATGTTGTTAACCTTTTTTCTATTTTGGCAAATATGTATGTTTCACAACTTCCATGCTCTTCACCTTTTTAACTTTTGCCAGTGCCACACTTTCTCCTTCATAATATTCAGCAGCAGCATCATCTTTCTCATCAAATTATTCTTCATCTATTCTTCACCTTCTTAATCTTCTTCTTAAACTTCTTGCTATTCATGTTTTTGTTTACATTACTCATATTGTTATTATTAAACTAATTAATCTTCTTCATATTCAAATTCTTCATCTTCTTCCTCTTCATCTTCTTCATCATATTCTTATTTGTGACAGAGATTCCTGTACTTGTAATCTGTAAAAGTATGAATTGTTCATCCTTCCGTTCTTGCTGTCACAAAAGATTTAAATTACAACAGTATTTGTCCGTGTTCAGTTTAGCCTGCAGCAGCAGCAGGCATTTTCCAGGGGCACCACGAGGAGGAACGGACTCACCCCCATACACTGCTTAGTCTTCTTCTGCTTAGAATTTAGAGCATATATTTTGCTCTTCATTTTGGTCTTATACTTCATGTTCTTCTGCTTTTTGATCTTCTGCTTATTGTTCTTCTGTCTCTTGTTCTGTATCTTGTAGTTTGTCTTAACCTTCTTTGTCCTGTTGGTGATCTTCTTCTTGGTAATCTTTTATTTTTTCTTTGTGATGGTGTTCAGGCTGGTTGGCTTCATGCTCGTCGTCCTTGTTGTTGTCGTCATCTTCTTCTGGGTGGTCTTTAATGTCGTCTAATTTCCGAGAAACAGCTGACGTTACTGGAACCCTGACGGGTATCAGATGGAGCAAGAGACAATGGAAGTAACAAGGACCAGCTGACTGTGCTGGACCCCGGACGGGTAGCAGAAGGAAAAGAGGCAATGTCACAACCGAGTACCAGCTGACGTTACTGTGACACGGTTACTAAGCAGGAGGTACCTGTGCTCCAAAGCACTACCAAGGACCAGCAGACGTTGCTGGAACTCGGATACGGAGATGGAGGCACCTAGGCCAAAGGCACTGGGGAGAACCACTTGACGGTACTGGACCCCGGACGGGTAGAAGAACGCACCCATGAAAATGTAAGTTGACAGGACGCAAGCCGTCCGCATTTACCGAATCACACAGTCCTACAGTGGGTGCTTATCCTATTGTCACAATGAAAACCGCCTTTATTTACATATCCCACAGCACACATAGGAATCACCTAAACTGCAGGCACCATAGAGTCGGCTAACCCGAATGCAACACGACAGCACAACTTATTGGAGGATAATTGACGTTCACACTGCCAGGAAACAGCTGTCGTGCTGTAACCAGGCTGGCCAGGAGTCAGTACCCCTGCCAATTACTTACGAGCAACAAATGGCGGTGTTGTAGCCCAGGGAGTAGAGTTCAGGTGGTAGAAAGATGAACATAACCGGAGACATGGAAAACGTTGCCAAACAGTTATTTAATCTGAAAGCGGACAGGCAAATTCAGGTGAGATCCATGCCTTGTTCATTTTCAGAAAAGTAAGCCGGTCTACATTCTCTGAGGATAGTCGCATGCGACGGTCTGTTACTACACCACCTGCAGCACTAAAGACACGCTCAGATAATACACTGGCAGCAGGGCAAGCCAGCACCTCCAATGCATACTGGCTAAGCTCTGGCCATGTATCCAACTTAGAGACCCAAAATTTGAAAGGGGAAGAGGCATCTGGGAGTACACTTAGAGGGAAAGCCAAGTAGTCTGTCACCATCTTACGGAAACGTTTCTTCCTGGTGACTGGAGCCGTCTCGGATGGTGTAGACCTTGCTGGCGCTGTCACAAAACTTTGCCACATTTGTAACATACAGTTCTTGCCCTGTGCAGAGGCGCTGCTTCTGCTCTCTCTTGTTGTAGAGGTGTCTACACTGCCTCGACGCACAGAGCTGCTTTGTAAAGCAGTAGCAGCAGCAGCAGCATCTCTCTCGGCTGGAATGTACAACAGTATGGATTGCACCAGTGTGTCTTGGTACTCCTGCATTTTACGGTCCCGGTTCACCGGTGTGATGAGGGTTTGTAAGTTGTCCCGGTAGCGAGGGTCTAGGAGGGTGGACACCCAATAATCTGACGTGCTGAGAATGTGGGCGATGCGGCGGTCGTTTCTTAGGCACTGAAGCATGAAATCAACCATGTGCTGCAGACTCCCAACTGGCCAACAAAGGCTGTCCTCTGGAAGAGGCGTCATCTCTGTCTCCTCAGCATCACCCCACCCTCGCTCTACATACTGACTACAGCGTTGTGTACCTTCCTCTGTAGGGATTTCTTCCTCCTCCATTGACTCCTCCTCCTCCTCATCCTCCTCACAAAGTGAGCCCTGCCCAGCCCTTTGTGAGGAACCACGTTGTGCTGACTGTCCTGAAGGTAATTGAATTTGTGACACCTCATCCTCCACCTGTTTCAAAACCTCTTCCTTTAGTGCTTTCAGTGATTTCTGAAGCAGGCAGATAAGGGGGACAGTCATGCTGACTAGTGCATCATCTGCACTCGCCATCCGCGTTGAGACATCAAACGCACGCAAAACGTCGCAGATGTCCTTCATAGAGGCCCACTCAGTAGTGGTGAAGTGTGAACGGCGCAAATTGCGAGTTGATTGCGCCTGTTGCAGCTGATACTCCATTACTGCTGGCTGCTGCTCACACAACCGCTCCAACATATGTAACGTGGAATTCCACCTGGTGGGTAGGTCACATATGATGCGATGTTCAGGAAGGCAAAATCTGACTTGCAGAGCTGCAATGCGCGATCTGGCCATGCTGGAACGTCGCAAGTGAGCGCACTCTAGGCGGACCTTGTGCAGCAGTGCATCAAGATCCGGATAGTCCCTCAAAAAACTCTGCACGACCAAGTTGAGCACATGTGCCAGACATGGTATGTGAGTGAGGTTGCCAAGGCCCAGAGCTGCCACCAGATTTCGGCCATTGTCACACACTACCAAGCCTGGCTGGAGATTAGCTGACAAAAACCACACGTCGCTCTCCTGCTTGATGGCATCCCAGAGCTCCTGCGCTGTGTGGCTTCGATTCCCCATGGAAATTAATTTCAGGACGGCCTGTTGACGTTTGGCCACGGCTGTGCTCATATCGGTCGCAACAGGTAAGCGTTCACGGGTCCATGTGGAGGTAGACCGTGACGGCTCGTGCAGCGATGATTCTGAGGAACTGGAGTAGGAGGAGGAATCAATGTGCACAGACTGGATTCCTGCAATCCTTGGAGTTGGCAGAACACGTACAGCGCCACTGGCAAGATCTGTACCCGGCTCCACAACATTGACCCAATGGGCAGTGAGGGAAAGGTATCGTCCCTGGCCATGGGTACTGGTCCACGCATCGGTGGTCAGGTGGACCCTGCTACTGACGGCGTTTAGTAGCGCATGTTTAATGTTTCCCTCGACATGTTTTTGCAGAGCAGGAACAGCTTGCCTGCTGAAATAAAATCGGCTTGGCACATTATATTGTGGGACTGCCAATGCCATAAAGTTCCTGAAACTGTCAGTCTCCACCAGCCTGAATGACAGCATTTCAAGGGACAGGAGTTTTGCAAGGCCAGCATTCAGAGCCTGTGCTCGTGGATGGTTTGCCGAGTATGGCCGTCTTTTATCCCATGCCTGTGTTACCGATGGCTGTTTTTTGTACTGGGAGTGTGACGATGACTGTGAACTTGCTGCAGTGGGTGGAATAACAGTTTCTCTATGGACAACAGTGACCGAGGTTCTTCCATGGAGATCCTGTGAGGAAGCCAAAACAGGTGTGTGACAGCTGGAGGTAGAGGCTCGAACATGACGTAAAGATGTAGGTGCTGCTGTAGGTTGGCCTACATCTCCAGTGTGTCTTTGTAACTCAGCTACGTGCTTTGTCCGTACATGTGTCCACATATTTGTGGTATTCAGGTTCCTGATATTTTTACCTCTTTTAACTTTTTGCTTACACAGCTTGCATTGAACATAGCAAATATTATCTACAAGTCTGTCAAAAAAGGACCACGCAGTGCAAGTCATGGGAGCGCCAATTTTGACTTTTCTAAGAGAACTGCTCCCAACAGGTGCCAAACTGGAGGCTACAGGTAAGCGAGTCTGCAGCCTACCTCTCCCTCCTCTTTGTACCGTTGGGACAATCTCTTCCTCAGAGCTGCTCCCACCACCTTGCTGTTGCTCACGCCATGTTGGGTCTCGGACTTCATCATCTCCACTACCCTCTTCCAACACCTGCTGCTGTTGGATGGTCTGGGCAGCACCATGCTCCACAAAACCTGGCACCTGAGTCTCATCATCATCATAAGATGCGTTCTGCGGTGTGCTGTCCATCGGCACTGGCTCACCCGCCTCTTCAGATTGAGAGAGACACAGCTGTTGCGCATCACTGCATACTCCCTCTTCTTCAAATTGCAGAATGCTGCTTGCCTGTGCCCGTGTTTGCGAGCCAACAGATTCTGAGAACAGAAGCAGAGACTCAGCTGGCTCCTGTACAGAACTCTCTGACTGCCTTGGCAATTTGACAGGCGGTGAACAGACAGATGGTTGCTCAACAGTGTTGTGTTCCTGAGAGGAGGTGGAAGGAATTGAAGTCGATGCATTGGCTGCCATCCAACCAACAACGGCTTCAATTTGTTCTTCCCGCAGCAGGGGGGCACGCCGAGCTCCTACCAAAGTGCGCATAAAGGAACGCTCACGGGGATAAATGGTGGATGCTGTGTCACTGAGGGCGGCAGCAGACACAGAATCCCCACGTCCTCTCCCTGCTGAAACTCCACGGCCACGACCACGTGCCTTACTCACTTACTTCTTCGTCTTGGTAGATTGATAAAGAAAGTCAGAAAAGTTATAACTAAGGCCTAAGTGTGGTTATTACGCAGAGACTGAAGTGAACACTGAAACACAACTGTTCACAAATCACAATCTGTGAAAGGCTACTCCTTTGTCTACTTCTATAGTGTTTGCAACCAATGTATTGGATACGGATGGAAGCGCGTCACACTAATAGTTAAATTGCATGGAGCAGCAAGAATTACACTGAAGGAAAAAAAAAAAGAGTCTGTGAGTGACAGGTGCAGATGCCTACAGACAGCGTTGCATGCAGAGCAAACTGCAGCGTCACCTGCACTCACACACACCTTGCAGAGCTGTTAAAACAACACTGCAAGCAAAAGGAAGCTTTACACAGCGGTTGGTGCTAGCCTGCCTACAGCACAGTACACTAAATCGCAATCTCTAACTGTCCCTCAGAGTCAGCACAGCAGCGTTCTGTCCCTTACTGAATTCACAGCACAGTGACGCTAAAATGGCGGCGGCGCCTTTTATACACTGAAGAAAAAAAAAAAGAGTCTGTGAGTGACACGTGCAGATGCCTACAGACAGCGTTGCATGCAGAGCAAACTGCAGCGTCACCTGCACTCACACACACCTTGCAGAGCTGTTAAAACAACACTGCAGGCAAAAGGAAGCTTTACACAGCGGTTGGTGCTAGCCTGCCTACAGCACAGTACACTAAATCGCAATCTCTAACTGTCCCTCAGAGTCAGCACAGCAGCGTTCTGTCCCTTACTGAATTCACAGCACAGTGACGCTAAAATGGCGGCGGCGCCTTTTATAGTGCATTCTGACATCATTTCAGCATCCAATCACAGCCATGCCATTAGTTAACATGACCGCAGCAGTACAGGATGTGCCCACACTTCTTAGGATTCCTCATTGGCTGACTAAAATCACATTGCCTCGCAAACAATTATATGGGAACTTCCGATTCCGGTATTCGATAAGACGAAAATATCAAAACTAATTATCGAAAGGCCGATAGAGCTAATATCGGCCGATAGCCGATATTTGCATTATCGTTTCGCTCAACACTAGTGGGAATATAAACTGCACCCTCAAACTCAGACAAATAAGAGCACTTTCCAGAGTTTACAATAGCTCTGATTTAAATTTGTTTCCCCTTCAGCATCAGGAAGCAACATTTTGCAATCATAGAATTGCAGATAATGGCCTAACAATAGTTCCGAGGCTTGTGCAGTGAGCTATCTGCTTGAGCATACTTAAAGGGAATCTGTCACCCTAAATTGGCGGGATATTTAAATGATGGCAGTCAGGTCAGATGGGCGGTGTTTTGGGTACTTGCCTTAACATGTTGTTCGCCGCTGTCTCCATTATTTCTGGGAATTGTAGTCGTTGCCCTCCATATAACGCGCCTGCGCATTGCAATCTGCGGGCAAAGCATACTGTGCGTGCGCAATTCAAGATTGCAATGCGCAGGCGCGTTATATGGAGGGCAACGACTACAATTCCCAGAAATAATGGAGACAGCGGCGAACAACATGTTAAGGCAAGTACCCAAAACACCGCCCATCTGACCTGACTGCCATCATTTAAATATCCCGCCAATTTAGGGTGACAGATTCCCTTTAAGATGACCACACACATTAGATGGCTGTTGTGCGGTTGATGCTTTGACCAATCGTTCGTCTAACAGCCATCTCAGCTGTCTCATTTTGCAGAGCACTCTTGTGTTCTGTATGAAAAAGCTGCCGACAGACATCATGCCAGAGGCCTATCTTTGGGGAACAAAGTGATTGACAGTCCAAAATCGGACACGTCTGATCAACATTTTCTCGAATGATCAGTTGGCGGGGTCCCTCATACACATTAGAGTGTCAGCTGAACCCGTCGATATCTGCAGGTTTGGCCGAAATTAGTCTAATGTGTATGAGGGTCTTTAGGCATAATGGTTAAAAATATATAACAAATCTGTGTCACAATTACTTTTTTGTGCATTCCACTATTAAAAAAATAATTGACATTAAATGCTAAATTACAGTAAGTGATTTAATATATAAAGATAAGCAACATATCTTAATAGGGATAAGTGGCATTTGCCTTATGCTCCAGGAGCCGATAGTTCACCTTTCAGTGTCTAAAGATTCCCTATAAATGTTGAGAAATCTCCAAAGTTACCATAAAATCCAATTGTAAATAGAGGACATGGAAGAAAGGTGGCATCAGCTTCTTCTCCATTTCAGTATTTCTCAGAAAGAGCTTCTGTATATCAGATTATTGAGCGTGCACGGCACAGTCTAAAACCACGCCAGGAAGAGTTGGCAGACTACGTAAATATGTGAAGAAAATTTTAATTGTTAGAAACCATCATAAGGAAGCAAGATGACCTAAATATGCATGTTAATTAATGTTACGCAAAGTAGGTTTTTGAAAAGACCACCGGCCTAAAGACAAAACTGAAGAGTTTGCAGATGTGATAAACTGTTCTTAAGAGGTGGGTGCACGTAAGGCAATGGGGTGCACAAAGTCCATCATAAATTTTCTTTGTCCCAGTTGAAAAGAAGGAGAATAGGTCCCAGGAAGGAAAAGAACAGGGTGGGAACATCTTGCTATAAAGTATATGGAGGTATCACACATTGGAAATGGTAGCATTGTCACCATGGATTGCACCAGGTACCTAGTTATGTTAGCAAAGTGCGCGTATGTGCTTAATTTGCCTGAAACGTAAAATCAAAGGCTTAACATTTTCAAAGATCTTTTTTATATTATGCTGTTCTGAAGGATCTTCTGTACCCAAACCATTTATAACTAAAAATGCAAGCCTCTCCAAAAACAATCTCTAAATTAGAAGCGGAGACGCAATGATTCTACAGCATCATTTTTTAATTTAATGTGCCATTTTTGGCAAAATATTTTTTTGCCTTTTATTTAATTTCTAAGGAACTTTCATTCTGAAAATCTGTTCAATTGTTACATTGCCACTTCCAGTGATTGAACCTTTTAGATACCCACACAAGATGTGGGTGTACTGAAAGTCAAAGGTTTATTGATGTTGAGCTGGCTGGAATGTGAAGCACACATTTACAAAAATAGCTTGGAATATCTTAAAAACAAGTATTTATCACTAGCAAATCTGCAAAAGTTTGTTTTATAAATTTTACGTCTTACAGTTCTGTTTGAATCTATATTATAATGTTGCTTTCATGTGATCCTTAGGGCTTATTCACACGTCGGATTTTCACGTACGAGTACTATCTGTTCACGTACGAGTACTATCTGTTTAATTCACGGTTAGCACTGATACCTATGACTGATTTTTTTCCTGGGACCAAGTAGTCGCTGCAAAATCAGAGAGACATGTCTGATACTGAGCAAGGGGATGGACACGATGACCATGGAGGTCCCTTCCAACTCTAACATTCTGTGATTCTAAAATATTGATCAGCATGCCAAATCAAAACCGGCAATGCAAATCTATAGATCGGTGAAAAAAGCTGACAGCATTTGGTTGCCATCTGTGTGTTATCTGTTTGTCACTGATGGATAGAGAGAAAGTGGAAAAACTGTTTTTTTTTCTCATGAGTGAAAAAAAATTATGAAAATCTGATGACCGCCTGATGAAAATCACTGATGAAACTCAGCTCGTTTTTCTAGTACATGAAAAAAACTGATGTCTGAATGAGCCCTTAGGCCACGTTCACACATTCAGTATTTGGTCAGTATTTTACATCAGTATTTGGCAGACAAAACCAGGAGTGGGTGATAAATACAGAAGTGGTGACGTGTTTCTATTATACATTTCCTCTGATTGTTCCACTCCTAATTTTGGCTTATAAATACTCAAGTAAAATACTGACAAAATACTGAACGTGAATGTGGCCTTACACATATAGCTGTGTAAGGGCTCATACCCATTTGTGAAAAAAAAAAACGGTCCGTTTTCTGGATGGAAAAAACGGTCTGAATATATGCAATTGTCATGCGATTGTCATGCGATTTGTATGCGATTTTTAATCGCACCATCCGTTTTCCATCTGTATGCAGTGCGATTTTAACATCACGTTTTACATAGATACATAGAACAGTTCTATCTATGTAAAAACTCATGTTAAAATCACATTGTAAAAAAAATGTATGCAAAAATCTAATAATTATATATATATATATATATATATATATATATATATATATATATATATATATATATATATAATGTATATATAGGTCATACACTTCTACATAGTATAATAGCCGCTAATTCAATTGCCGGCTTTTGTGAAATTACAGAACCCGACATGAAATGACACATGGTTTACAAACAGTTAACCATGTCATTTCATGTAGTTTGATATATGGTTTTAACTAATAATTACAAGAGTGTATGTGTGCAAAATTTCATACAGGTAGGGATTAATTAAAGGTGTAAATTCGTTGAAAAAAAGATCTCTATTTTTTGCTTCCCACTGTAATGAGTTCACTTCAGGTCAACCGCACAGCATCAGTGACTCAGTGACGTCAGAGGGAGTCCCCGCTGACCTGAAGTGATCTGATTGCAGTGGGAAGCTATCAATTAAGCTTCACACAGTAATCACATCCTCTCCTGTCGCTGGGAGAGGAAGTCATTCATTCAGGAGCTTTCAGCTGAGCAGGCAGCATTAGCTGCACTGCTTGGCTGAAAGCTAGTTAACCCTTTGTGAAGGATTACAGTGTGGGACGTGACAGAGCACCGGATAGGTAAGAATAATGTTGTTTTATTATTTTTTCTTTATTATAGGAAAGCAAGGGCTTCGCAAGGATTAACAGTTAAATAAAAGATGGTAAAAAAAAATGTGTTTTTATTTCATTAAAATTATTTATTCTTAATGTGTTTGTGTTTTTTTATTTACTTGAATAGGATTAATAATTGATAGTTGTCTAATTGACAGCTCTCAATTATTAACCTGGCTTAAAGTCACCTTTCAATAGCAAGCTGGCTTTAACCCATTATTAACCCATTCACCACCGCTACAGGGCAATGGGAATAGACCAGCAAAGTGCCAGAAAGGACACATCTAATTATAGATTTGCCTTTTCTGGGGTGTCTGGGGGCAGATGTTAGTAGCCAGGGGGGGCACAAAATAAATGCACCCTCCATAGGCTATTATTATCTGCCCCCACTGGCTGGCTTTGTCTGTCTGGTTGAGAAAATACAGCGGGAGCCCACGCATTTTTTGTCAACGAATTTACACCTTTAATTAACCCCTACATGTGTGAAATTTTGCACACAGCCACTCATGTAATTGTTAGTGAAAACCATATATCAAACTACATGAAATTACATGGTTACCGGAAGTAAACCATGTGTCATTTCATGTAGGGTCTGTAATTTCACAAAAGCCGGCAATTGAATTAACGGCTATTATAGTATGTAGAAGTGTATGAACTATAAATATATATATATATATATATATATATATAAAACAAGAGGTACCTCCAAAACATATTAATTAAATGAATAGGAGTGGAAATCCACTGTTAAATTAAATTAAATAGCAACATAGCTGCGACTCATCTTAACATATGAAAAACTGAGGACCAAGAGTCAAAATGCTAAATAAAAAACTAATTTTATTGAAACAATTTATAAGAATCTCAAACAAGAAAAAAGAAATTTAAACATAATCCAACCGTGTGGAGACGTAACTGGGAGCAGATTTAATACATGAATAGAGAATAGTATGCGGTCATAGTAGAAAACCAAAATACCAAACTGAAAAAACGAAGGTGTCCTGTTGACACCTGCACCACATGAATACTGACAAGAGCTGAGCCGTAAGTATGTGAGTCAATATTTCTCAGGGCCAAACAATGAGTAGTACAAAGTCACAATTGTAAACGTAGTGATACACAGTGCTGAGCTGAGCCCAAGTGCTATTGAAGTAAAAAAAAAAATTGCACAAGGCAGCTTTAAATGAAAATCCAGATAGGTAAGTATCTTACTGACACTCAAAGGGACAGCTCAGCGCTGAGATCACAACCCATAAAGCAACAGCTTCATCATTAGGCACACAGCAAAAAGTACTCGATGATACATCAGCCATTAGTAATAATTACCAGTCATAGTGGTGCTAAGGTGGGCGCAGGACACCGCAATCCCCGACGTACGTTTCGGTACACCTTCTTCAGGGGGCGTCACGCCACTATGACTGGTAATTATTACTAATGGCTGATGTATCATCGAGTACTTTTTGCTGTGTGCCTAATGATGAAGCTGTTGCTTTATGGGTTGTGATCTCAGCGCTGAGCTGTCCCTTTGAGTGTCAGTAAGATACTTACCTATCTGGATTTTCATTTAAAGCTGCCTTGTGCAATTTTTTTTTTTTTTTTTTTTTTTACTTCAATAGCACTTGGGCTCAGCTCAGCGCTGTGTATCACTACGTTTACAATTGTGACTTTGTACTACTCATTGTTTGGCCCTGAGAAATATTGACTCACATAGTTACGGCTCAGCTCTTGTCAGTATTCATGTGGTGCAGGTGTCAACAGGACACCTTCGTTTTTTCAGTTTGGTATTTTGGTTTTCTACTATGACCGCATACTATTCTCTATTCATGTATTAAATCTGCTCCCAGTTACGTCTCCACACGGTTGGATTATGTTTAAATTTCTTTTTTCTTGTTTGAGATTCTTATAAATTGTTTCAATAAAATTAGTTTTTTATTTAGCATTTTGACTCTTGGTCCTCAGTTTTTCATATATATATATATGTGTCACAATGACATGTATATATATATATATGTATTATATGTGTATATATGTAGTGTTTTGTGAGCTGTCAGTGTGATTTTATAGTAGCCAAGGATGATTTGCCGGCTTTTCAAAGGACACTGGTGCATAATAATCGGACAGCACTCGCATGGTGCCAGTGCTGTCCGATTTTTTATCGCATCCATTGACTTGCATTAGCGATTATCATGCCAAAATCGCTGAAAATCGCAGCATGCTGCGATTTTTTTCTCAGGGCTCATACTCACTGGCGAGAAATAAGGACGATTGCAAGCCGATAAAAAATCGGATTGCAATCGGACCAATGTTATTCAATAGGGGACTTCTCATTTGCGATTTTTTTTCTCAGCTGAAATAGGTCTGAGAAAAAAATATACGCACCAGTGTCCTTTGAAAAGCCGGTAAATCATCCCCGGCTACTGTAAAATCACACTGACAGCTCACAAACCACTAGATATAGACACATATAATACATATATATATATATATATACATGTCATTGTGACATATATATATATATATATATATATATATATATATATATATATATATATAGGTCATACACTTCTACATAGTATAATAGCTGCTAATTCATCCCCGGCTATACTGTAAAATCACACTGACAGCTTTAATAAAGAATAAAAACAATACATATACACACATAGAATACATATATATATGTCATTGTGACATATATATATATATACATATATTTATAGTTCATACATTTCTACATACTGTAATAGCCGTTAATTCAATTGCCGACTTTTGTGAAATTACAGACCCGACATGAAATGACACATGGTTTACATACAGTTAACCATGTCATTTCATGCAGTTTGATATCTGGTTTTGACTAACAATTACATGAGTGTATGTGTGCAAAATTTCACACATGTAGGGGTTAATGAAAGGTGTAAATTCGTTGACAAAAAATGCGTGGGCTCCCGCCCTATTTTCTCAACCAGACAGACAAAGCCAGTGAGTGGGGGCAGATAATCTTAGCCTAGGGAGGGTGCATTTATTTTGTGCCCCCCCGGCTACTAACATCTGCCCCCAGACACCCCAGAAAAGGCAAATCTATAATTAGATTCTCCCTTTCTGGCACTTTGCCGGTCTATTCCCATTGCCCTGTAGCGATGGCGAATGGGTTAATAATAGGTTAAAGCCACCTTGCTATTGAAAGGTGAGTTTAAGCCAGGTTAATAATTGAGAGTTGTCAATTAGACAACCTCAATTATTAATCCTATTGAAGTAAATAAAAAAACACACACACATTAAGAATAAATAATTTTAATGAAATAAAAACACATTTTTTTGACCATCTTTTATTTAACTCTTAATCCTTGCGAAGCCCTTGATCTCCTATAATAAAGAAAAAATAATAAAATAACATTATTCTTACCTATCCGGCGATCTGTCACGTCCCACGCTGTAATCCTTCACAAAGGCTTAACTAGCTTTCAGCCAAGCAGTGCAGTTAATGCTGCCTGCTCAGCTGAAAGCTCCTGAATGAATGAGCTTATCTCCGGCCCAACAGGAGAGAAAGTGATTACTGTGTGAAGCTTAATTGATAGCTTCCCACAGAAATCAGTTCACTTCAGGTCAGCGGGGACTCCCTCTGACGTCACTGATGCTGTGCGACACTGAGCCCACATCTTTTCCGGCACATGTCAGCTGATTTCAATAGTGTTATAGACAATATCATCAGAACAGAAACCATGATTTTCTATCCATAACACCCTATACCAAGTGATGAGGGGGGCTATAGTAGCTCAGGACACTCTCAGATCTGTATATGCCAAAAAAAAGGGGAGAGCACAAAAAGTCCCAAATTCAGTTAAATGACCATTTATTCAAAAAGACATTATAAACACAAAAAAAAAATAGTACCAATCAATTTGTAGATAAAGTAGAATAATAGATATCACAGGTGTAGCACACAGAGTCCACCATTATTTAAGTGGAAGGGAGTGGCAACATGTAGCAGCAGGTCATATAAAGTGCAAGTGCAAAAAGTTAGATGTTCCCCAAAGAATATGAGTCTTACTGAAGACTTGAGCAGTCACTGTATCGCATAGTATATATAATGTATAGTAATAAAGAAGTAAAAAAAATGTATTAGGAAAGGTAAATATAAAACTAATGAAACAGCGAGTGGTAAGTCAAACAGTAAGACATCATATAGAATCAAGCATGAAAAGAGGTGTATGTCAATTTAAGGGAATGAAAATAACCCATAAATGCTACGAGCTGCCCTTAACCATAGCATCCATGTTAGCACCCAGTGCGTCCCGCCCCAACGCACGTTTCGCGTGGGCTTCCTCGGGGTGTATGCTGTTTCAAATATGGTCCAGTAGACATAGTTTATTACTATATATTTTTCTCTGAGTATCGCTTATCGCTCTATACCCCTTTCATTGTAGATGTCAACAGGTAGTTAATAGTGATGAGCGAATGTGCTTAGATAAGGTGTTATCCGAGCATGCTCGGGTGCCAACCAAGTGTCTTCAGCGTACTCGAAAAATATGTTCGAGTCCCCGCACCTACATGTCTTGCAGCTGTTTGACAGCAGCAACACATGCAGAGATTGCCTGTTTTTGTTATCCCGCGAGACATGCAGCCGCGGGTACTCGAACATATTTTTTGAGCACGCTGAAAACACTCAGCACACAAGTATGGTCGTATAACACCTTATCTGAGCACGTTCGCTCATCACTACTAGTTCGCAACTACCTGCTGGTAAATGGTTAGCCCCATGGTAAAAAAAAAAAGAAAAGTCCCGATAACCTCTCTAAATATACAAGAGGTAGTATGAAGTCTGTGCAGATTTTCAACCTCTGAATATAAACTAGATCACTTCTACTCACTGAAATCAGTGGAAATACGGAAATTAGTGAGGAAGTAAAGCCCAAAGTTTCATAACACAATGATTAAGCTTTACTAGCATAAGAATGGGAAAAAAGCCCTGCAAAAAATTAACGTTCGTCTTCATCCTTTGTGTAGACCTTGCTGGATGTAATTATAGATTCTGTCTGTGATTTCCTGCACTAGAGCCGTGACTTTAGTAATTTAATGTATTGATTCATCCTGAATTGTATACAATTTATATATAATGCTTCAAAAAAAGGAAAATGAGGTTTTTCAATATAAAAGTAATTTTTATTAAACAATCATTAAAATAATATTTAAAATATTCATACATATACAAAAAGCGGGAAACACATGCAACAAAGATATAAATGAGGCCTAATAAGGGTATTTATATAAGTGGTTATTAACCCCTTAATGTCCACTGACGTGCAGAGTCCGTCATGGCAAGGTGCCAGTTCCGGCACCAGGACGGACTCTGCACGTCATGCCTTTGATCTACCACTGCGTGTAAACACGCAGTGGTAGATCAGTGCCGACAGCTGTCACAGACAGCTGACAGGCACGGCAAGCGGTGCGGGGACCTTTGCCGTCGGTCCCCGCACTCACAGCACTGTGATTGGTCAGTCAATCTGACTGACCAAACACAGCAGCGATCGCGCAGGAGAAGCTGAAATTTCAGCTTCCCCAGCGCGATCAGTGCAGGAGCCGGCGCTGCAGTGGCCAGGCTTCCTGCACTGACAGCCAGGAGCGGAGCCCCCACCGCCCCTGGCTGTTAACCCCTGACTGCTGCGATCCAGCGCGATCGCAGAGCTCAGGGGGGGAGGCAGAGGGTCGGGAGCTCCCTCTGCCTCAGATCGGCACCCTGCAATGTATTTGCAGGGGCCGATCTCTGCCTTGATGACCCGGGGGTTGTCATGACAACCTCCGGGTCATTTAGCTACGGGAAGCTGCTGTGATCATGTCACAGCAGCTTCCACTATAGTTGCAATGCATTGCAATGCCAGAGCATTGCAATGCATTGTAACTGCAATCAAAAGTAAAAAAAGTGAAAGTCCCATAAAGGGACAAGTTGAAAAAAATCATTTTTTAAAAAAAATTGTAAAAAAAATATTAAAAAATAATTTAAAAAAAATCCCCTAAAAAATACACATTTTTATGTAATAAAAAAAATAAAAAACAAAAAAAATACACATGTTAGGTATCGCCATGTCCGTAAAAATCCCATCTATAAAAGCATAACCCTAGTTAACCCCTTCAGTGAAAGCCGTAAAAAAAAACACACAAAAAAGTAGTAAATTATACTTTTTCCAAGCGGTATCATTATACCGCTTGGAAAAAGTGCAATAACACGCGATCAAAAAGTCAGATATAAATAATCATGGTACCGCTGAAAACGTCATCTTGTCCTGCAAAAAACAAGTCGCTATATAGCATCATCAGCGAAAAAATAAAAAAGTTATAGCTCGCGGAATAAACTGATGCAAAAATAATTATTTTTTCTATAAAATTCTTTATTGTGTAAAAAACGCCAAAACATAAAAAAAATATATAAATGAGGTATCGCTGTAATCGCAGTGACCCGAAGAATAAAGCTGCTTTATCAATTTTACCACACACGGAACGGGGGAAAAAAAATTAAAAAAAAACAATTCCTGAATTGCTGGTTTTTGTTCATTCTGCTTCCACAAAAATCGGAATAGGAAGCGATCAAAAAACGTTATGTGCCCGAATATGGTACCAATAAATACGTCAGCTCGTCCCACAAAAAATAAGCCCACAGATAACTCTGTCGGCCGAAATATGGAAAAATTATAGCTCTCAAAATACGGCGATGCAAAAAATTCTTACAAAAAATTATTCCAAAAAAAAGCATCTTTTAGTGTGTGACAGAAGCTAAACATGAAAAAAGGGGTAAATCTGGTATCGCTGTAATCGCACCGATCCGAGGAATAAAGTCGCCTAATCACTAATATCGCACGAGGAACGGCGTAAAAAAGAAAACCAATTCTTCACCTTTGGTAGATTTGTTCATTGTGCCTCCCAAAGATCGCAGTAAGGCGATCACAGTGGTTCCCCCCCGCATATGGGGTATCAGCGTACTCAGGACAAAATGCACAATAGCTTTTGGGGTCCTATTTCTCCTGTTACCCTTATAAAAATAAAAATTTGGGGGCAAAAAGGTCATTTTTGTGGAAAAAAATATGATTTTTTTTATTTTCACGGCTCTACGTTATAAACTTCTGTGAAGCCCTTGGGGGTTCAAAGTGCTGACCACACATCTAGATAAGTTCCTTGGGGGGTCTAGTTTGCAAAATGGGGTCATTTGTGGGGGGTTTCTACTGTTTAGGCACATCAGGGGCTCTCCAAGCGCGACATGACACCCGCAGACCATTCCATCAAAGTCTGCATTTAAAAACGGTGCTCCTTCCCTTCCGATCTCTGCCATGCGTCAAAATAGTGGTTCCCCCCCACATATGGGATATCAGCGTACTCAGGACAAATTGCACAATAGCTTTTGGGGTCCTATTTCTCCTGTTACCATTATAAAAATAAAAATTTGGGGCAAAAAGATTATTTTTGTGGAAAAAAATATGATTTTTTTATTTTCACGGCTCTACGTTATAAACTTCTGTGAAGCACTTGGGGGTTCAAAGTGCTCACCACACATCTAGAAAAGTTCCTTGGGGGTCTAGTTTCCAAAATGGAGTCACTTGTGGGGGTTTCTACTGTTTAGGCACATCAGGGGCTATCCAAACGTGACATGACACCCACAGACCATTCCATCAAAGTCTGCATTTGAAAAAGGCGCTACTTCCCTTTCGAGCTCTGCCATGCGTCAAAATAGTGGTTTCCCCCCACATATGGGGTATCAGCGTACTCAGGACAAATTGCACAATAACTTTTGGGGTCCTGTTACCCTTTGGAAAATAACAATTGGGGTGGAAAGATCATTTTTGTGGAAAAGATATGATTTTTTAATTTTACTGCTCTACGTTATAACCTTCTGTGAAGCCCTTGGGGGTTCAAAGCTCTCACCACACATCTAGATAAGTTCCTTGGGGGGTCTAGTTTCCAAAATGGGGTCACTTGTGGGGGGTTTCCACTGTTTAGGCACACAGGGACTCTCTAAATACGACATGGCATCCAATCTCAATTCCAGCCAAAAAAGTCAAATGGCGCTGCTTCCCTTCCGAGCTCTGCCATGCGCCCAAATAGTGGTTTACCCCCACCTTTGGGGTATCAGCGTACTCAGGACTAATTGCACAATAAATTTTGGGGTCCTTTTATCCTTTGGAAAATAAAAATTGGGATGAAAAGATCATTTTTGTGGAAAAAATATGATTTTTTAATTTACGGCTCTACGTTATAACCTTCTGTGAAGCGCTTGGGGGTTAAAAGCTCTCAAAACACATTTAGATAAGTTCCTTGGGGGGTCTAGTTTCCAAAATGGGGTCACTTGTGGGGGGTTTCCACTGTTTAGGCACACAGGGACTCTCCAAATGCGACATGGCGTCCAATCTCAATTCCAGCCAAAAAAGTCAAATGGCGCTGCTTCCCTTCCGAGCTCTGCCATGCGCCCAAATAGTGGTTTACCCCCACATATGGGGTATCAGTGTACTCAGGACTAATTGACCAATAACTTTTGGGGTCCTTTTATCCTTTGGAAAATAATAATTGGGATGAAAAGATCATTTTTGTGGACAAAATATGATTTTTTAATTTTACGGCTCTACGTTATAACCTTCTGTGAAGCCCTTGGGGTTAAAAGCTCTCACAACACATTTAGGTGAGTTCCTTGAGGGGTCCAGTT
The DNA here is from genome assembly GCA_033576555.1 of Oophaga sylvatica. Classification (NCBI taxonomy): domain Eukaryota; kingdom Metazoa; phylum Chordata; class Amphibia; order Anura; family Dendrobatidae; genus Oophaga; species Oophaga sylvatica. The sequence goes on along the minus strand of JARQOD010000002.1, from coordinate 551,973,910 downwards.
TCCAAAATGGGGTCACTTTTGGGGGGTTTCCACTGTTTAGGCACACAGGGACTCTCCAAATGCGACATGGCGTCCAATCTCAATTCCAGCCAAAAAAGTCAAATGGCGCTGCTTCCATTCCGAGCTCTGCCATGCGCCCAAATAGTGGTTTACCCCCACACATGGTATATCGGTGTACTCTGGAGAAATTGTACAACAAATATTGTGGTTCATTTTCTCCTGATACCCTTGACAAAATTTAAAAAAATTGTGTCGAAAGAAAAATTTGGGGAAAAAAAGTTAAATGTTCATTTTTTTCCTTCCACATTGCTTCAATTCTTGTGAAGTACCTAAAGGGTTAATAAACTTCTTGAATGTGGCTTTGAACACGTTGAGGGGTGCAGTTTTTAGAATGGTGTCACTTTTGGGTATTTTCTGTCATATTGACCCCTCAAATTCACTTCAAATGTGAGGTGGTCCCTAAAAAAATGGTTTTGTAAATTTTGTTGGAAAAATTAGAAATTGCTGGTCAACTTTTAACACTTATAACTTCGTAACAAAAAAAAATGTTGGTTCCAAAATTGTGCTGATGTAAAGTAGACATGTGGGAAATGTTATTTATTAACTAATTTTTGTGACATATCTCTCTGATTTAATGGCATAAAAATTAAAAGTTTGAAAATTGCAAAATTTTCAAAATTTTTGCCATATTTCCATTTTTTTCATAAAAAAACGCAAGTTATATTGAAGAAATTTTACCACTATCATGAAGTACAATATGTCACGAGAAAACATTCTCAGAATCGCCAAGATCCGTAGAAGCGTTCCAGAGTTATAACCTCATAAAGAGACAGTGGTCAGAATTGTAAAAATTGGCCTGGTCTTTAACCTACAAAATGGCTTGGTCATTAAGGGGTTAAAGGGATTTTTTACCAATAATTTCAGGAGAGAGAAAGGCTGTCCAAATGTGCTATATATATATATATATATACCCACTATATGATGCAGCATAAAATCTCCTCCTTGAATAATACCTCCTTAAACACAAATATACGCCCAGCTCATGTATATATAACCAAGTGGTTTGTAAGCTGTGCAAGCTAAAAAGGTGCTTAGTGCATTATATATAGCAAAAATAGTGCCTATATCGAACATTCGTTCCGTTCAAAATTGTGGGTTAATATGGCAAATACTAAATAATGCTCACAAAACAAAAGCAATTTCATGGCTGGCAAATTGTTCCCATACCTCCAAATAGGCTGCGGCACCCCTGACGCGCGTTTCGCTAGTCGCCTCTTCCAGAGGGCACATCGATATAGGCACTATTTTTGCTATATATAATGCACTAAGCACCTTTTTAGCTTGCACAGCTTACAAACCACTTGGTTATATATACATGAGCTGGGCGTATATTTGTGTTTAAGGAGGTATTATTCAAGGAGGAGATTTTATGCTGCATTATATAGTAGGTATACATATATATATATATATATATATATATATATATATATATATATATATATATATAGCACATTTGGACAGCCTTTCTCTCTCCTGAAATTATTGGTAAAAAATCCCTTTAATAACCACTTATATAAATACCCTTATTAGGCCTCATTTATATCTTTGTTGCATGTGTTTCCCGCTTTTTGTATATGTATGAATATTTTAAATATTATTTTAATGATTGTTTAATAAAAATTACTTTTATATTGAAAAACCTCATTTTCCTTTTTTTGAAGCATATCTATGGAGGTATAATTTTGTAGGCTTATATATATGAGTAAATTTATATATAATACCTAAACCTACAGACTGCATGTATTCATAATCATGACTAATAGGACACAGATATGAAAATAAATCCAAGGCATGAATATCTCATTGTGCACATTGTCACAAATATTCTTTTATTTAATTTACAATGAGGATGTGAAGACAAGAAATCAAGTATTAGGGGAGGTTATGTGGGAGATGAATGACTGGTGAGCATTCTCATAGCTGACTAACGTGTTGTAATAAAGGATAAAACATGTAAAAGCAGTTTTTATTCAATCAGTGAAGCAACCACCCATCTCTACTTCATATTCCGGAAGTGGTCTATACTATAGCAAAAAAAAGCGTTACAGCTCTGCAAAAGTGAATAAGAAGCCATGATCCCAAGAGCAAAAATGCTTCACTTTTATGAATGCATTATTTCAGCAGTGGCCCACACCAAAATGACAATCTGCTCTGATGATTGCATTTTTGCTGCTTTTTTTTGCTTTCCCCCTTTTTTTATGCATTTTTGAAGAAGCATTTTTGTGATTTTTTTTATACAGAATCGGTGGGATTGTCTGCATTTAAAAATGCAATTGCGTTTTTTACTTGTGTTTTTTTAGGCTCTTCATAGAAGCCTATAATGGAAAAAGTGTACTAAAAAAACGCAAGTAAACAACGTGTTTAAATGCACAGTGGGCATGAGTACCAAGAAATCACATCTACTATCCTTAACCCCTTAGGGCAGCCTGTGTGGTGTCACATTGTGACTCTATTGGTATGTACTGCATTACCATTACTATTCACTATCTACCTCTATATACATTTCTATGTATTATAACCATGTTGAATACTATTGTACATAAGTAGCATGAGGTATCATTATACTTTTATCTTCCACACGTGGTTTCCCTTGCTGTATTTGTATTTTGTATTGTGACACATGCAGTATTCATCTGTTGTGCAATTCTTTTATCCTATTATATCAATAAAGTTTTTCCACTTGTTCTATATTTGACCTTAGACTGCTTATTTCTCTCGGCTTCTCTTTAACCCCTTAGTGACAGAGCCATTTTGCAGCTTAGGCCGGCGTCACACTGGCGACAGAATCGGACGACTGCAATGCGATGAAATATCGCATTGCAGTCTGCCCTATGTTAATCTATGGAGCAGCTCCCAGTATCAGATTTTTTGTGGTCCGTTTTAAACGTCCGTGTGCAATCGCAGCATGCTGCGATTGTCACCAATTGTGGGTCGACTATCGCCAATGCAAGTCTATGGGAGCGATGAAAAATCTGATTACAAACGGACCGCATGTGTGACTTGCGATGAAATCGCATCGGTGTCCTTTAGAAAAGCCGGCAATTCATCCCCGGCTATACTGTAAAATCACACTGACAGCTTTAATAAAGAATAGAAAGAATAGATATACACACATAGAATACATATATATATATATATATATATATATATATATGTAATTGTGACATGTATATATATATATATATTTATATTTCCTAGACTTCTACATACTGTAATAGCCGCAAATTCAATTGCCGGCTTCTTCAGAAGCCGACATGAAATGATACATTGTTTCCACACAGTTAACCATGTCATTTCCTGTATTTTGATATTTGTTTAGAACTTACAATTACATGAGTGTATTTGTGCTAAATTTCAGACATGTAGGGGTTAATTAAAGCTGTAAATTCGTTGACAAAAAAATGCGTGGGCTCCCGCTGTATTTTCTCCACCAGACAGACAAAGCAAGCGAGTGGGGGCAGATAATAATAGCCTAGGGAGGGTACTTTTTTTTTGTGCCCCCCTGGCTACTAACATCTGCCCCCAGACACCCCAGAAAGGGCAAATCTATAATTAGATTCGCCCTTTCTGGCACTTTGCCCGTCTATTCCCATTGCCCTGTCGCGGTGGCGAATGGGTTAATAATCTCACCTTAATGTCACCTTAGTATTGAAAGGTGACCTTAAGGCAGGTTAATAATTGAGAGCTGTCAATTAGACAACTATCAATTATTAATCCTATTGAAGTAAATAAAAAAACACACACACACTTTAAGAATAAATAATTTTAATGAAATAAAAACACATATTTTTGACCATCTTTTATTTAAGTCTTAATCCGTTCGAAGCCCTTGTTCTTCTAAAATAAATATAAAATAATAAAACAACATTATTCTTACCTATCTGGCAATCTGTCACGTCCCACGATGTAATCCTTCACAAAGGGTTAACTACTAGCAATCAGATAAGCTGCGCAAGTAATCCTGCGTGCTCATCTGATAGCTCCTGAATGAATGAGCTTATCTCCTGCCGACAGGAGAGGATGTGATTCATGAATGAAGCTTAATTGATTGTATCCACTTTCACCTTAGGTCAGGTCACTCAAGTGAAAGTTGTAATAAATCAATTAAGCTCCATTCATGAATCTATTCCTCTCCTTTCGCTGGGAGAGTAACTGATTCATTCAGGGGAATACAGGTCTGAGACAGCATTATTAGCTCTCTGCGACCTGTAACCTGTTAACCCTTTCTGATGGATTACAGCGTGGGACCTGACTGTACTTCGGATTGGTAAGAATCATTTTGCTTTTTTATTTTATTTTTATTACAGGAAATGGTTTTAGCAGGAAAATAAAATATTGTCAAAAACTGTGTGATTATTTCATTAAACTTCTTTTTTATTAAACTGTGTGTGTTTGATTTTTCTATCATACAATAGGATTAATAATTGATAATTGTCTAATTGACAGCTCTCAATTATTAACCTGCCTTAAGGTCACCTTTCAATACTAAGGTGACATTAAGGTGTGATTATTAACCCATTCGCCACCGCTACAGGGCAATGGGAATAGACGGGCAAAGTGCCAGAAAGGGCGAATCTAATTATAGATTTGCCCTTTCTGGGGTGTCTGGGGGCAGATGTTAGTAGCCAGGGGGGGCACAAAAAATGTACCCTCCCTAGGCTGTTATTATCTGCCCCCACTCGCTTGCTTTGTCTGTCTGGTGGAGAAAATACAGCGGGAGCCCACGCATTTTTTTTCAATGAAATTACACCTTTAATTAACCCCTACATGTCTGAAATTTTGCACAAATACACTCATGTAATTGTAAGTTCTAAACAAATATCAAAATACAGGAAATGACATGGTTAACTGTGTGGAAACAATGTATCATTTCATGTCGGCTTCTGTGATTTCACAAAAGCCGGCAATTGAATTAGCGGCTATAACAGTATGTAGAAGTCTAGGAACTATAAATATATGTATATATACATGTCACAATGACATGTATATATATATATATATATATGTGTTCTATGTGTATATATCTATTCTTTTTTTTGTGATTGAAATACTATTCTTTTGGAGCCATTATATGTCAGTTTTGCAAGCCTGCGAGAAAATCTCGCAAGTCGGATGAAAATCGGATGTTACAAGGTACACACACATGCGACTAAATCGCATCTTTGAAGGAAAATCGGATGCCAGAAGGATGTGTGATGTTTGCATTTTGATCCGACAATCGACCGTCTAAAACGGACCGATTTTTTGTCGTTGTGTGTGACGCCGGCCTTAATGACCGGGCCAATTTTTACAATTCTGACCACTGTCACTTTATGAGGTTATAACTCTGGAACGCTTTAACGAATCCAGCTGATTCTGAGATTGTTTTTTCGTGACATATTGTACTTCACGTTAGTGGTAAAAAAATGTTTATCTGACTTGCGCTTATTTATGAAAAAAACGGAAACATGGCGAAAATTTTGAAAATTTAGCAATTTTCAAATTTTCAACTTTTATGCCCTGAAATCAGAGAGATATGTCACACAAATTTCTTAATAAATAACATTTCCCACATGCCTACTTTACATCAGCACAATTTTGGGAACAAAATTTTTTTTTGTTACGAAGTTATAAGGGTTAAAAGTTGACCAGCAATTTCTCATTTTTACAGCACCATTTTTTTTTAGGGACCACCTCACATTTGAAGTCACTTTGAGGGGTCTATATGATAGAAAGTACCCAAAATGGACACCATTCTAAAAACTGCACCCCTCATGGTGCTCAAAACCACATTCAAGAAGTTTATTAACCCTTTACGTGCTTCACAGGAACTGAAGCAATGTGGAAGGAAAAAATTAACATTTAACTTTTTTTGCAAAAGCTTTACTTCGGAACCAATTTTTTTTATTTTCACAAGTATTAAAAGAAAAAATGAACCACAAAATTTGTTGTGCAATTTCTCCTGAATACGCCGATACCCCATATGTGGGGGTAAACCACTTTTTGGGCGCACAGCAGAGGTCGCAAGGGAAGGAGCGCCGTTTGACTTTTTCAATGCAGAATTGGCTGGACGCCATGTCGCGTTTAGAGAGCCCCTGATGTGCCTAAACAGTGGAAACCCCCCACAAGTGACCCCATTTTGGAAACTAGACCCCTTAAGGAACTTATCTAGATGTGTGGTGAGCACTTTGAACCTCCAAGTGCTTCACAGAAGTTTGTAACGTAGAGCCGTGAAAATAAAAATCATATTTTTTCCACAAAAATGATCTTTTCACCCCAATTTTTATTTTCCCAAGGGTAACAAGACCCCAAAAGTTTTTGTAAAATTTGTCCTGAGTACGCTGATACCCCATATGTGGGGGTCAACCACTGTTTGGGTGCATGGCAGAGCTTGGAAGGGAAGGAGCACCGTTTGACTTTTTTCAACGCAGAATTGGCTGGACGCCATGTCGCGTTTATAGAGGCCCTGATGTGTCTAAAGAGTGGAAACCCCCACAAGTGACCCCATTTTGGAAACTAGACCCCCTAAGGAACTTATCTAGATGTGTGGTGAGCACTTTGAACCCCCAAGTGCTTCACAGAAGTTTATAACGCCCGGGGGTGAAAATAAAAAATCATATTTTTTCCACAAACCTGATCGTTTAGTCCCCAATTTTTTATTTTCCCAAGGGTAATAGGAGAAATTAGACCACAAAAGTTGTTGTCCAATTTGTCCTGAGTACGCTGATACCCCATATGTGGGGGGGGACCACTGTTTGGGCGCACGGCAGGACTCGGAAGGGAGGGAGCGCCAATTGACTTTTTGAACGCCACGGCGTTTTTGGAGACCCCCTCATGTGCCTAAATAGTGGAAACCCCTCAATTCTAGCTCCAACCCTAACCCCAACACACCCCTAACCCTAATCTCAACCCTAACCCTAATACCAACCCTAATTCCAACCCTAATTCTAACTCTAACCCTAATTGTAACCCTAACCCTAATTGTAACCCTAACCCTAGTTGTAACCCTAACCCTAATTCCAACCCTAACCCTAATTATAACCCTAACCCTAATTATAACCCTAACCCTAATTATAACCCTAATTATAACCCTAACCCTAACCCTAATGGAAAAATGAAAATAAATAAAATGTCTTTATTTTATTATATGTACCTAACCAAGGGGGTGATATAGGGGGGGGTTTATGTACTGTTTTTTTAATTTTGATCACTGTGATAGTTTATCACAGTGATCAAAATGTACTTTTAGAGAATGAATGAATGATTTTTTTAATTTGCCGCCAGGCAGATTCGGCGGGCGCACTGCGCATGCGCCCGCCATTTTTTTTTTACTGGAAGAAGACGCCGGCTGTACGGAGGCCAGGGGGAGGACCGGAGTCGAGGGGGAGGATCGGACCGCACAGGGGGGGGATCGGAGGACACGGGACCCCTGCAGGTACAGGGGGGGGTGAGATCGGGGGTCCCGGGACACTATTTCTCTCCCCTCTGATGTGCGATCACATCAGAGGGGAGAGAATTTTACAGGCAGGGATCGCAGCAGTGATTTCTCTTTTGCGATCGCCAGCATATGGCGATCGCAAAAGAGTGGTGACTGGGGAGGCCCCTATTATGTTCTCTGGGGTCTCGGCTACCCCAGGCAGCCGAGACCCCAGAGAAAATCGCCCATCCCCCCCGTCACCTCGCGGCGGGCGCACCACTCGTGCGCCCGCCATTTTAAAGCATTGTGCCGGCACCGGGGGACACCGGAGGGCCCTGGGGCCATGAGGAGGGTTCGGGGGCCACAGTGGGGGTCCCGGGGACCCTTTTTCTCTGTCCTCTGATGTCCGATGACATCAGAGGACAGAGAAATTAAATGGCACATTGTTTTTTTTTTTTTTTGTTGCGGTCACCGTTATAGGGTTAATAACGGCGATCGCAACATCGGTGTCGGTAAAAACCGACCCGATTCATGTTCTCTGGGGTCTCAGCTACCCCCGGCAGCCGAGACCCCGGAGAAAATGCGCCTCTGGGGGGCGCTATTCACTTTTTCCACAGCGCCGTTAATTAACGGCGCTGTGGTTTAAGTACCCTTAATGACCGCCGTTAAAAGGCGTATCGGCGGTCGTTAAGGGGTTAAACTATTAAACACAACAGATTTTCTGCACAAAAGAAATGCAGCAAAAAAAAATGTAGCTTTTATGCTACACTGGAAGACGGGTTAAAGTGTATTTCTCAAATGACAAATCCCCTTTAGGCCACATTCATGGAGCACAGGGCACAAATCCTATAATTTCCTTTTGCTGTACAGTACAGTGTGCCATGATCATGCTATGCTGTGCTGGATGCTTCAATGCTTCTAAAAGAGAATTAAAAGCAAAAAAAATGTAAATGAAAAATATTGCTACCGTTCCAAATCACTGTTACTAACCCTGTCCCTGTAAAGAAAAAAAAAAAGTTTGAAAAATTATTGTTGCTTAATAGAGAACAAATTTAAAAATGTATGCTCCATGTATAAAATCCGGAAAAAAAACCTGTATGAAATCAGAGACATCAGAAAGGAACAAAAAAATACTCTTGGCATCATGACTATGTGCTAAATGGAGTTAAAAGGCTGTTTCCCCGATGGACTTTTGTTGAGTTTTTGACGTTGCAGATTTTCTGCACATATTATTTAAATTAGGTCACGTGCAATTTTTATTGCGTTTTCGTGTGCTTTTTTTTTTTTACATTTGTTTTTATCTCTGCGGTTTTTCTCTCTATTTGGTGTATCATTCCTTAAAATAAAGCTGCCTTTTTTTAAACTTTTTGATATTTTGATTTGACTAAACTTTATTGACAGACTAAGGTGCGGATTACATGCGTTTTTGTTGCATTTACACCGCAGAAACGCACTAAAAACACGATCGCTTTGTACCTGCAGATTTCTATGTCTAGTGTAAGTCTATGGGGAAAATCTGCACAAAAAAACTGAAGAGAAATTGACATACTGTGGATTCGAAAAATGCTCCTCAGGTCAGTTTACACAGCATAAATAAGAAGTACAGTGGGCAGGAGATTTCTATAAATCCCATCTACTTTGCTGGAACTGTAAGACGCTGAGTTTTTAACGCAGTGTCAAAAACGTGATAAAAGCTCATCGTGGGAACGTAGAAGCATGCAACTATGTGCCAAAGTTCTAAAATGTGTAGAGATATCATATGACTGATTTACTAATTTTGTAGTAAAACATTAGCCAAGAATTTGTCAAATTTTTCACAGTGGATGAAAACTCTGGCACATCTTTAGGCACCGTAGTCTAAATTTATACCACCTTAAGATTGGTTTATTTTGGATTAGTTTTCTTTTTCTGTGTGAAGCATCTTAAGCCATGTTTCTTTTCCACAAAACTAGATCCATTTGCACAAAGTCACGCTCCTTGTTAAATGTTTAAAACACTTTTATAAACTCCCATAGATGACAAAAATCTAGACAGTCTGCGTTCTACTCAACAGTGGCATTCTAAAACACCACGCAAATTAGAGCAACAGCATGTGCAGAGTACTCTATCTTCGCACGCGCGGCCTCAGGAAGATGGCCGCCACCACCGAGAATCTTGTGATTAACCCGGCTTTGCTGCTTGCCTTGGACACCGGGCCGCGGCGTCACCTCACCTGAGGAAGGGACCCTGTATCAGCATCACCGCACCTCTGCCACACAACTGCCGCAACCCCCCAATGGACACCAGGCCACGGTGTCGCCTCCTGTGACCCTGCTGTACCACCGCCGGCCCTCACGTATCTTAAATTCGGACAATAAGACAGACCCCAATATTATAAAAATCTTTTTTTCTGCTATTTTCACCCCAAAATTTGGGGTGCGTCTTATGGTCCAGTGCGTCTTATAGTCCGAAAAATACGGTACCTCTGAGTCATTGGCTGCTATGGGCATAAAAGGAGATAAACTCATGGTGTGGCTACCATCTTCCTCTGACCTCAACCCTATAGAGAACCTTTGGAGTATCATCAAGCAAGAGATCTATGAGGGTGGGAGACAGTTCACATCAAAACAGCAGCTCTGGGAGGCTATTCTGACTTAATGCAAAGAAATACAAGCAGAAACTCTCCAAAAACTCACAAGTTCAATGGATGCAAGAATTGTGAAGGTGATATCAAAGAAGGGTCCCTATGTTAACATGCAACTTGGCCTGTTAGGATGTTTTGGAGTTAAATAGCTTTTTTGTTCAGTGAATGTGACCTCTAATGCTACAAATTCCACAAATGAGCATTTTCAGTTCTTTAAAACATATCAAATGTTTAGAAATTCGACTGTGCCTATTAATTTGGAACAGTGAATTCTGAGTTTTTATGCATTTTGGAGATTATACTGTTATCATTGGGAGGTTTCTTCAATAAAATTCAATGAATACTCTAACGGGTGATGACTTTTATTAGACTGACTGTCATTTGCCCAACCACATAGGAAAATCAGAGAAAAATATAATTTGCATAATAATTTGGAACATGGTGTAGTGTTAGGCTAGGTTCACATTTGCATACATGTCCACAGTGTATCATCTGCATACGCAAAAAAAACGCATGGAAACACATGTTTGTACTGTTACATACATTGGTTGTTAACTGGTTCATGCAGAATTACATGAACACCCGATTCTTACACTATGGCCGGTCCGAACAATGAAAGCAATTGTTACCATCCACCTTTTGTGTCTCCCCTTTTTCCTTATAGATTGTAAGCTTGCGAGCAGGGCCCTCATTCCTCTTGGTATCTACTTTGATCTGTGTTTATTGTTATGCTGTAATGTCTATTGGTCTGTACAAGTCCCCTCTATAATGTAAAGTGCTGCGGAATATGTTGGCGCTATAGAAATAAAATTATTATTATTATGTTTACGGAGCGTTTTTTATTCGTAACATCTTACACATGACGCAAAAAAAGCTGCGTTTGAATGCGTTTTTGCATGTGTTTGCGTTGTTTATGCGCATGCATTCAATATTTCCAGGTGCTGTAATCAGTTCCTGGACATGCGTAGTCTGAAGTCTGCATGCCCATCGAACGCATCCATGCGCATGTCCTTGCATATCAATGCGTTCCCTAGACAGTAATGCATTTTTTGACTGCGCATATTTGACGGATTTTTGACGCTTCAAAAAATGCAACATGTTGCGTTCGCCGGACCCGCCGCAAACCAAGAAACGACGCATGCATACGCAGACGCATGCGAACTGATGCAAACGCATGTCCCTGCGTACACCATGTTAAAGATAGGTACACAAGACGCATGCGGATCTATGAGGATCAAACACTGTGCGTACAGACGCAAATGTGAAACCAGCCTTAAGCATGTACCAAGTTACAGCCCAAAATCTACTGTCTGGAAATGCACTGAACTATGTACTAAGTAGTTAAAAAAGGATGTTTTACTGTGCTGGAAACAATATAATTTACACTCAATTAAGTGCAGCCGATGGTCTTTGTGATACACAATTTCCAGCATATTTTAACAAGGCATTACGGACTGTTAGCCAAAATGACTTTGCGGTAGTTGTAGCATCAGCTTTTTCTCACATGACAAAATCCTTCCCCTATTCTTTTCACACATTTGCTTATATTGGGAAGTATACGCTTTGTTTCCAAGTCTTGTGAACTCTTTGTATGTATAGTGTGCCTTACAAACAGCTTACAAAAGACTAGAAACAAAAACTCAGCTGTACCTTCTTCCTTTGATAAAGCTGCATAATGCCTTCACACTGATTTTAATAAATAGTAGATGCTTAAAAAACAAATGTTGAGTGTTGTATTTTATGGGAACTTCCAGCAGCCCGCAGCTGGATGGAACCGCCATCTGATATGATCTAACCATTTGTATAATCCCGGAAAATGGTCAATGTCACAGCACAGCAAAAAAAATAAGAGCAGATGAAAGACACTGCATTATAAATAAAGACGAATGAATGTAACTGGTACCACAGCACTGACAGGAGCGCAATACAACCAAAATCAAAATAATGATAAATTAGTGACCTTGGATATTGACAACGACTCCTGCAAAGACTACAGATTGGAGTTTCACATAAGCATACGGTAGATCGCGATGATGGTCTCTGAACTAGCCATGCATGGTGGCACAGTTAGCCTTGGTGAGTGGTTGTGTGTTGAAAAACCTGAGCTCAGCTGACTTGTGCCAAGATGGGAGGACGCACACTTATCAGGTGACTTGTATCAAGATAGGACGCACACTTATCAGGTGACTTGTGTCAGGATAGGAGGATGCACACTTATCAGGTGACTTGTACCAGGATACGAGGACGTACACTTATCAGGTGACTTGTGCCAGGATACGAGGACGTACACTTATCAGGTGACTTGTGCCAGGATAGGAGGATGCACACTTATCAGGTGACTTGTGCCAGGATAGGAGGACGCACACTTATCAGGTGACTTGTGCCAGGATAGGAGATAGGAGGACGCACACTTATCAGGTGACTTGTGTCAGGATAGGAGGATGCACACTTATCAGGTGACTTGTGCCAGGATAAGAGGACGTACACTTATCAGGTGACTTGTGCCAGGATAGGAGGACGCATACTTATCAGGTGACTTGTGCCAGGATAGGAGGACGCACACTTATCAGGTGACTTGTGCCAGGATAGGAGGACGCACACTTATCAGGTGACTTGTGCCAGGATAGGAGATAGGAGGACGCATACTTATCAGGTGACTTGTGTCAGGATAGGAGGATGCACACTTATCAGGTGACTTGTGCCAGGATAAGAGGACGTACACTTATCAGGTGACTTGTGCCAGGATAGGAGGACGCATACTTATCAGGTGACTTGTGCCAGGATAGGAGGACGCACACTTATCAGGTGACTTGTGCCAGGATAGGAGGACGCACACTTATCAGGTGACTTGTGCCAGGATAGGAGGACGTACACTTATCAGGTGACTTGTGCCAGGATAGGAGGACGCATACTTATCAGGTGACTTGTGCCAGGATAGGAGGACGCACACTTATCAGGTGACTTGTGCCAGGATAGGAGGACGCACACTTATCAGGTGACTTGTGCCAGGATAGGAGATAGGAGGACGCACACTTATCAGGTGACTTGTGCCAGGATAGGAGGACGCACACTTATCAGGTGACTTGTGCCAGGATAGGAGGACGCATACTTATCAGGTGACTTGTGCCAGGATAGGAGGACGCACACTTATCAGGTGACTTGTGCCAGGATAGGAGGACGCACACTTATCAGGTGACTTGTGCCAGGATAGGAGGACGCACACTTATCAGGTGACTTGTGCCAGGATAGGAGGACGCATACTTATCAGGTGAAAGAAAACCGTGAGCACAACCTGAATGAGACTGGTGCTTTAAAGTCTAGGTTCCCACACCGGGTACTAATAATGAAAAAAGGCTTAAGCACTCAACTTAAAAGGTTTATTAGTAGTATCTCCAAACGTTTGGGTCAGAAAAGACCTTCATCAGTGACTACTTATTTTTATATAGAAGATTGTCTCCTAAAAAGGGGAGGAGAGGTGCGTGCCCCAAGGAAAGTGTGCTGCTTAAAGACAAACGTAGCTTATAAGAATGCTCAGTAGAAATATCCAGTGACTAAGCTTGCGGGCCCCACATACTCATGGAAACCAAATCAGCAGGCTCTGACTTGTACCAGGATAGGAGGACGCAAACTTATCAGGTGAATTGTGCCAGGATAGGAGGACGCATACTTATCAGGTGAATTGTGCCAGGATAGGATACACACTTATCAGGTGATTTGTGCCAGGCAGTAGCGTAGCTACCAGGGAGGCAGAGGGTGCGGTCACGCTTGGCACTGCGCTCAGAAGGGGCGCACCCGAAGCTACACTACTATAACTGTATCGGCGTGCACATCTCACCGTTACAGTTACATTCTGCGGCAATGCAGGGAGAATCAATCTCCCTGCACTGTCACCGGCCGATATGGGGCCCCTGAGCAGGCGGGGGGCCCAGTGCCAGCAGTGGCCCCCGTGCGTCATTGCTGGTTCAACTGTATCGGCTGCATTATGCTATATAGATTGCCTATGGGGGTGCATTACACTATAGAGGCTGCCTATTGGGGGTGCATTATATCAGGGGCTGCATTATTCTATAGAGGCTGCCTATGGGGGTGCATTATATTAGGGACTGCATTATTGTGCAGAGGCTGCCTATTGGGGTGCATTAGATTATGGGCTGCATTACACTATAGAGTCTGCCTATGGGAGTGCATTATATTAGGGGCTGCATTACAGTATAGAGTCTGCCTATGGGGGTGCATTATATTAGGGGCTGCATTATAGTATAGAATCTGCCTATGGGGGTGCATTATAATAGGGGCTGCATCATACTAGTCTGCCTATGGGGCTGCATTATATTAGGGACTGCATTATACTATAGAAGCTGCCTATGGGGGTGCATTATATTAGGGGCTGCATTATACTATAGAGTCTGCCTATGGGGTGCATTATATTAGGTGCTACATTATACTATAGAGCCTGCCTATGGGGGGTGCATTATATTAGGGGCTGCATTACACTATAGAGCCTACCTTTAGGGAGTACATTATACTATAGAGTCTGCCTATGGGGGTACATTATACTATATAGAGTCTGCCTATGGGGAATGCATTATACAATATAGAGTATGCCTTTGGGGAGTGCATTATACTATATTGAGGGCTATGTGGTGCATTATACTATATAGAGTCTGCCTATGGGGGTGCATTATATTAGGGGCTGCATTATACTATAGAGCCTGCCTATGGGGGTGCATTATATTAGGGGCTGCATTATAGTATAGAATCTGCCTATGGGGGTGCATTATAATAGGGGCTGCATCATACTAGTCTGCCTATGGGGCTGCATTATATTAGGGACTGCATTATACTATAGAAGCTGCCTATGGGGTGCATTATATTAGGTGCTACATTATACTATAGAGCCTGCCTATGGGGGGTACATTATACTATAGAGTCTGCCTATGGGGAGTACATTATACTATAGAATCTGCCTATGGGGAGTGCATTGTACTATATGGAGGCCTATGGGGAGTGCATTATACTATATAGAGTCTACCTATGGGGAGTGCATTATACTATATAGAGTCTGCCTATGGGGAGTGCATTATACTATATTGAGTCTGCCTATGGGGGATACATTATACTATATAGAGTATACCCATGGGGAATGCATTATACTATATGGAGGACTATCTAGTGCATTATACTATATGGAGGCTATCTAGCGGGGCATCATACAGAGTGGAGATTATAGTGACTGGGCCATCATACAGTGTTGGAGCTATCAAATAGTTTGGGGGATATTAAGGGGTCAGTATATATACAGTGAGGGGGCATTATACTGTGTATAAGAGAGCATCATACTGTGTACAGGAGAGCTATACAGGCGGGAAACTCAGGACATCATTAACTGTAAAGTGGGCACTTATTGTTACTATTGTTATAGGGGAACTCAGGTTACTGTGACTGTCAAATGGGCACACAGAGGGCAATATTACTTTTTAGGGGACAAAATATGGGCACTGTTTTCTAGGGCACTTGCACCCGGCTGTTGTGAATACGCTGGAGGTGACTTTGGAGCTGGGGCTCCCTCCGGTGGTTGCTGAGGGTAATGAACTAATTGCAGAATGGCTTTCAGCTGGATCCGAATGGTCTGATATAAGTGATCTGAACTTCCAGCAGCCTTGCCGGTAATCAATTGTTCCTCCTGGTCTTGCTTGGAGCACAGCTTGCTTCCCTGCTCTCATTAAGATAAGTGTTTGCTGTTTTTTTTCCTCTGTTGGATTTTCTCTGCTGGTTTGCTGCTTGCAGTGGACTGCAGCCTGTCCCCTTTTGGGGGTCTGGCGCTGCAATTGTGCTCAATTTGTGTTGGCACTTTTGCTTTGTTCCTTTGTCACTTTTTGTTTGTTGAATTGCGGTTTGTTACACCAGGGATCTGATTTAGGTGGTTGAGATCGTGTGATCTCAGGTTTTTTTTTAATCAGAAGTGTTGGTATTTTTGTCAGGATTTTGTTGGATTGCAGACAGAATTCTTTCCTATACTTTTCTATCTAGACCGATTGGGCCCCAGCGTTTGCTCATTCTATTTTCTGTCTGCGTCCGTGTTTTCTTCTTGTCTAACCGCCATTACATGTTTGGGGGCTTCCTATTTCTTTGGGGGACTCTGCTCCAGGGCAGATAGCTTTCATCTTTCTGCCTTTAGGTGTAGTTATCTCTCCGGCTGTGATGAGGCGTCTAGGATCACCGTAGGAACGCTCCACGGCTACTTCTAGTGTGGCGGTTAGTTTAGGTTACTGCAATCCAATAGGTTCCAGCCTCTCTGGTGTATTACCGCTTTTGCTATTTTTTTGCAATTTCTCCTCAGCTACCGAAACATAACACCCGGCATTACTATATTCTAGAGGGTTGCTTTAGAATTTAGAGGGCACATAGTACCACACAATAGGTGCAGTAATAGGGTCACATACGGCAGCAGCGACTCAGCATTGGGGTATCAGCAGGATGAGGAGTTTGTGCAGGTTGGGAATAGTCCCGTTGGGGACAGTGCTGAAAATGTGAGAAGTGAAATGTGTCTTTTTTGCATTCTCTGCAGCCGAGTCCTGGCTGTAAGAAGTTGTCATGTCGGTCTGGGCGAGATGGAAAAGACGTGAAAAGTGAACGACTCCATCAGAAAGAACATCAGCTTAAGTCACTATCTGTAACTGTGCTGTGATTTTTTATATGTTTGTATGTTCATATGGCGGTAATATCAATATTGGTCTTTATATAGAGATTATTTTCAGCAACGGCGTGGTCATCTGCTGGAGGTTCTCCTCCACTATTATGGTGCGCCCCCATAGTTGTAATCTGGGTTACTTGGTTAGGGTCCCACTGAGAAGTATCGCCCCTCCTTGAACCAAAACCCTAGCTACGCCTCTGGTTACCCATAAAGTATAATGCATCCTATAGTCATTCAAAAAGTATAATGCACATCCCATAGTCATCCATAAAATGTAATGCACCCCAAAGTCATCCATAAAGTATAATGCACCCCCATAGTCATCCAAAAAGTATAATGCACCCCCATAGTCATCAATGTACTAGTATGGTCACTGTTTTTTTTTTAATAAAAAATCACCGTCCCTTCACTCCTATGTCACTGCCATGCACCCCATCACGTGCACGCCGACGTCAGCTGCTGACCTCTGATTGGCCGGTAGCCTGAATTGTCGTGCATGAGCCTGTGCACTCCAATACACTTCAGCTGGATGTACGTTAAAGGAAGCACATCCAGTTGAACTTTCTGCTGGTATCAGTGGGCCTATGACCCACCGGTCTTTACGCCCCTGGTGAGGAATCAGGACACAGAGACTTTCTCTATGAGTAGTCGGGTATCAGGACTCACGAGATTTCTCTATGATTGGTTGGGGAAGCAGGACTCACAGGCATTCTCTATAAGTATTTCATTCTTAAAAAAGAAGCCCTTTAATGAGAGTAATTTTAAGGGACAGAGATGTTCAGACATACAGTACAGACCAAAAGTTTGGACACACCTTCTCATTCAATGATTTTTCTGTATTTTCATGACTGTGAAAATTGTAGAATCACACTGAAGGCATCAAAACTTTGAATTAACACATGTGGAATTATAAATTACACTTTACAAAAAAGTGTGAAACAACTGAAAATATGTCTTATATTCTAGGTTCTTCAAAGTAGCCACCTTTTGCTTTGATTACTGCTTTGCATGCAGAAAAGGTGAACAGATGGACTCTACATGCCTAGTTCCCACCGTGAAGCATGGAGGAGGAGGTGTGATGGTGTGGGGGTGCTTTGCTGGTGACACTGTTGGAGATTTATTCAAAATTGAAGCGGTGAGCTGTCCAGCTAACAAAACAGTGGGCGAGGTCCCCCGGGCCCTGCGCTCTGAAGGGGCCCACCCGGAGCTATGCTACTTTTAACTGTATCGTCGAGCGCAGTTGGAAGGGACCTCCTGGGTCATCTGGTCCAACCCCCTGCTCAAAGCAGGATTCACTAAATCATCCCAGACAGATGTCTGTCCAGCCTCTGTTTGAAGACTTCCATGGAAGGAGAACTCACCACCTCTTGTGGCAGCCTGTCCCACTCATTGATCACCCTGTCAAAAAGTTTTTCTAGTATCTAATCTGTCTCCTCCCATTCAGATTCACCCCATTGCTTCTAGTCTTTCCTTGTGCAAATGAGATTAAAGATGATCCTGCTACAAAGTGACAGCCCTTGAGATATTTGTAGACAGCTATTAAGTCTCCTCTCAGTCTTCTTTTTAGCCAGCTAAAAATTCCCAAATCCTGGAACCGTTCCTCATAGGACATGGTTTGCAGACCGGTCACCATTCTGGTCCCTCTTCTCTGAACTTGCTCCAGTTTGTTGATGCCTTTTTTTAATGTGGTGCCCAAAACTGGACACAGTATTCCAGATGAGGTCTGACCAAAGAGGAGTAGAGGGTAATAATGACTTCACGTGATCTAGACTGTATATTTCTGTTAATACATCCCAGAATTTTATTTGCTTTTTTTGCTG
This sequence comes from Oophaga sylvatica, assembly GCA_033576555.1. Lineage (NCBI taxonomy): Eukaryota > Metazoa > Chordata > Amphibia > Anura > Dendrobatidae > Oophaga > Oophaga sylvatica. The sequence goes on along the minus strand of JARQOD010000002.1, from coordinate 551,955,317 downwards.
CTGCATCACACTGTTGACGCATGTTCAGTTTATAATCTATTAGTATACCCAAGTTTTTTTCATATGTGCTGTTGCTTAGCCCTATTCCTCCCATTCTGTATATGCTTTTTTCATTTTTATTGCCCAGCTGAAGTACCATATTTTTCGGACTATAAGACGCACCGGACCATAAGACGCACCCCAAATTTTCAGAAGGAAAATTGGGAAAAAAAAAATAATGTGTCAAATGGGGGTCCGTCTTACAGTCCGAATTTAGCTTACCACTGTGTGGGGTGGTTGGGCACTGTGGGGTGGCTGTGTTATGTGGGGTGGCTGTGTTCTGTGGGGTGGTTGGGCACTGTGGGGTGGCCAGGGTGGCCATATACTCACAAATCCGGTGGCGGCGGCGCTCCCAATGCAGCTTACCTGCGGTGCGGTGGTGGTGTCTGGGCAGCAGCGGGCCTCTGGGCTGCGTGGGGGGCTCCGCCGGCATCTCGTCCCAGCCGGAAAGCCCCCAGCAGCTGCGACGCGGTGCCGGGCTGAAGGCCGCCAGGGGCCTCCGGTGGCGGTCCCGATGCAGAGTGTGGTGCGGTGGTGGTGTCCGGGCAGCAGCGGGCTTCTGGGCTGCGTGGGGGGCTCCACCGGCATCTCGTCCCAGCCGGAAAGCCCCCCGCAGCTGCGACGCGGTGCCGGCATGAGGAATGGCCGCCTGGGGCCTCCGGCAAGATGGCCGCCGCATACTCTCGTTCAAATCTCGGCAACGAGATCTTGTCCTGAGATCTCGGGAGACGAGATCTCGGGAAGAGATTTGAACGAGAGTATGCGGCGGCCATCTTGCCGGAGGCCCCAGGCGGCCATTCCTCATGCCGGCACCGCGTCGCAGCTGCGGGGGGCTGGGACGAGATGCCGGCGGAGCCCCCCACGCAGTCCAGAGGCCCGCTGCTGCCCGGACACCACCACCGCATCGCAGCGAAGCTGCATTGGGAGCGCCGCCGCCACTGGATTTTCCGGTATGTTGCGGCCATAAGACGCACCCCCATTTTCCTCAAAAATTTTGGGGGAAAAAAGTGCGTCTTATGGTCCAAAAAATACGGTACTTTGCATTTTCCCTGTGCCATCAGCAAATTTAATCAGTTTACCCTCAATTCCTTCATCTAAATCATTGATAAAGATGTTGAACAATACAGGGCCCAGGACAGAACCCTGTGGTACCCCACTTGAGACATTCTTCCAACTGGATGTGCAGCCATTTACGACTACTCTTTGGGTCCAATCACTAAGCCAGTTATGAATCCACCTAACAGTTGACTTGTCTGTTCCATACTTTGTCATTTTTTCAATAAGGATGGTGTGAGGTACTTTGTCAAATGCTTTGCTGAAGTCAAGATATACTATATCTACAGCATTTCCCTGATCCACCCAGTCAGTGATTCTGTCATAGAAGGAAATTAAGCTAGTCTGACATGACTTATTAGTTACAAACCTATGCTGACTCTGGTTAATCACTTCATTCTAATCCAGTTACTTATATACATGTTGTTTAATAATTTGTTCAAAGATCTTTCCTGGTATAGAAGTCAGACTCACTGGCCTGTAGTTCCCTGGGTCCACCTTCTTACCCTTTTTGAAGATAGGAACAACATTTGCTCTTCTCCAGTCTTCTGGGACTTCTCCTGATCCCCAAGAATTTTCAAAGATTGTGGAGAGTGGTTCAAAAATTTCTCATGCTATCTTCTTCTGTACTCTGGGGTGTAATCCACTTCAGGATATGAGGACGCACACTTATCAAGTAGCTTGTGTCAGGATAGGAGGACGCACATTTATCAGGTAACTTGTGTCAGGATAGGAAGACACGCAGTTATCAGATAACTTGTGTCAGAATAGGAGGTTGCACACTTATCATGTGATTTGTGTCAGGATAAGAGGACACATAATTGCTCCAAAATGATTAACTTCCAACCTTTTTTTTGGTGCAAAATGCTGACATAAACATATAAAAACCACTAAGTGGAGTATTACACACTAATATAATGGGATCTGTTTATAATGGACAATGTGAAGGATCCAAGCCAACACTGGAAATCTTCATGAAAACCTCTAAATTGTGGCAGCTCTGCAGGAATAGAAAAAAATAACAGAAATGTCACTATAAATACATTTCTAAACACCTAGAATTAGAAAGTCACTTGTTTTTCACTAGGAAATGAATTATTTTGGAGTGAATTGCCGGCCATATTGTTACACCGCAGACTAGTGACAGGACCGGGGCCAGTGAGCATGTGCAGTAGGAGGCTGCGCTGCTGTGACCTGAGATTACAGTGCGTGGTGCAGGTACCGCCAGCTCAAGGCTGCACATGCTCACTTGCCCCGGACCGAGCACCTTCTGTCAGTGTGACAAGGCAGCGGTAATTCAATCCTATAGTGATGAACTTCCTAATAATAATAATAATCTTTATTTATATAGTGCCATCATATTCCGCAGCGCTTTACAGTTTAACAGTTTCAGAACACAAGTCATAAGTAACAACGTTAATACAATAATTAAAGCAAAATAAGCCGCCCCTGCTCGTGAGAGCTTACAATCTACAATGAGGTGGGGGAGATACAAAGTACAGGGGTGTATATACAATGGTGCATTTACAATGATGGTCCAGCCATCTTGAGGGAGTGAGGGATGGATGGAGATAGTGAATGGGCTACACACGCACACTTACACATAAAATGACTTTGATTAGTGAATGTGATAGGCCTAATGAAAACGAATGTGATTTACGGAATATCGGTATTTAGGAAATTAATTATTCTAACCCTTTTTTTTCAGTACGGCTTTAACCGCTGAGTGTTGGTTTGAACAGGGACGACATCTATGTTTAATGTTCATTTTTTTTTGCCGCTTCATTAGAGGAAGAGGAAAACTGAAGTCAATCACTAGCAGCGCAGGCACCAGCAGTGATCACATCGGGGTCAGGTTTCTGTGAGGCAGGCACAGTCCTCCACCTCAACAATTAAATATTTCCTTTAGCCCCAAAGCCTCTCCATACGTCATAAATCTGCTGTCACATCACATTAGAGTATTATGGGAAGACCTACAAGTGTATTATACACCTCTAACCTCATATTAAATCACAGCATACAATATAACATGGAGTAGTTTAATTTCTTAAAAATAGCAAAAGATAAAAAAAAAAGTCTACAACAAAAACCGCAGCCGAATTTAATTGCTTCTGAAAGTTAAGCGTGTACTGCTACAACCAAGATGGCCGCCCACACGGACACTGCTGGCCATCCCACACGCATTCAAAGCTCACAGACAAAGATAGAAGGACTTAAAAATCCTAAAATTTTTTTTAGCAAAAACACAACATGAAAATAGCCTCACCAGATATTGAAAGATGAACAGTGCACTAGCAGGATGCAGCCGGCTCCCACAGATAAAGGCTGGCGCAGCACAGGTGCCCTCCACTGATGAGGACAGCCACCCTATCACAAAAAAGTGATGATAAAGGTATAGGCTGCCTGTGGAAAAACACACAAATAAGGCTTGCTTAGGAGGACAAAAAAGTGCAATGCATAGTGTCTGGATAGCAGCCTATTTATAACGCCCATAATAGAAGGCGGGCTGTTCAGCACTATATATGCATCACACAAAAAACCAGACCATCAAAAAGGAGCCTACCTGCACCCTGCAAAAGATGATAAAAAGTGCAAAAAAATGCATCTGATAAATGCATCAATGAGGTATTGGTTACTATTTTGGCCAAAGCAGATAAGCTCGCAAACCAACGGCAAGGTTCCCCATTATATTGCGAGTAACTAACTTACATCAATTCAAAGCTCACAGACAAAGATAGAAGGACTTAAAAATCCTAAAAATTTTTTTAGCAAAAACACAACATGAAAATAGCCTCACCAGATATTGAAAGATGAACAGTGCACTAGCAGGATGCAGCCGGCTCCCACAGATAAAGGCTGGCGCAGCACAGGTGCCCTCCACTGATGAGGACAGCCACCCTATCACAAAAAAGTGATGATAAAGGTATAGGCTGCCTGTGGAAAAACACACAAATAAGGCTTGCTTAGGAGGACAAAAAAGTGCAATGCATAGTGTCTGGATAGCAGCCTATTTATAACGCCCATAATAGAAGGCGGGCTGTTCAGCACTATATATGCATCACACAAAAAACCAGACCATCAAAAAGGAGCCTACCTGCACCCTGCAAAAGATGATAAAAAGTGCAAAAAAAATGCAAAAAAATGCATCTGATAAATGCATCAATGAGGTATTGGTTACTATTTTGGCCAAAGCAGATAAGCTCGCAAACCAACGGCAAGGTTCCCCATTATATTGCGAGTAACTAACTTACATCAATTCAAAGCTCACAGACAAAGATAGAAGGACTTAAAAATCCTAAAAATTTTTTTAGCAAAAACACAACATGAAAATAGCCTCACCAGATATTGAAAGATGAACAGTGCACTAGCAGGATGCAGCCGGCTCCCACAGATAAAGGCTGGCGCAGCACAGGTGCCCTCCACTGATGAGGACAGCCACCCTATCACAAAAAAGTGATGATAAAGGTATAGGCTGCCTGTGGAAAAACACACAAATAAGGCTTGCTTAGGAGGACAAAAAAGTGCAATGCATAGTGTCTGGATAGCAGCCTATTTATAACGCCCATAATAGAAGGCGGGCTGTTCAGCACTATATATGCATCACACAAAAAACCAGACCATCAAAAAGGAGCCTACCTGCACCCTGCAAAAGATGATAAAAAGTGCAAAAAAATGCATCTGATAAATGCATCAATGAGGTATTGGTTACTATTTTGGCCAAAGCAGATAAGCTCGCAAACCAACGGCAAGGTAGCCTCACCAGATATTGAAAGATGAACAGTGCACTAGCAGGATGCAGCCGGCTCCCACAGATAAAGGCTGGCGCAGCACAGGTGCCCTCCACTGATGAGGACAGTTATCAGATAACTTGTGTCAGAATAGGAGGTTGCACACTTATCATGTGATTTGTGTCAGGATAAGAGGACACATAATTGCTCCAAAATGATTAACTTCCAACCTTTTTTTTGGTGCAAAATGCTGACATAAACATATAAAAACCACTAAGTGGAGTATTACACACTAATATAATGGGATCTGTTTATAATGGACAATGTGAAGGATCCAAGCCAACACTGGAAATCTTCATGAAAACCTCTAAATTGTGGCAGCTCTGCAGGAATAAAAAAAATAACAGAAATGTCACTATAAATACATTTCTAAACACCTAGAATTAGAAAGTCACTTGTTTTTCACTAGGAAATGAATTATTTTGGAGTGAATTGCCGGCCATATTGTTACACCGCAGACTAGTGACAGGACCGGGGCCAGTGAGCATGTGCAGTAGGAGGCTGCGCTGCTGTGACCTGAGATTACAGTGCGTGGTGCAGGTACCGCCAGCTCAAGGCTGCACATGCTCACTTGCCCCGGACCGAGCACCTTCTGTCAGTGTGACAAGGCAGCGGTAATTCAATCCTATAGTGATGAACTTCCTAATAATAATAATAATCTTTATTTATATAGCGCCATCATATTCCGCAGCGCTTTACAGTTTAACAGTTTCAGAACACAAGTCATAAGTAACAACGTTAATACAATAATTAAAGCAAAATAAGCCGCCCCTGCTCGTGAGAGCTTACAATCTACAATGAGGTGGGGGAGATACAAAGTACAGGGTGTATATACAATGGTGCATTTACAATGATGGTCCAGCCATCTTGAGGGAGTGAGGGATGGATGGAGATAGTGAATGGGCTACACACGCACACTTACACATAAAATGACTTTGATTAGTGAATGTGATAGGCCTAATGAAAACGAATGTGATTTACGGAATATCGGTATTTAGGAAATTAATTATTCTAACCCTTTTTTTTCAGTACGGCTTTAACCGCTGAGTGTTGGTTTGAACAGGGACGACATCTATGTTTAATGTTCATTTTTTTTTGCCGCTTCATTAGAGGAAGAGGAAAACTGAAGTCAATCACTAGCAGCGCAGGCACCAGCAGTGATCACATCGGGGTCAGGTTTCTGTGAGGCAGGCACAGTCCTCCACCTCAACAATTAAATATTTCCTTTAGCCCCAAAGCCTCTCCATACGTCATAAATCTGCTGTCACATCACATTAGAGTATTATGGGAAGACCTACAAGTGTATTATACACCTCTAACCTCATATTAAATCACAGCATACAATATAACATGTAGTTTAATTTCTTAAAAATAGCAAAAGATAAAAAAAAAAGTCTACAACAAAAACCGCAGCCGAATTTAATTGCTTCTGAAAGTTAAGCGTGTACTGCCACAACCAAGATGGCCGCCCACACGGACACTGCTGGCCATCCCACACGCAGCCCCGCCCCATTCTTTTGCTCTCTGTCACCTGTTGGCCTTAAACCGAAGGCGGGGGAAAGCAACGCCTACCCGATGACGTCACTATGACGTCGGGAACTCTAGCTGAGAACGGCAGGTACTGCTGGGGACGCCATGTTGTGAGAGGAAGTGAAAATCAGTATGTGAGTGAGTGTGACTGGAGAGGAGCTGCGCTGGAGCGGTACGCGTTCGCCCGCTACCGGACAACCGACAACGGAGCCCACAGTAAAGCGGGCGGCCAGCTGAGAGAGCCGGCTCCTTTTGTCCCCTCTTTGAAAGCTGTACGGGAAATCCCAGGGCACACTGCTGCTCGTCCTGCGCCGGGGAAGATGCCACTGGCGCAGCTGGCAGATCCGTGGCAGAAGCTGCCGGTGCAGAAAGTGGAGAGCGAGGTGAGCAGGGAAGGGGAGGGCGGAGGCGCGGGCTTGTCGTGTCTCGTCAGCTGCGGCAGGAAGTGAGCGGGGAAACAAAGTGGCGGATCCGGAGAAGTTTGTACCGTCCGGCGGCGCGGCGGCCACTTACTATATATGGTGATCGCTGCCCCGAGGACTGCGCCAGGGAGTGTGCCCGACCAATGACTGCGCCAGGGAGTGTGCCCGACCAGTGACTGCGCCAGGGAGTGTGCCCGACCAATGACTGCGCCAGGGAGTGTGCCCGACCAATGACTGCCCCGGGGAGTGTGCCCGACCAATGACTGCGCCAGGGAGTGTGCCCGGCCGGTGACTGCGCCAGGGAGTGTGCCCGACCAATGACTGCGCCAGGGAGTGTGCCCGACCAATGACTGCGCCAGGGAGTGTGCCCGACCAGTGACTGCGCCAGGGACTGTGCCCGACCAATGACTGTGTGTCGACCCGCCACCACAATTGTGGGTTACCAGGGCAATAGGGTACTCAGAGCCGAGCCCATGGAAGTCTATGGGGATTTGTCACAGGTAGCTGTGGCTCGGTCTGTGGCCCTGGCGGTCTGGCGTATGTTGGGGGAATATTTACAGGGGATATTTATATACAGTTCGTGACGCCACCTGTAGTCTTCTGGTAATGTGTACCAGCGCTGCTGTAGATCTCTGAGGGATGGTGAGGCAGCTAGATGTCGGGTCCCCTACAGGTGGGACTCTTCCCTCAGGTCGGTAATTAGGTAGGGATTGTGCAGGCATGCAATAATAACTCAGTCTCACACGGTCAGCGTCTTTCCATACCTTTACTTGCAAGATGATAAGGCAGGTCCCAGGGAGGCTGATGGGGTTGATGGAGGATGAGCTTTGAGGCAACAGCTAAGCAAGTTAGGGGCCTCCTTTACTTTCCAATGAAGCTGAGTACGACCAGCCTGAAGCGTAGTCCCCTCTATGATTCCAGCTTTTCCAAAGCTGTTGTGCCCAGTCCGATTTGTGTTAGGAGCCTTCCTGCGAGGGAGCTGAATCCTTATCTTGTCGTGCACTGACTCAAAGTCTTCACTCCCCCTGACCCCAGTTACGTTCTGACTATAAGGGGCTTGTTTGCCGCGACCTAGGGTCCGGTAAATCTCTGGTTTTCTCTTCACTATGCTGTAACAATAGTGATCCTTCGGTCCCCAGTGACCGGTAGCAATGTGCAGGACTTTTCCAAGCCAAAAGCACTTTTCCAATAATCTTCCTTCCACTTTGCCCTTCGATTTGCTCGACTCTTAATAGTTAGCTCAGTCTTTCTTCCAGTGGGGCACAGCTCTGACTAGACTAAGGTGAATTAGACCACCTGTACCAGCCTCCACGTTCTGAACTGATGACAGGCTCAAACTGGACACGACTACTCTGTCCAAGGACAGGAAACTGACTGACTAAAATCACTCCCTTCCACACCCCTGCTGGGTGTGTCAGAAGTGTACATGATGTCATGAAGAGACCTTAACTGTTACCTCTCCACTCATCCTCCTGGTATTGTGTACCAGGGCTACACATTTGCCCCGGGGAGTGTGCCCGACCAATGACTGCGCCAGGGAGTGTGCCCGGCCGGTGACTGCGCCAGGGAGTGTGCCCGGCCGGTGACTGCGCCAGGGAGTGTGCCCGACCAATGACTGCCCCGGGGAGTGTGCCCGACCAATGACTGCGCCAGGGAGTGTGCCCGACCAATGACTGCGCCAGGGACTGTGCCGACCAGTGACTGCGCCAGGGACTGTGCCCGACCAATGACTGCGCCAGGGAGTGTGCCCGCCAATGACTGCCCCGGGAGTGTGCCCGACCAATACTGCGCCAGGAGTTGCCCGGCCGGTGACTGCCCCGGGAGTGTGCCCGACCAATGACTGCGCCAGGGAGTGTGCCCGGCCGGTGACTGCGCCAGGGAGTGTGCCCGACCAATGACTGCGCCAGGGAGTGTGCCCGGCCGGTGACTGCGCCAGGGAGTGTGCCCGACATGACTGCACCAGGGAGTGTGCCCGACCAGTGACTGCGCCAGGGACTGTGCCCGACCAGTGACTGCGCCAGGGACTGTGCCCGACCAATGACTGCGCCAGGGAGTGTGCCCGACCATGACTGCGCCAGGGAGTGTGCCCGACCAATGACTGCGCCAGGGACTGTGCCCGACCAATGACTGCGCCAGGGAGTGTGCCCGGCCGGTGACTGCGCCAGGGACTGTGCCCGACCAATGACTGCGCCAGGGAGTGTGCCCGGCCGGTGACTGCGCCAGGGAGTGTGCCCGACCAGTGACTGCGCCAGGGAGTGTGCCCGACCGGTGACTGCGCCAGGGAGTGTGCCCGACCGGTGACTGCGCCAGGGAGTGTGCCCGACCGACTGCGCCAGGGAGTGTGCCCGACCGGTGACTGCGCCAGGGAGTGTGCCCGACCGGTGACTGCGCCAGGGAGTGTGCCCGACCGGTGACTGCGCCAGGGAGTGTGCCCGACCAATGACTGCGCCAGGGAGTGTGCCCGACCGGTGACTGCGCCAGGGAGTGTGCCCGACCGGTGACTGCGCCAGGGAGTGTGCCCGACCAATGACTGCGCCAGGGAGTGTGCCCGACCGGTGACTGCGCCAGGGAGTGTGCCCGACCGTGACTGCGCCAGGGAGTGTGCCCGACCAATGCTGTCCCGGAGACTGTGCCCGCCGGTGACTGCGCCAGGAGTGTGCCCGACCAGTGACTGCGCCAGGGAGTGTGCCCGACCAATAGCTGTCCCGGACTGTGCCCGGCCGGTGACTGCGCCAGGAGTGTGCCCGACCAGTGAGTGCGCCAGGGAGTGTGCCCGACCAGTGAGTGCGCCAGGGAGTGTGCCCGACCAGTGAGTGCGCCAGGGAGTGTGCCCGACGTGGCGCCAGGGAGTGTGCCCGACCAGTGAGTGCGCCAGGGAGTGTGCCCGACCAGTGAGTGCGCCAGGGAGTGTGCCCGACCAGTGAGTGCGCCAGGGAGTGTGCCCGACCAGGGAGTGCGCCAGGGAGTGTGCCCGACCAGGAGATGTGCCCAGGCGAGTGTGCCCGACCAGGGAGTGTGGCCGGCCTGTGACTGCGCCAGGGAGTGTGGCCGGCCGGTGACTGCGCCAGGGAGTGTGGCCGGCCGGTGGACTGCGCCAGGGAGTGTGGCCGGCCGGTGATTGCGCCAGGGAGTGTGGCCGGCCGGTGACTGCGCCAGGGAGTGTGGCCGGCCGGTGACTGCGCCAGGGAGTGTGGCCGGCCGGTGACTGCGCCAGGGAGTGTGGCCGGCCGGTGACTGCGCCAGGGAGTGTGGCCGGCCGGTGACTGCGCCAGGGAGTGTGCCCTGCCGGTGACTGCGCCAGGGAGTGTGCCCTGCTGCTGACTGCTCCAGGGAGTGTGCCCGACCAGTGGCTGCGCCAGGGAGTGTGCCCGACCAATGGCTGCGCCAGGGAGTGTGCCCGACCAATGACTGCGCCAGGGAGTGTTCCCGACCGGTGACTGCGCCAGGGAGTGTGCCCTGCTGCTGACTGCTCCAGGGAGTGTGCCCTGCTGGTGACTGCTCCAGGGAGTGTGCCCTGCTGGTGACTGCTCCAGGGAGTGTGCCCTGCTGGTGACTGCTCCAGGGAGTGTGCCCTGCTGGTGACTGCTCCAGGGAGTGTGCCCTGTTGGTGACTGCTCCAGGGAGTGTGCCCAACCAATGACTGCGCCAGGGAGTGTTCCCGACCAGTGACTGCGCCAGGGAGTGTGCCCGACCAATGACTGCTCCAGGGAGTGTGCCCCGCTGGTGACTGGGCCAGGGAGTGTGCCCGACCAGTGACTGCGCCAGGGAGTGTGCCTGGCCGGTGACTGCGCCAGGGAGTGTGCCCGACCAATGACTGCTCCAGGGAGTGTGCCCCGCTGGTGACTGCGCCAGGGAGTGTGCCCGACCAGTGACTGCGCCAGGGAGTGTGCCTGGCCGGTGACTGCGCCAGGGAGTGTGCCCGACCAATGACTGCTCCAGGGAGTGTGCCTGGCCGGTGACTGCGCCAGGGAGTGTGCCCGACCAATGACTGCTCCAGGGAGTGTGCCCGGCCGGTGACTGCTCCAGGGAGTGTGCCCGACCGGTGACTGCTCCAGGGACAGTGCCCGGCCGGTGACTGCTCCAGGGACAGTGCCTGGCCGGTGACTGCACCAGGGAGTGTGCCCGGCCGGTGACTGCACCAAAGGATGGGCTGTGCTTGACGTGTTGCCTGGCTAATGGACTACACAGGACTGTGCCCAGCTAGTGACTGCATAGGCCTGTGCCTGCAGGAGGGCAAAGGTGACAGCAGATGACGGGATGACACTTGTCAGGAAACAGGTGACATTTAAGGAGGAGTTCACAGTGTATCTCTCAATTACATGTCTAAGTGACCGATCAATGGAACAATCTAAGAGGAGAAGAGGTTATAGAAATGAGTGATAGTCATCATCCCCCTGGTCACCATTGCGTCCCCCCCCTTGTCACCACTACCTCCCATCCCTGGGATCATATATAAGAAACTTAATTGATCATCCCAGTGATTGATCGGCGTTGGTCACAGTGCAGCAGAAATCACTACGGTATATGTCAGCCACCTCCTATTTATAGTATTACATTCATTCATGCATATGATTGAGAACTTGCAGCAGGAGGCACATGACGAATAACCGTGGGCTGACTAATAAGGTAGTGCAGCCTACAGAAATGACAGGCTTATGTAGGTGGCTAGTAGCCCTGGAGGTGGACGTCCACAGTGTACTGTCTTAGTCAGTAAAGTGCTCTCGGCTGCTTTCCGCATGTTCTGTGTGTGATGTATATACCATGTATATTTGCTAAGCAGACGTCATCGGGCTCTTATAATGGAAAGTCACCTTTTACACGTGCAGTTAACTCCCCTTAATGAGTGCTGATCGATCACCCGTGTCAGAAGGTGATCAATAATAGTTTCATATCTATTTTTCGCTTAGTGATTGAGAACGGGCTTTGTTCAAATGATCACTGTCGATCCATCACTCCCCATACACTGTACACTATTGTCAGACGCACGTTCTCTGTACTGACAATGATCATTTTTATGCCCGCAGAGAAGATGCAATCAATGTGAGAACGACCATTCAGCCGATCGTTACTGCGGGTAAAAGGCTATTTGGTCAGGACTATAGTGTATATTAATATATGGGTTTAAGGCAAATCTAAATCAATACGGGGTTAAGTAAGGTTTCCTTTTCACTCAGTAGACATGATACTACTTCTTTACCACAGACTGATAAATTCTGTGTAATAATTAATTTTTCTGTGTAATAGTGTGACCATAGTAAATGTGGTCTTTTAGTGCAGGTGACCAGATCGTAGGCGCACTCTCTGGGTGCAGAATTGTCTGTAGGATTTTTCGGCTTTTTGGCACAGATGTCGCATGTGAGCCATTCTTTGTTAGGTGGACTGATCTGGCTGTGACCCCAGTTTTGATGTCCTTTTCAACCTCTAAACCTGGCTGAGTAATTGGGCATTAGAAGGCTATGGAGAAGAGCCAGAAAGCAAATTCCCTGCGGCTGTCATCTCACTGTGTGCTCATCAGTAACTTGACGACCATTAATAGCATTCATCTCCCCTAAAACAAGTCAGTCTGGCAGGGAGAGGCAGTGTATTATTTATGAGGTCGGAGACCTCTAGGCTCATACATTTCTCTTCTCGTGTTTCGGGAGGAAGAGGGGCAGTCCCTGCAGTGATGTGTTTGGCCCCCTTTGTTCTCCTTTTCTCCACCAGACAGGAGGTTTGAATCCAAGTTCATCTTCTCAGCAAGTGTAAAAAAAAATGTAGCCACATGCCGCTTCCTGAATTAGAAGGATTTGCTCCTCTATGGCAGCCGGGTGTGGCCGCAGCGGAGTCTAGTAGTGACATCGCAACATTACTCAGATTCTCCTCTGATCTTGCAACATCATCTGTGGGTGGTAATGAGTGTGCGGGAAAGATGAAGAGTATCCAGGATTTCTGGTGGTGTCTGCCGGTGTAATACAAGCATGGGCTGTGTGCACAGTGAAATCTGCTCCCGGGAGATCATCCTGAATTTTTGCTAATTGCTATGTAATCTCAGAGTGACACATGCGATACCGTGCCATTAGCAGCTTGTCAGACATATCTCCGCAGGATTCTGTCAAGAAAATGAAATCGGAAAAATAATTAAAAAAAATTCTATATTTTGACAAAAGGGTTATTAATCATTTTAAATTTGCATAAATGCAATAAAATGGATACATTTGTAACTAACTGTATAAAATCTGCTAGTGCCTTTAATAGCATTGCCATGAAAAACATACCATAGGTATGTGTGTGTGTGTGGTGTGTGTGTATTATATTTATATTGTCTTGGCAATTTATGTCTAATAACGCTTCGCTTGTCTAAGGGTATGTGCACACGTTGCGGATTGGGCTGAGGAATTTCCTGAGCGGATTCTGCATCTCTTGGCAGAATTCGCAGGTAAAAATCTGTGCTTTTTTATGCGGATTTTGTGCATATTGGCATGCGTTTTTACACCTGCGGGTTCTTATAATGAAATGGGTGTAGAAACGCTTACGGAATCCGCACAAAGAATTGACATGCTGCAGAAAATAGACCACTGCGGATTCCGTGCGGAATTTTCCGCAGCAAGTGCACAGCTTTTTTTTTCCATTGAATTACATTGGTTGATGATACACTTGCGGATCCGCAACATGTGCACACAGCCTAAAGAGAAAAAATGTAGAGGCGCATAGAAGGTAGAGCTTGATTCAATACAGATCCCATCACTTATAAAGGAAAAACTCATTTCGCTTTACTGAGGATTAACCCATTGGGGCAGATAGACCAATAACAGTGGTTAAAAGATGTCAAAAATCTTCAATGCTGATGGCACCTACAAAATTTGTAAGTTTTGCATTTCAAAAGAGCATGTCGGGTGTGAAGCTTTGTTAGGCTGGGTTCACATTAGCGTTCGAGTCTGCAACGTGGTGCTGTGGACTTCTTTCCTTAAAGCTTACGCATGGCTCCGCTTACTTCCGCATGCGTCCTGCGTACCTATCTTTAACATTGGGTACGCAGGGACGTGTTGAATGCATCTGCATGCGGCATTTTGACGTGTCCACCGAACGCAAGAAAATACAACATGTTACGTTCGGAGGGCACGTCAAAACTCTGCATGCGGACACATCCGCATACAACGCATGTCCCTGTGTACCCAATGTTAAAGATAGGTACGCAGGACAAATACTGAAGTAGGCGAAGAAGTCCACAGCACCACTCTGCGGACTCTAACGCTAATGTGAACCCAGTCTTAGTCTGCGCTATAAGGCTACATTCACATTCAGTATTTGTAAGCCTAAATCAGTATTGAAACAATCAGAGGAAAAGTATAATAGAAACACGTCACCACTTCTGTACTTTATACTCCTGGGTTTGGTTTACTTATACTGAGATTTTTATTTATTTTACACAGTGCTTTACAGACATTATTGGCACTGTCCCCGATGGGGCTCACAATCTAAATTCCCTATCAATATGTCTTTAGAATGTGGGACAAAACCCACGCAAACATGGGGAGAACATACAAACTCCTTGCAGATGTCGTCCTTGGTGGGATTTGAACCCAAGACCCCAGCTCTGCAAGGCTGCAGTGCTAACCACTGAGCCACCGTGCCGTCCACATAAAAATTACTGACAAAATACTGATCGTGGCCTAAAAGTTTTTGAGCAGTAATGACAGAATTTAGTCTTACCACAATTGAAACACTGCTATGACTGGTTGGAGTTGGCATGTAACTTGTGTCTTGACCACAGTATGATAAGGCTGCAAACATACATCAAATTAGTATTAGAACTGCAACCTATGTAATTGTTATGTCTCGCATAAGTGCCCAAAAAACCCTTTCTCAGGCATGTCACATTGGCAGTGGTAAAAAAAAAACATGTGCAGCACAGTCGTGACAATGAACGGGTCAGACCCGTTTCTTAACTGTTCAGCAGACGTTGTACAGCTTAAACAAAACTATACATTTTTTACACTAATGGGAATGGCATGTCTGCACTTTATGGCTTACATATTTTTCATTTTATTATTAGATACAATTTACTGAAAGGGGCATGGCTGGCTCCTCGTTAGTTTCTTTGCAAGCTATATAACACAATACAGTACACTGGCATTTCCTTCTGAGGCACTGTGGGCCCTAGTTATTAAGACTGCTGTCATGCATGCCAGTCTTGGGGTTTTTACACGTGGTTTTGCGGCGTTTTGTTTTTTTGCAGTGAAAACAAACAATTGCGCATTCCTGAAATCTGTATGCATACCATTAATGATCAGGAGTAATGAGGTGAGATGTGCCTAATTTTTTTTTAAAGGAAATCTGTTACCAGGTGTTTCCTATGTAATCTGAAAGTATGTGCAGAGATGTCACGTACTGGGCCGTATTTTGCTGTTTCAAAATAATCAGTATTTTATCAGCGGGAGATTATCACCACAGGACAACTGGCCTCTTGCATCCTAGTCCAACTACACCCCCAGCACTGATCAGCAGCTCTCTGTCACTGTACATGGTACACAGAAAGCTGTGGTGTGGACGGGGTTATACACACCTCAGCATCTGAGCTCTGCTCAATCTGCAACAGAGAAAACTGACTATCATAACTTCTGCAACCTCTAAACTAAGTGATACATCCCTGGAATCAGGGTCTCTGCCCCTACATTATGCTAATCTCAAATTACATAACAAAGACCTGCTGACAGATTTCCTTTGAGCGAAGTAGACACATCTTACAACTGGTATGCTTTACTGTCAGTGACTAGCGTACACTTTTGCAGAAATCTACACCACCAACGTGTCGTACGTTTTCATCGGTTAGATGGGTGTTTTAGCCCGCCACCATCATTTTCATTCTCTGCCTATTTTGACAGAGCTGGCCGGGGCTGGCGTAAAAAACGGCAAAAGTTGCAACATTTTTTCTGCAACCTTAAGAAGCGCAAAAATTTGGCGAATTGTAAAGGTTTTATATGTGAAAACACCTATGTGAATCAGTGCCTACATGAGCCCTTTTAGATGAGGCAAAATCATTAAGAACATATGGCCTAAACATATAGCCAAGCTTTTAAATTCAGCTGATTTGACCCTCCCAAAATCTCTGCCAGCCCCATATAGGAGATTAGAAGAGCAGAAGAAAAACGTGCGTAGAGATGAGCGAATTTGATCGGTTACCTGCTTATTCAGTCGAATCCGGGTTCCCTCTGCAGCTTATTCGGTAAGCGCTAAAGCTTTCCGAATAAGCAGGGACCTGATCAAATTCGCTCATCTCTACACGTGTGTACATGATGATGGAGGTTTAAATTCCCTTTGAGTTGCAATAGCAAGTGGCCAATGAGTGATCTCTTAAACGGACTCTGTCAGCGCAGAATTACTGTTCAAACCAAGCACTGGCGCGTGTGGCATCATAAGATTTAAATATACCACTTCCCACCTACTTGGTTTCCATCTGTCTCTGCCCTCCTTACTCTATAAAGCCAGAGCTGTCACTCAAAGAAGAAGGTGGTGTGGAGATAGATGGAAGTCAAACAGGTTGGAAGGTGTAGTTAAGACTAGTCCCGCCATGATGCACCGAGCGCCTGTACTTAATTTGATCAGTCATTCTGTGCTGAGTCGCTGTAATCTACAGAATCTTGGCACACTGAATATTTTCCACCCCCGCTCCCTTCTCTGATGGCAGAAAAAGCAATACCTTTTACATTTTATTTTAATTTATATATTATGTATTTTGTTAGACTGTGGTATTTTTAGATTATTTTCAAATAATAATTTGCGTATTTTTGCCATTGCTGCTTTTTAGGGGTTTCAATGTAATCAAAAGACCACCTTTTATCCAGATCAGTGTGCCGTGTCTGCCTTCTAGTTCCACCATGTATTATGCAGTCTTTCCATCTTTAAGACCATTCCTCTAGAAGACCACTCTTCACTTTAATTTTGAATGTATGTGGTTTAGCAATGACTCGGTAATTCTTTGCAAACTTCCTATTCTCCAGTCATGTTTTTTATATATATATATATATATATATATATATATATATATATATATATATATATATAGATGGTTGTATTTTCTTTTGTTTTACGAGGGCACTCATTGTTCCTTTTCAGTCCATAAAACTGCCTGTACAGACGAGCAATCCCCGTCCCGAAGCCACTGTTCCTGAAGTCAGCTCTTGGGGAGCAGAGAACTGGATTTACAAGTAGATTTGTTTTAGTCTTCAGATGAATAAACTAGAAAGAGAGCTTTTAAATCATTTTGGACTAGAGGCGTGTGACATTCTGTACACTTCGAGATGCTTAAAATACTCTGTAGCACCATCATACAATTCAGATAAAATGATAATTAGTAATTGCCAAGATTTCTTAGGAGGGTTTTCCTCGACAACACGGATCCCAGTCTGACATTGGGCAGCCATTCATTCTTGCGCTGACTACAGAGAGAATGTGGCCTACACGTTAGCCACAAATTTGCTTGTTTGAAGACAGAAGTTCTTAACATATATTAAAGGGGCTGTGCACTACTAGGACAAATCAATCTTGATCAAAGTGTTTGGCCCTAATAAAATAGCCTATACTCACCTCCCGTGCCAGCGCTATTCCCAGGAGGTGGGTATAAGCTTTATTATTTTATGAGGGCCAAGCGAGGGATATTAAAAGAAGTTGTCCAAGTAGTGGACAACTTCTTTCATTTTAGTTTTGATGGCAGCGATTCTTGTCATTTCCATGCAGTGATTATGACTGATGTGGTCTGAGTAATCAGATTTCCTGCGCTATCCTGGAAGTTCCACTTGCTGTGTGGTGCTGAAGATGTGAGCAGTGCACCAAACTGTGCTCCTCAAATCTCCGAGGTTGTATGGATCTGGAACGCAGTCGTGTGCATGGGAGAAGTTGTGGCTTTCAGCTGCTGGCCAGATATCTGTTACTCGTTTGACACAGTCTTCCTGTTTATGTCTTAGACTAAGACTGAAAAGCAAATGCATTAAAAAAGACCTGCTGCATTACTGTGTATATTAGACTGGATGTGTAGTGAATTTCTTCTTACAGTTTTTTTTATGTAACTAAATTTGTATTGAATTTTCAAAATAATTTACAGAATACATAAAATTTAGGAAGGTAGCATACAATATGTATAACATGACAATCTGCCATCAATAAAGAATGGATTCAACATTGAAGAATCCACGTCTTGCAATCATATTTAGACAAAGACAAGACCATAACAGAAGGAGGGGGGGGGTTAGAGAATATTTCTTACTGCACAGATTACAAGAACTACTTTTCATAACCATGACTATGCAATCTTTGTACCCCATATGTGTCCCAAAGAGTCCAGACTGTATCAGGGTGGATTGATTTAAATCACGCCGATTTAAATCAACGATTTAAATCATGATTTAAATCAAATGATTTTTTCTATTTAAATCAGATCGATTTAAATCGTGATTTTAATCATGATTTAAATCACTGATTTCAATCAAAAGATTTTTTTAATATAAATCACGATTATAATCTAAAACTTTCAATCATTGTTCAATTAACTCCACACTTCTAGCTTGGTTTCACTTTCTGTAGCTTGGTTTCAGTTTCTTTTTCCATTCAGTTGACATGCCCAAACTTGTTGGATAGTCAGTAGTAACAATCAAACTTCAGAAGTGATCTGCGTGAGCCATGGCAGGTCGTAAGAGAGACCCTATTTGGGTTCATTTTGTTGAGATGCCAGCAGAGCTTGGAAAGAAAGGTGGGAGAGCAAAGTGCAAATACTGTCAAAAGGATATCCAAGGACTTGTTTGCCGTTTGAAATCACATTATGAAAACTGCAACCAGAAGGGAAATGAAGATGTTGATAGTGATACAACTAATGTCAATGAACCCCCACAGCTTCTTATGCACCAGGACCCTAGCACTAGTGGTAAGTCTGGCAATTACAACCTATTTTAACAGACGTTTTTACTGGGATGGTTAAAGTCTATGAAAAGAAAAATTTCTAGCACTAGTTCTGGAGTATAGAATTTAAATTTATGTTAAGGCAATATTTCACAGAAGATTAACGTTAAGTAAAAATAAGAGTGTGTATACGCCTATTTTTTTTTTTATTGTAGGCTACAATTCACTTTTGAAGTCTGCCAAATTGACCATTTTTTTAAAAAAACATTTTTAAAACTTTTGTGACATAATTTTTTTCAGTTGCTCTGATATTACTAGTATTACAGCAACTTCACCGGAAACTTGAGTAGCATAACTTTTGAGACAGCCCTTATAGGACGAGGACCATTACATTGTTCAAAAAGTTTGTTTCAAAATATTTTCGTTATATTTCTTCAAATACGCAGTCGAATTATATTTTTAATTACTGTGCTTTCAGGGTCAAATATGGCTTGTGCTGCACGTGACAATCAATATCTGGGTACAACTTCAACAAAGCAGCCCAACAAAAAACTTTGCGTGCAAAGTGTAGAAAAATTCCTCTTAAAGACTACGACGAGCCAGAAAGAACATTTTGATGAATTAATTGCTAAATTCATATTTGCAACCAATTCTTTCCGACTAGTTGAACACCCATTGTTTGTACAAATGATCGAAGGAATAAGACCAGGCTACAAACCACCAAGTAGATTTGATATCTCAGGAAAACATCTTCAGTCTGTATACGACAAAGAAAGAGCGGCTTGTACAAAATATTTGAAAGACAAAGTTGTTAACATGAGCTTGGATGGTTGGAGCAACATCCACAACGACCCCATAATTTGCACTTGTGTCACAACAGAAGATGGTGAAACTTACCTTACAGACACAATCGACACATCTGGAAATTCACATACTGCTGAATATTTACTTGAAATTGCTAAGAACTCAATTCACCAATGCCAAGAACAGTTTGGATGTAAAGTAAGGAGCTTAGTTACTGATAACGCAAGCAATGTGGCAAAAATGCGAGCGGAACTGGCACATGAGGATGACACAAATGTCATTACATACGGTTGTTCTGCCCATTTGTTGCATCTTTTGGCAAAAGACCTGCATATTTCGGGTGTCAAGGAACATGTTGTAGAAATTGTTAAATATTTCCGCAATAATCATTTTGCACATGCAACCTACAAGGAAATGGGAGGACTGAAGTTGGTTCTACCACAAGATGTTAGATGGAATACCTTGGCTGAATGCTTGGAACTGTTTATTAACAACTGGTCAAAATTAGTGTCCAATTGCGAAACACATCGGGATAAAATTGATGCTAGTATACGAAGCAAAGTATTAAATCTTGGTGTGAAGAGAAATGCTGAGGACCTTTTGGAAAGGTTAAAGCCAATATCTATTGCGTTGGATAAAATGCAGAAAGATACTGCAACCATAGCTGATGCCACAGAAGTTTGGAAAGATTTAGAAGGTTCGCTAGATCGCTTGAACCTCTCAAACAATGTAAAGGTTGCAATACACCACCGCAAGGACCAAGCATTAAAAGAAGAACACTATTTAGCCAATATCTTGCATCCCATCTACAGAGGGAAAAAACTATCTGAGGCAGAAATCAACTCTGCAATGGAGTGGCTTGCCAATACTAACCATGACATTGTGGCAACTGTGCTGAAATTGAAGTGTGAATCTGCACCATTTCAAAAATACATGTTTGCAGATAACGTCGTTAATGAACTAAAACCACTGGACTGGTGGAAGTCGCAATCACTTGTTCTTCCAGCGAAGATAATAAATGTAGCTACTCAGCTACTGACTGCATCGGCTTCATCGGCAGGAGTAGAGAGATTGTTTTCTTCATTTGGTTTTGTGCACACAACAGTCCGAAACCGCTTAGGAACTGCTAAAGCAGGACAACTAGTTTTCCTATTAAAAGTCCTAAATAAACAGTAGGCTTAAAGGACTGATGTATTCACTGAAGATGGTTGCTTACTTCAAACGTTAGAGATAGGCTATTGTTAAAAAGTACTTACTCTCTGTAGTTCAATTCTGATTGTTTAATAGTGCAAATAAAAATTATTAGGTTTCATAATCATCAACTGTTTTAATATTTTTATTTGTGTAAAATAATTTGATTTGCAAAAAGACAAAGTTTTGCTTGTGTACAACTTGATTAAAAAATCCTATTTAAATCAAAAAAATCCGATTTAAATCAAAAAAATCCGATTTAAATCAAAAAAATCCGATTTTTTAAAAAAAAAATCATGATTTTTATCCACCCTGGACTGCATCAAGGAGCTTGAGTATTATTAAACTTGGCTGTAAGGAATTCCATGCCTCTTACATCTTGTATACGCGTGCAGTGGTACTCCATATAGTGTAAAACATTGATTCAGACGTTTTTTAAAAATTCAAATAAAATTAAAAGGCAAGTGACACAAGTGGGTCAGGCTATGTACATTTATTTAGGACGAAATTTTCATCTCTTAATATGAGATGTTATACTAATAAGTAGTCAACCTCAAGATAGGTATGCAAAATGGAATTGGTAATGAGTTAACAGCCGTTATAATACATAGGACAATAGGTAGCAATCAGTAATATATCATGTGTGGATACACCTGTGTAATTCAGCACTTGATGGGGGAGTTTACCTACATTTACATGCTATTAAACTTGTAATGGTCGTGTGTAGCTGTATCAAAAGCTTTGGGATTTATGACTTGCCTGAAACTGATATTGAGCAGGTAAAATTTGGGATCCAAGGGTATCAGAAAACCCATGACCCTATAAATAAGAGTCTTAACAATTTCCCAGAGACCTTGAATACCTGTACATGGCTAAAATAAATGAGGTAGCTAGCACTCATTATTTCCTCCCTCCAACAACAATTGGGAATATTAGGATTCAATGTGTCATGGGTACGGGTATGATACCAGAACATAAGTACGGTAGTTTAAATTGATTTTCCCTATAGGTGAAGCATATCGAAGTCTTGGCTGCTTTTCTCCATAACCCTTGAGAGGTATTAGGCGAGAGGGATTCCCCTTAGAAAACTTTCCCATTTGCTCATATGGAGTGGCATGTAAAAGTTTGGGCACCCCTGGTCAAAATTACTGTTATTATGAACAGCTAAGCAAGTTGAAGATGAAATGATCTCTAAAAGGCCTAAAGTTAAAGATAACACATTTCCTTTGTATTTTAGCCAAAAAAATATATATTTTCATCTACATTTTAAAAATTACAAAAAGGAAAATGGGCTGATGCAAAAGTTTGCAAAGAAAGAATTTGGGTGGTTAGGGGATAACCATAACTTTCCAATCTCTATGCATCTAGAGAATATTCTAAGCTTTTTTGATCCAGATTTTGAACCTAATGCCAGGAGTGCATCATTGTAGGAGGAGAAATATAAGATTTTGCCACTTTCATTTTTTTTAAATTACCTTCTGGTTTTAAAAACATTCATAAAGAAAGACTTTCTTCAGCTGTTATGTCTGTGGTGCAGTTTTTCAATGGAAGAATCTCACCATGAATTGTCGCAAGGTTAATGTGGCCGCTGACAGTAAAGCATGATGCACTTTTTGCCGCTTGGTCCTTGAATACACGACAAGAACTTCTCCACACCGCTATGTATTATAAAGCCTCATGGCTTATTACACACAGCATTTTTGGGGATAAGCGTCACTGCTGCTTTCTAAACCAAAAGTGGAGGAGCAGAAAGCCATAGCTCAAGATACAGGTTCGATGTGGATATTCAACGTTGCAATGAATAAACGTTTAAAAGTGACTCTCTAGGGTGAGCAAACCTGCTGTCAGCCATTTACAAGGCTGAGATCTGATGGCTGGTTCTGTTTACAGGGATCTCCAGTTTTCATTGACAGGAGGGGAGAGACCAATTACAGCAAAGAGAATATAATGACAGTTCTGCTTCACGTCACTTGTCTTACCTATTGCATTATTCCTGTGTCCTCTTGTGTATAAATATGTGATTCTTCAGATGTTGTATTAGTCTTTGCCTGATGAAGAGACCTGAGTAGTCTCGAAAGCTTGCAATTTGTTACCATCTTTTCAGTTAGCCATTAAAAGGTATCAACCACTGAGGACTCTCAAGTCTAAATATTTTTTTAGCAAAGAGAATATACATTTATTACATTGTTGTTAAAGGGGTTGTCCCTTAAACTACACTTATCCATTATCAACATCCATATTTGTGTTGGGGTTAAGCTGCTAAGATAGTGATCCCGAGAGCGAGGGTCTCGTGGTCCCCTGAGTGAGTAAAGCATTAGTGAACATGTGCGACCATCGTCCATTAAATGTTTATAATTCCTATGTGGCAGCACATACTCACTAGCGCTCCATTCATTCCCGTTCTTGGGATTACTTGAATCCCCTGTAGTTATATTTGTCACCTGTACTGTGGTAAGGTGATGTATGCTGTTTAAGGGACAACCCCTTTAAGGTGCAGCTTTTCTGCTGTCCCTGCCAGGTTATGACATTTCGGGGAGAATACCATGTGTGTGGATTTTGATGAAGCATTATGTGCCATAAACACGGATTTACAATGTGTACAGTTTATGGCGTTGCTGGTGTATTTCTCGCCTGCTCCACTTTCATGACTGCGCCCTGAGAGAGCAGTTATTACATAGTGGATGATAAGCCCAGAACGTCCTTCAGATTCCTGTGATAAACGAGCGCTGGTTATAGCAAGTAGTTTTACATTTTGGTCCAAAAGAAATGGCCCTCGATGGTTCCTATTAATTCTAATAGACTATAAACAGCTGTCAGCGGTCATAAGCGACCCGATCTGCAGGGATTTTACTGACAGATTCTGACTTGTCAGTTTTATTCGTGCATAAATGGATTTCTCAGCCTGCCATTTCATTGTTCCGTGATCAGCGGAGAAATTCTTTAGGACAGATGACATGTATTTATGACATGGCATCTTGAGCAATGTTCATAGTCACGCTGACACCAGCTTATATGAAGTAATGCTTCGATGTGTGAACGGCCACGTGAAATTGTGAGCAGCAACTGAAGTCAGTATGTATCTGTGCAGATGAGCCAGCAGAAGGATGTTCTGCTCAAGTGGACTCCTGGGAAGTCCGAATCCACAGACTCCAGAGGATTGTTAGGAATGTAGAAAATTACACTGAGTTTAGGGAGCAACCTGGATCCTCTTCTCCGACAAAAGGGCCTATTGTATGTCCAGATCTGCTGTAAATGGGGGCTGTAGGTACAGGAATGTAGGTGGCGTATGTCATTTCTGCCGGGCATTTCCTCCTGGCAGTGGTGACAATGATACAATAATGAGGCAGGACTGCACAATTTCCAAATTCGTACGTACTTCGTTCTGTAGCTCAATTGTCTTGTCTACATGTTAAGAGATTTGACGCTGTAAATATTGACGCTGGAGTAAAAATTGTGGTGACAAATGTGTGAACATTATGGTGCTTGCCCAATGCTATAGTCCTGTCCTATTTTTCCTGGAAAAGCATTTTTATTTAACCCTCTCCACTACGTAACTTTACAAGGACGAAGCCAACTGAGAGTTTCCTGCAGTCATTCATTTCCCGACTGCTCACATTTTTTTTCCTTTTTTTCTTTTGATCTCGCAGCTCAGTTATTTTTCCTTCTCAGAAATCATTCTTTCTTAGAATTTTGTCAATTCAGCATGAACATCTGGTAATCCCTCCCTCAATGAGACATTTGTCTGCATTGAATGATCTTTAGCGTAATGTCACTATTTTTTTAAGTAGTCACGCAATTGCAAACTGAGCGTTATACCAAAGAATACATTAACGTATATGCAGCTTTCAGAGGAGAAGTTTTTCTCCGTAAAGGAATCAGATTCATGCTAACCCCCTCCTAAAGGGAATTTGACATTTTTGCTTCAATTTTGCACCATTTGATGAACATGTAACTCTTTACGCTAAAAAGTCACAAGGGTTGAGGACAAAAATAAAGAGCACTTTTGATTTTGCGCAAAATTCATGAACGATGCGAGCCATTTTTTAAGAACTTGACAGCAAAAAAGTCTCACAAAAAAAAAAAATTTGCTCCAGTGGGCTATCTATGTGTTTACTGTACTTAGGGAGAGCCCTGCCAGTCATGGGGGAAGGGTATAGAGAAGCTGGACGGAGACTGAATTGGACAAGTCAGCTGAGACACCTTGCCACCAGCCAGCTTTTTTTTTTAGATTATTTTTACTCTAAGCTCCGCAGTGTCTGATTCATGTCGTCTGTGGCTCGGGCAGCATGAAACTGATTCAGGTTTCCTGTAAGGATACCAGCTTAGTATGAAATTTTAGGAGCAATGATCCACAAGAAAAACATGTAAATTAGCTATGTTCCAGAAGAAATGAAAACTGTCTAGCGCCACTTAGCGGTAGGTAAACTGTATGTCAATGTCTGAGAATTGAAAAAGCCTGGCAACATGACTGGGAATATTAGTCCATCACCCATGAATTCAAGGGTAAGTATTGCCTATTTATTTTCTACAATTTCCTGTCCATGGGCATTTAAGGTTCAGTGCACACTAAAGTTATGTTGGATAGTAACATTGTATTTAAGGTTGAAGGAAGACCTTAAGTTCATCTAGTTCAACCCATAGTGTTGACACATTGCGGAAAATCTCTGTTGCGGATTTATTTCCAAATACGCGATGAGATCCACAACTAACATGGGAATTTCTTTGCGGATTCTTCCTGCTTCTTTTACTAAGAATTAAATGGGGTGAAAACTGCAATGAAAATCCATGTACAGTGGGTATGGAAAGTACTCAGACCCCTTTAAATTTTTCACTCTGTTTCATTGCATCCATTTCGTAAATTCAAAAATTTTTTTTTTTTCATTAAATGTACACTCTGCACCCAATCTTAACTGAAAAAAAAAACAAATGTAGAAATTTTTGCAAATTTATTAAAAAAGAAAAACTAAAATATCACTTGGTCATAAGTATTCAGATCCTTTGATCAGACACTCATACACTGCTCAAAAAACTAAAGGGAACACTTAAACAACAGAATATAACTCCAAGTAAATCAAATATAACTCCAAGCAAATCAAACTTCTGTGAAATCAAACTGTCCACTTAGGAAGCAACACTGATTGACAATCAATTTCACATGCTGTTGTGCAAATGTAATAGACAACAGATGGAAATTATTAGCAATTATCAAGACACAATAAGGCTGTGGTTCCACGGTCCGGAACCACAGCGCTTTGGACGGAGCGGAAATTCCGCTCCGTCTAAGCCCCGCCCCCTTTATGACGCGCGATCTTTCCGGAGGTGTTCAGGACACCTCCGGAACACCTCCGGGAAGAGCGCAGGGCTACATAGCCCTGTGTTAATTCTGTTGCGGCGACGCACCGTCGCCGCAATACGCGAGGACATGCTGTGGTCTAAAAAGACGCGCCGCATGTCTGTTTACGCAGGTTTGCCACCTGCGTATTGTTACGCATAGTGGAGACGGGATTTCTTGAAATCCCCTCCACTATGCTGTAACATCTGGACGCTGCGTGTTTGGCGCTGCGCCAGCGCACAGCGCCAAACACGCAGCGTTTCCTGACCGTGGAAACTCACCCTCAAGGAGTGGTTCTGCGGGTGGGGACCACAGACCACATCTCAGTACCAATGCTTTCTGGCTGATGTTTTGGTCACTTTTGAAAGTTGGTTGTGCTTTCACACTCGTGGTACCATGAGACGGACTCTACAACCCACACAAGTGGCTCAGGTAGTGCAGCTCATTCAGGATGGCACATGAATGCGAGCTGTGGCAAGAAGGTTTGCTGTGTCTGTCAGCGTAGTGTCCAGAGGCTGGAGGCGCTACCAGTAGACAGGCCAGTACGCCAGGAGACGTGGAGGGGGCCGTAGAAGGGCAACAACTCAGCAGCAGGACCACTACCTCTGCCTTGTGCATGGAGGAACAGGAGGAGCACTGCCAGAGCCCTGCTAAATGACCTCCAGCAGGCCACAAAAGTGCATGTGTCTGCACAAACGGTTAGAAACCGACTCCATGAGGATGGTGTGAGTGCCCAACGTCCACAGATGGGGGATGTGCTCACAGCCCAACACCGTGCAGGACGCTTGGCATTTGCCACAAAACACCCGGATTGGCAAATTTGCCACTGGCGCCCTGTGCTCTTCACAGATAAAAGGGTCACACTGAGCACATGTGACATGTCACAGAGTCTGGAGATGCCGTGGAGAGCGATCTGCTGCCTGCAACATCCTTCAGCATGACAGGTTTGGCAGTGGGTCAGTAATGGTGTGGGGTGGCATTTCTTTTGAGGGCCACACTTCCCTTCATGTGCTCGCCAGAGGTAGCTTGACTCCCATTAGGTACCGAGCTAAGATCCTTAGACCCCTTGTGAGACCATATGCTGGTGCGGTTCTCAGCAGTTCCTGCAAGATGAAGGCATTGAAGCTATGGACTGGCCCGCCCCTTCACCAGACCTGAATCCGATTGAGCACATCTGGGACATCATGTCTCGCTCCATCCACCAACGTCACGCTGCACCACAGACTGTCCAGGAGTTTGTGAATGCTTTAGTCCAGGTATGGAAGGAGATCCCTCAGATGACCATCCGCCGTCTCATCAGGAGCATTCCCAGGTGTTATAGGGAGGTCATACAGGCACGTGGAGGCCACACACACTACTGAGCATCATTTTAACTTGTTTTTAGGACATTACATTCCACTTTAATTTTGTGGGTGACTCCAAATCTAGGTTTGATACAGCAATTATGATACAAAAAAGAGAAAAATATATTTTTCCCGGAGTATTAATTGTAAATAGCAAAAGGGAAAATTTAAAACTTAACATTTATTTAATCAAAAAACGTTAAAAACGGACACATCTATAAGAACATCCTCAACCAAAAAATATATAAGAGGATACTTGATATATACCCTGAGAGATAGGTATCATGAATTATAGGGAGAATCAGATATGAATTTGATATATTCAGACAATTATATTAGTTCCATATCCATAGAACCATGAATACATTTAAATACATTAACCCTGTACCACTAGAGTTATGCATATTTTTATCTGAAAAGATTACTAAATACCTCTATAATCAATCAAAGCAAAAAAACATATATGGGGAGAAAATATATATGTAAGTGTATATGCTCAATTCATACAGGTATAATGTCAATTCTGCACTGCTAGAATTGCAAATAAACAATTGTATTTCAACCCTGCACCGCTAGGCTATGAGAGATACATGCTGTGCAAGCATGATTTATTTATGCTATATCCCCTGATGAATCCTGGTGGAGGAAACGCGTTGGGAAAGGGCCTCATGCGGTCTGGTTATGTCCAGAGAAAAACTTTTGATGTTATAGGAGATGATGAGTTGAAAATGCCTCTATAAATGGGTGAGATCGTTCTATTATTCCTCTTTAATGTTATATGCTCTAAACAATGGAGGGCCAACTCTAGCGGTGCAGGGTTGAAATACAATTGTTTATTTGCAATTCTAGCAGGGTGGATAAAAATCATGATTTTTTTTAAAAAATCAAAAAAATCGGATTTTTTTGATTTAAATCGGATTTTTTTGATTTAAATAGGATTTTTTAATCAAGTTGTACACAAGCAAAACTTTGTCTTTTTGCAAATCAAATTATTTTACACAAATAAAAATATTAAAACAGTTGATGATTATGAAACCTAATAATTTTTATTTGCACTATTAAACAATCAGAATTGAACTACAGAGAGTAAGTACTTTTTAACAATAGCCTATCTCTAACGTTTGAAGTAAGCAAACATCTTCAGTGAATACATCAGTCCTTTAAGCCTACTGTTTATTTAGGACTTTTAATAGGAAAACTAGTTGTCCTGCTTTAGCAGTTCCTAAGCGGTTTCGGACTGTTGTGTGCACAAAACCAAATGAAGAAAACAATCTCTCTACTCCTGCCGATGAAGCCGATGCAGTCAGTAGCTGAGTAGCTACATTTATTATCTTCGCTGGAAGAACAAGTGATTGCGACTTCCACCAGTCCAGTGGTTTTAGTTAATTAACGACGTTATCTGCAAACATGTATTTTTGAAATGGTGCAGATTCACACTTCAATTTCAGCACAGTTGCCACAATGTCATGGTTAGTATTGGCGAGCCACTCCATTGCAGAGTTGATTTCCGCCTCAGATAGTTTTTTCCCTCTGTAGATGGGATGCAAGATATTGGCTAAATAGTGTTCTTCTTTTAATGCTTGGTCCTTGCGGTGGTGTATTGCAACCTTTACATTGTTTGAGAGGTTCAAGCGATCTAGCGAACCTTCTAAATCTTTCCAAACTTCTGTGGCATCAGCTATGGTTGCAGTATCTTTCTGCATTTTATCCAATGCAATAGATATTGGCTTTAACCTTTCCAAAAGGTCCTCGGCATTTCTCTTCACACCAAGATTTAATACTTTGCTTCGTATACTAGCATCAATTTTATCCCGATGTGTTTCGCAAATGGACACTAATTTTGACCAGTTGTTAATAAACAGTTCCAAGCATTCAGTCAAGGTTTTCCATCTAACATCTTGTGGTAGAACCAACTTCAGTCCTCCCATTTCCTTGTAGGTTGCATGTGCAAAATGATTATTGCGGAAATATTTAACAATTTCTACAACATGTTTCTTGACACCCGAAATATGCAGGTCTTTTGCCAAAAGATGCAACAAATGGGCAGAACAACCGTATGTAATGACATTTGTGTCATCCTCATGTGCCAGTTCCGCTCGCATTTTTGCCACATTGCTTGCGTTATCAGTAACTAAGCTCCTTACTTTACATCCAAACTGTTCTTGGCATTGGTGAATTGAGTTCTTAGCAATTTCAAGTAAATATTCAGCAGTATGTGAATTTCCAGATGTGTCGATTGTCTGTAAGGTAAGTTTCACCATCTTCTGTTGTGACACAAGTGCAAATTATGGGGTCGTTGTGGATGTTGCTCCAACCATCCAAGCTCATGTTAACAACTTTGTCTTTCAAATATTTTGTACAAGCCGCTCTTTCTTTGTCGTATACAGCCTGAAGATGTTTTTCTGAGATATCAAATCTACTTGGTGGTTTGTAGCCTGGTCTTATTCCTTCGATCATTTGTACAAACAATGGGTGTTCAACTAGTCGGAAAGAAGAATTGGTTGCAAATATGAATTTAGCAATTAATTCATCAAAATGTTCTTTCTGGCTCGTCGTAGTCTTTAAGAGGAATTTTTCTACACTTTGCATGCAAAGTTTTTTGTTGGGCTGCTTTGTTGAAGTTGTACCCAGATATTGATTGTCACGTGCAGCACAAGCCATATTTGACCCTGAAAGCACAGTAATTAAAAATATAATTCGACTGCGTATTTGAAGAAATATAACGAAAATATTTTGAAACAAACTTTTTGAACAATGTAATGGTCCTCGTCCTATAAGGGCTGTCTCAAAAGTTATGCTACTCAAGTTTCCGGTGAAGTTGCTGTAATACTAGTAATATCAGAGCAACTGAAAAAAATTATGTCACAAAAGTTTTAAAAATGTTTTTTTTAAAAAAATGGTCAATTTGGCAGACTTCAAAAGTGAATTGTAGCCTACAATAAAAAAAAAAATAGGCGTATACACACTCTTTTATTTTTACTTAACGTTAATCTTCTGTGAAATATTGCCTTAACATAAATTTAAATTCTATACTCCAGAACTAGTGCTAGAAATTTTTCTTTTCATAGACTTTAACCATCCCAGTAAAACGTCTGTTAAAATAGGTTGTAATTGCCAGACTTACCACTAGTGCTAGGGTCCTGGTGCATAAGAAGCTGTGGGGGTTCATTGACATTAGTTGTATCACTATCAACATCTTCATTTCCCTTCTGGTTGCAGTTTTCATAATGTGATTTCAAACGGTAAACAAGTCCTTGGATATCCTTTTGACAGTATTTGCACTTTGCTCTCCCACCTTTCTTTCCAAGCTCTGCTGGCATCTCAACAAAATGAACTCAAATAGGGTCTCTCTTACGACCTGCCATGGCTCACGCAGATCACTTCTGAAGTTTGATTGTTACTACAGCCAAGTACTGCTGACTGACTATCCAACAAGTTTGGGCATGTCAACTGAATGGAAAAAGAAACTGAAACCAAGCTACAGAAAGTGAAACCAAGCTAGAAGTGTGGAGTTAATTGAACAATGATTGAAAGTTTTAGATTTTAATCGTGATTTATATTAAAAAAATCTTTCGATTTAAATCATGATTAAAATCACGATTTAAATCGATCTGATTTAAATAGAAAAAAATCATTTGATTTAAATCATGATTTAAATCGTTGATTTAAATCGGCGTGATTTAAATCAATCCACCTGAATTCTAGTGGTGCAGAATTGACATTATACCTGTATGAATTGATCATATACACTTACATATATATTTTCTCCCCTTATGTTTTTGCTTTGATTGATTATAGAGGTATTTTTAGTAATCTTTTCAGATAAAAATATGCATAACTCTAGTGGTACAGGGTTAATGTATTTAAATTTATTCATGGTTCTATGGATATGGAACTAATATAATTGTCTGAATATATCAAATTCATATCTGATTCTCCCTATAATTCATGATACCTATCTCTCAGGGTATATCAAGTATCCTCTTTACACTGTTTTTTGGTTGAGGATGTTCTTATAGATATGTGTCCGTTTTTAAAGTTTTTTGATGAAATAAATGTTAAGTTTTAAATTTTCCCTTTGACTCCAAATCTAGGCCTTCATTGGTTAATAAAGTTGATTTCCATTGATGATTTCTGTGTGATTTTGTTGTCAGCACATTCAGCTTTGTACAGAGCAAAGTATTCAATGAGAATATTTAATTAATTCAGATCTAGGATGTGTTATTTGAGTGTTCCATTTATTTTTTTTTGAGCAGTGTATTTAAGTCACATGCTGTCCATTTCCCTGTGATCCTCCTTGAGATGGTTCTACTCCTTCATCGGAGTCCAGCTGTGTCTATATAAGACCTCAGAGCTCTCAGTGCATGTCAGACCAAATGAGAATCAGGAGGTCAAAGGAACTGGCCAAGGAGCTCAGAGACAGAATTGTGGCAAGGCACAGATCTGGCCAAGGTTACAAAAGAATTTCTGCAGTACTAAAGGTTCCTAAGAGCACAGTGGCCTCCATAATCCTTAAATGGAAGACGTTTGGGACCACCAGAAGTCTTCCTAGACCTGGCCATCCAGCCAAACTGAGCAAGAAGAGCCTTGGTGAGAGCGGTAAAGAAGAACCCCAAGATCACTGTGGCTGAGCTCCACAGATGCAGAAGGGAGATGGGAGAAAGTTATACAAAGTCGACTATCACTGCAGCCCTCCACCAGTCGGGCCTTTATGTCAGAGTGGCCCGAAGGAAGCTTCTCCTCTGTGCCAGACATATGAAATCCCGCATAGAGTTTGCTAAAAAAAAAACACATGAAGGACTCCCAGACTATGAGAAATAAGATTCCCTGGTCTAATGGACGAAGATAGAACTTTTTGGTGATAATTGTAAAAGGTATGTGTGGAGAAAACCAGGCACTGCTCATCACCTGCCCAATACAATCCCAACAGTGAAACATGGTGGTGGCGTTATCATGCTATGAGGGTGTTTTTCAGCTGCAGGGACAGGACGACTGGTTGCAATTGAAGGAAACATGAATGCTGCCAAGTATAGAGATATCCTGGATGAAAACCTCTTCCAGAGTGCTCTGGACCTCAGACTTGGCTGAAGGTTCACCTTCCAACAAGACAATGACCCTAAGCACACAGCTAAAATAACAAAGGAGTGGCTTCAGAACAACTTTGTGACCATTCTTTAGTGGCCCAGCCAAAGCCCTGACCTAAACCCAATTGAGCAAATCTGGAGAGACCTGAAACTGTTCACCATCCAACCTGACGGAACTGGAGAGGATCTGCAAGGAAGAATGGCAGAGGATCCCCAAATCCAGGTGTCAAAAACTTGTTGCATGATTCCCAAGAAGATTCATGGCTGTACTAGCTCAAAAGGGAGCTTCTACTCAATATTGAGCAAAGGGTCTGAATACTTATGACCATGTGATATTTCAGTTTTTCTTTTCTAATAAATTTGCAAAAATTACTACGTTTCTGTTTTTTTTTTCAGTCAAGATGGGGTGCAGAGTGAACATTAACCCCTTAATGTCCACTGACGTGCAGAGTCCGTCATGGCAAGGTGTCAGTTCCGGCACCAGGACGGACTCTGCACGTCATGGCTTTGATCTACCACTGCGTGTAAACACGCAGTGGTAGATCAGTGCCGACAGCTGTCACAGACAGCTGACAGGCACGGCAAGCGGTGCGGGGACCTTTGCCGTCGGTCCCCGCACCTACAGCGCTGTGCTTGGTCAGTCAATCTGACTGACCAAACATAGCAGCGATCGTGCAGGAGAAGCTGAAATTTCAGCTTCTCCAGCGCGATCAGTGCAGGAGCCGGCGCTGCAGTGGCCAGGCTTCCTGCACTGACAGCCAGGAGCGGAGCCCCCACCGCCCCTGGCTGTTAACCCCCTGACTGCTGCGATCCAGCGCGATCGCAGAGCTCAGGGGGGGAGGCAGAGGGTCGGGAGCTCCCTCTGCCTCAGATCGGCACCCTGCAATGTATTTGCAGGGGCCGATCTCTGCCTTGATGACCCGGGGGTTGTCATGACAACCTCCGGGTCATTTAGCTACGGGAAGCTGCTGTGATCATGTCACATCAGCTTCCACTATAGTTGCAATGCATTGCAATGCCAGAGCATTGCAATGCATTGTAACTGCAATAAAAAGTAAAAAAGTGAAAGTCCCATAAAGGGACAAGTTAAAAAAAAATCATTTTTTAAAAAACATTGTAAAAAAAATATTAAAAAATAATTTTAAAAAAATCCCCTAAAAAATACACATTTTTATGTAATAAAAAAAATAAAAAACAAAAAACATACACATGTTAGGTATCGCCACGTCCTAAAATCCCATCTATAAAAGCGTAACCCTAGTTAACCCCTTCAGTGAAAGTCGTAAAAAAAAAAACACAAAAAAGTAGTAAATTATACTTTTTCCAAGCGGTATCATTATACCGCTTGGAAAAAGTGCAATAACACGCGATCAAAAAGTCAGATATAAATAATCATGGTACCGCTGAAAACGTCATCTTGTCCCGCAAAAAACAAGCCGCTATACAGCATCATCAGCGAAAAAATAAAAAAGTTATAGCTTGCGGAATAAACTGATGCAAAAATAATTATTTTTTCTATAAAATTTTTTATTGTGTAAAAAACGCCAAAACATAAAAAAAAATATATAAATGAGGAATCGCCGTAACCGTAGTGACCCGAAGAATAAAGCTGCTTTATCAATTTTACCACACACGGAACGGAGGAAAAAAAAAAAAAAAAAAAAAAACAATTCCTGAATTGCTGGTTTTTGTTCATTCTGATTCCACAAAAATCGGAATAGGAAACGATCAAAAAATGTTATGTGCCTGAATATGGTACCAATAAAAACGTCAGCTCGTCCCGCAAAAAATAAGCCCACAGATAACTCTGTCGGCCGAAATATGGAAAAATTATAGCTCTCAAAATACGGCGATGCAAAAATTTCTTACAAAAAATTATTCCAAGAAAAAGCATCTTTTAGTGTGTGACAGAAGCTAAACATGAAAAAAGGGTGTAAATCTGGTATCGCTGTAATCGCACCGATCCGAGGAATAAAGTCGCCTAATCACTAATACCGCACGAGGAACGGCGTAAAAAAGAAAACCAATTCTTCACCTTTTGTGGATTTGTTCATTGTGCCTCCCAAAGATCGCAGTAAGGCGATCACAGTGGTTACCCCCCACATATGGGGTATCAGCGTACTCAGGACAAAATGCACAATAGCTTTTGGGGTCCTATTTCTCCTGTTACCCTTAGAAAAATAAAAATTTGGGGCAAAAAGGTAATTTTTGTGGAAAAAAATATGATTTTTTTATTTTCACGGCTCTACATTATAAACTTCTGTGAAGCCCTTGGGGGTTCAAAGTGCTGACCACACATCTAGATAAGTTCCTTGGGGGGTCTAGTTTGCAAAATGGGGTCATTTGTGGGGGGTTTCTACTGTTTTAGGCACATCAGGGGCTCTCCAAGCGCGACATGACACCCGCAGACCATTCCATCAAAGTCTGCATTTAAAAACGGTGCTCCTTCCCTTCCGAGCTCTGCCATGCGTCAAAATAGTGGTTCCCCCCCACATATGGGATATCAGCGTACTCAGGACAAATTGCACAATAGCTTTTGGGGTCCTATTTCTCCTGTTACCCTTATAAAAATAAAAATTTGGGGGCAAAAATTATTTTTGTGGAAAAAAAATATGATATTTTTATTTTCACGGCTCTACGTTATAAACTTCTGTGAAGCACTTGGGGGTTCAAAGTGCTCACCACACATCTAGATAAGTTCCTTGGGGGGTCTAGTTTCTAAAATGGAGTCACTTGTGGGGGGTTTCTACAGTTTAGGCACATCAGGGGCTCTCCAAACGTGACATGACACCCGCAGACCATTCCATCAAAATCTGCATTTGAAAAAGGCGCTCCTTCCCTTTCCAGCTCTGCCATGCGTCAAAATAGTGGTTTACCCCCACATATGGGGTATCAGCATACTCAGGACAAATTGCACAATAACTTTTGGGGTCCTGTTACCCTTTGGAAAATAACAATTGGGGGTGGAAAGATCATTTTTGTGGAAAAGATATGATTTTTTAATTTTACTGCTCTACGTTATAACCTTCTGTGAAGCCCTTGGGGGTTCAAAGCTTTCACCACACATCTAGATAAGTTCCTTGGGGGTCTAGTTTCCAAAATGGGGTCACTTGTGGGGGGTTTCCACTGTTTAGGCACACAGGGACTCTCCAAATGCGACATGGCGTCCAATCTCAATTCCAGCCAAAAAAGTCAAATGGCGCTGCTTCCCTTCCAAGCTCTGCCATGCGCCCAAATAGTGGTTTACCCCCACATATGGGGTATCAGCGTACTCAGGACAAATTGCACAATAACTTTTGGGGTCCTTTTACCCTTTGGGAAATAAAAATTGGGGGTGGAAAGATCATTTTAGTGGAAAAGATGATTTTTTAATTTTACAGCTCTACGTTATAACCTTCTGTGAAGCCCTTGGGGGTTCAAAGCTCTCACCACACATCTAGATAAGTACCTTGGGGGTCTAGTTTCCAAAATGGGGTTACTTGTGGGGGGTATCCACTGTTTAGGCACACAGGGGCTCTCCAAATACGACATGGCGTCCAATCTCAATTCCAGCCAAAAAAGTCAAATGGCGCTGCTTCCCTTCCGAGCTCTGCCATGCACCCAAATAGTGGTTTACCCTCACATATGGGGTATCAGCGTACTCAGGACTAATTGCACAATAAGTTTTGGGGTCCTTTTATCCTTTGGAAAATAAAAATTGGGATGAAAAGATCATTTTTGTGGAAAAAACATGATTTTTTAATTTTACGGCTCTACGTTATAACCTTCTGTGAAGCCCTTGGGGGTTCACAGCTCTCACTACACATTTAGATAAGTTACTTGGGGGGTCTAGTTTCCAAAATGGGGTCACTTGTGGGGGTTTCCACTGTTTAGGCACACAGGGACTCTCCAAATGCGACATGGCGTCCAATCTCAATTCCAGCCAAAAAGTCAAATGGCGCTGCTTCCCTTCCGAGCTCTGCCATGCGCCCAAATAGTGGTTTACCCCCACACATGGGGTATCGATGTACTCAGGAGAAATTGTACAACAAATATTGTGGTTCATTTTCTACTGATACCCTTGACAAAATTTTAAAAAATTGTCGAAAGAAAAATTTTGGGAAAAAAAGTTAAATGTTCATTTTTTCCTTCCACATTGCTTCAATTCTTGTGAAGTACCTAAAGGGTTAATAAACTTCTTGAATGTGGCTTTGAACACGTTGAGGGGTGCAGTTTTTAGAATGGTGTCACTTTTGGGTATTTTCTGTCATATTGACCCCTCAAATTCACTTCAAATGTGAGGTGGCCCCTAAAAAAAATGATTTTGTCAATTTTGTTGGAAAAATGAGAAATTGCTGGTCAACTTTTAACACTTATAACTTCCTAACAAAAAAAAATTTTGGTTCCAAAATTGTGCTGATGTAAAGTAGACATGTGGGAAATGTTATTTATTAACTAATTTTTGTGACATATCTCTCTGATTTAATGGCATAAAAATTAAAAGTTTGAAAATTGGAAAATTTTCAAAATTTTTGCCATATTTCCGTTTTTTTTCATAAATAAATAAACGCAAGTTATATTGAAGAAATTTTACCACTATCATGAAGTACAATATGTCTCGAGAAAACAATCTCAGAATCGCCAAGATCCGTTGAAGCGTTCTAGAGTTATAACCTCATAAAGAGACAGTGGTCAGAAATGTAAAAATTGGCCTGGTCTTTAACCTACAAAATGGCTTGGTCGTTAAGGGGTTAATGAGAAAAAATGAACTATTTAGAATTTACCAAATTACTGCAATGAAATAGTGAACAATTTAAAGGGGTCTGAATACTTTCTGTACCCACTGTACTACAATAAACCTTCCAATGATATCAGAGAAAATGTCATTCATAAAGTTCTAAAAGACAGCGGGAGCATCGGTTAATCCAAAAGGGATCTGAATACTTTCTGTACCCACTGTAATTAAACGCATGTTACAGATTTGTAATCCTCACCATGCTTTCACTTTCGTGAACCATTGGAGCTTTTTGTCAGAGGTGGATATTGAGAGCTGGACGCTTTGATAGAACCAACTGTGGATATATGAGAAAAAAATATGACGATACGACCAATAAGGTACAAAGGCAAAAATACTGAATGTTGAAAAGCCTGACAACAAAAGGGAATTTGTTCTCATTGATGATTAGCAGCAGCCAGAGGTCCGCCAGACGTTTATTCACCTTTATCTATTTAGGACACGTGCACGGCCGAACAATTGTTCTCCGACATGTGTTCGGCCTCCATTATGAATGCCACATTGGGTGAGTGAATAGTCCTGAAGTTCAGATCCGATCATTATCATCCTACCCGATTAGAATGTGGTCCACTGGTCAATAACTGGACTTTCATCTTTTCAATAGACATCGGTAATGGGTGATCCAGTAAGTCCTAAATGTTGCTGTAGGGCTGTAGAGATATTAGATTCTCCTAGCAAAGAAAAATGAAGTCTTAGGAAATACAGGAGTGACACAAAGCGCCATCAGGTACTCAGTATATAAGTTATAGACCATCTGATGGCTTCCTTGTAAGTGCATGCCATCTCCTAATGTATCGCTATGGAAAATCTCATGCCTCCTGCTGCCATGGGTAAACGTCCAGGAAACCGATCTATTTTCAACTATTCTTTCTTCCCGAAGGCTACCATGGAAACACATGATCCTTTACCCTCTGCTATATCAATATGCATCTTCATTATTTCTCCAGCTCTTGCATCCTTTTTGTGTTTTTACACTGCATTTAAGCTGATAATGTGAGGTGGTGTTTGGCCCATATGTAGAGGCTTCACTCAAAAGGAGGTTCCTTAAAATGTTGTTTCTTGTATATCAGTCGTATGGTGCTTACTTGCAGTTGTGAGTTTCCTGACTTGGTTAGATTATATTTAGGATATGATGGGTATTTTATTGTAAAGTTAGCGCGTGTTCAGCTCTAAGGTTTCACTTCCTTGGTCGTGGATGGAAATGCCAATGTTCATTGAAGACATGCTAGCTGGTTTTGTCTATTTAACTGCTGTTTATTTTAATTAAAGGGATCCTGTCACCATGAAAATTCAGAGTAATCTGCTGGCACCATGATATAGGGAGGGAGGGGAGCAGATTGATGTGTAACTTTATGAGAAAAGATTAATTATAACCCATACTTTCATCATTTAAACCTGTGTTCTTTCTGAGATTCAGTCCAGTGGGCGGTCCTATCAGTGACTGACAGCTACCTTTTTATAGATTTGCATGCAGAGGTAGCTGTCAGTCACTGATAGGACTACCCATCGGGGCAGCAGATTAAATGATAAAAATACAGGTTATACTGAGTCTTTTGTCATAAACTTATATATCAGTCTACACCGCTTTATATCATGGTGACTATATTGCTTTGCATTTTCATAGCAGCAAGTTCAATTTCAATTGTATTTTTTTTTTTGCTTTTCTATTATAGTATATTAGTGTTTTTTGTGTCGGGCATCTATTGGTGGTGTACACCGCGGACAGTGTGAAAGCGGCCTAACACTTCGGGAGGTTTTTCTGCTGAATGCGACAGAGTTCTGTCCGTTCTTGCATCAAAAAAGTGTCTCATGACTGACACCATATTTCTTATGTATTTTAGACAGTTTCTGCCCCTTGCCGGATAGGCAGCAAAGGCTTAGTGGAGAGAGGGTTGTGGCGTGATGCTGTGTTCCAACATTTTGCTGAAAATTTCTGGAATGAAGTAATAGTGTAAACTAAAATTAGACAGGCTAAAGATGCACCGCAATATTAAGCAGCATGAACCGCTGTGATATATCTGAAGCAGCAGATCTGTATAAAAGATTTGACATTACAAACTATATACCGTATATGGTCATGTATAAGCCGAGTTTTTCAAAACATTTTTTTTGTGCTTAAAATGCCCCCTCGGCTTATACATGAGTCATTGTCCCAGAACCCAGCGGGGAGCAGCGGATCACAGAAAGCACGAGCCAGGGCTGTAACTTTGCCCACTGCTAAAGAGAAATTAATTAACTGCACTGACAATGAATATTCATTTCTCTTATAGCGCGCACAGTTACAGCCGCAGCTGCCGGCTTCCAGCAGTTCCTGCGGCCGGTTGATCATGTGTCCCCCGGCGAGTGGAGAGAGGTGAATAGTGATTACTTTAATGAGCGGGACACGTGATAGCTCGACCACAGGAGCTGCTAGAAGCCGGAACAAGATGCTGCAAGGGCAGGAAGGTAAGTAGCAGGTTTTTTTTTTTTTATGCTTTCCTCATAGGGGGCCATGCATACAAGGAAAGGGATGAGGAACCGTGCATGCAAGGATAGGGATAAGGAGCCATGCATACCAGCACAGGGATCAGGAGCCATGCATACAAGGATAGGGATGAGGAACAGTGCATGCAAGAATAGGGATGAGGAGCCATGCATACCAGGATGGGGATGAAGAGCCATGCATACCAGGATGAGGGGACAATGCATACCTGTCTTATACTCGAGTCAGTACGTTTTTCGTGGCCAAATTAGGTGGGTCGGCTTATACTCGAGTATATATGGTACGTGCTTAAATAGATCTTGAACCTGATGAAGCTGGTGTACTTACTTTAACCCCTTAATGTCCAATGACGTGCACAGTCCTTCATGGCAAGGTGTCAGTTTTGACACCTTGACGGACTGTGCACGTCCAGCCTTTGAACTACCACTGTGTGTAAACACGCAGTGGTAGTTCAGTGCCGACAGCTGTCACAGACAGCTAACAGGCACAGCAAGCGGTGCGGGGACCTTTACAGTCAGTCCCTGCACCCACAGCGCTGTGATTGGTCAGTCAATCTGACTGACCAAACACAGCAGCGATCAGGCAGAAGAGGCTGAAATTTCAGCCTCTTCTGCCCGATCAGTGCAGGAGCTCGGCGCTGCAGTGGCCGAGCTTCCTGCACTGACAGCCAGGAGCTGCGCCCCTGCCTGTTAACCCCCTGACTGCTGCGATCGAGCGCGATAGCAGCTCTCAGGGGGAGAGGCAGAGGGTCGGGAGCTCCCTCTGCCTCAGATCGGCCCCCTGCAATGTATTTGCAGGGCCCGATCTCTGCCTTGATGACCCGGGGGGTTGTCATGACAACCTCCGGGTCATTTAGCTACGGAAAGCTGCTGTGATCACGGTCACAGCAGCTTTCACCATAGCTGCAATGCGCATTGCAATGCATTGTAACTGCAATAAAAAGTGAAAGTCCCATAAAGGGACAAGTTAAAAAAAAAAAAAATTTTTTAAAAATATTAACAAATAATTAAAAAAAATTCCCCTAAAAAATACACATTTTTATGTAATAAAAAAACAAAAAAAATACATATGTTTGGTATCGCCGCGTCCGTAAAAATACCATCTATAAAAGCGTAACCCTAGTTAACCCCTTCAGTGAAAGCCGTAAAAAAAACACAAAAAAGTAGTAAATTATACTTTTTCCAAGCGGTATCATCATAAATAATAATGGTACCGCTGAAAACGTCATCTTGTCCCGCAAAAAACAAGCTGCTATACAGCATCATCAGTGAAAAATTAAAAAAGTTATAGCTCACGGAATAAACTGATGCAAAAATAATTATTTTTTCTATAAAAATTTTTATTGTGTAAAAAACGCCAAAACATAAAAAAAATATATAAATTAGGTATCGCTGTACTCGTAGTGACCCGAAGAATAAAGCTGCTTTATCAATTTTACCCCACGCGGAACGGAGGAAAAAAAAAAAACAATTCCTGAATTGCTGTTTTTTGTTCATTCTGCTTCCACAAAAATCGGAATAGGAAGCGATCAAAAAATGTTATGTGCCTGAATATGGTACCAATAAAAACGACAGCTCGTCCCGCAAAAAATAAGCCCACAGATAACTGTCAGACAAATTATGGAAAAATTATAGCTCTCAAAATACGGCGATGCAAAAATTTCTTACAAAAAATTCTTCAAAAAAAAAGCTTTTTTTAGAGTGTCACAGAAGCTAAACATGAAAAAAGGGTATAAATCTGGTATCGCTGTAATCGCACTGACCCGAGGAATAAAGTCGCCTAATCAGGAATACCGCATGAGGAACGGCGTAAAAAAGAAAACCAATTCTTCACCTTTTGTGGATTTGTTCATTCTGCCTCCCAAAGATCGCAGTAAGGCGATCACAGTGGTTCCCCCCCACTTATGGGATATCAGCGTACTCAGGACAAAATGCACATCAACTTTTGGGGTCCTATTTCTCCTGTTACCCTTATAAAAATAAAAATTTGGGGGCAAAAAGGTCATTTTTGTGGAAAAAAATATGATTTTTTTTATTTTCACGGCTCTACGTTATAAACTTCTGTGAAGCCCTTGGGGGTTCAAAGTGCTGACCACACATCTAGATAAGTTCCTTGGGGGGTCTAGTTTGCAAAATGGGGTCACTTGTGGGGGGTTTCTACTGTTTAGGCACATCAGGGGCTCTCCAATCGTGACATGACACACGCAGACCATTCCATCAAAGTCTGCATTTGAAAAAGGCGCTCCTTCCCTTCCGAGCTCTGCCATGCGTCAAAATAGTGGTTCCCCCCCACATATGGGGTATCAGCGTACTCCGGACAAATTGCGCAATAGCTTTTGGGATCCTATTTCTCCTGTTACCCTTATAAAAATAAAAATTTGGGGGCAAAAAGATTATTTTTGTGGAAAAAAAATATGATTTTTTTTATTTTCACGGCTCTACGTTATAAACTTCTTTGAAGCACTTGGGGGTTCAAAGTGCTCACCACATATCTAGATAAGTTCCTTGGAGGGGTCTAGTTTCCAAAATGGAGTCACTTGTGAGGGGTTTCTACTGTTTAGGCACATCAGGGGCTCTCCAAACGTGACATGACACACGCAGACCATTCCATCAAAGTCTGCATTTGAAAAAGGCGCTCCTTCCCTTCCGAGCTCTGCCATGCGTCAAAATAGTGGTTTACCCCCACATATGGGGTATCAGCGTACTCAGGACAAATTGCACAATCACTTTTGGGGTCCTGTTACCCTTTGGAAAATAAAAATTGGGGGTGGAAAGATCATTTTTGTGGAAAAGATATGATTTTTTAATTTTACAGCTCTACGTTATAACCTTCTGTGAAGCCCTTGGGGGTTCAAAGCTCTCACCACATTTCTAGATAAGTTCCTTGGGGGGGTCTAGTTTCCAAAATGGGGTCACTTGTGGGGTGTTTCCACTGTTTAGGCACACAGGGACTCTCCAAATGCGGCATGGCGTCCAATCTCAATTCCAGGCAAAAAAGTCAAATGGCGCTGCTTCCCTTCCGAGCTCTGCCATGCGCCCAAATAGTGGTTTACCCCCACATATGGGGTATCAGCGTACTCTGGACAAATTGCACAATAACTTTTGGGGTCCTTTTATCCTTTGGAAAATAAAAACTGGGATGAAAAGATAATTTTTGTGGAAAAAATATGAATTGTTAATTTTACGGCTCTACGTTATAACCTTCTGTGAAGCGCTTGGGGGTTGAAAGCTCTCACAACACATTTAGATAAGTTCCTTGGGGGTCTAGTTTCCAAAATGGGGTCACTTGTGGGGGGTTTCCACTGTTTAGGCACATCAGGGACTCTCCAAATGCGACATGGCGTCCAATCTCCATTCCAGCCAAAAAAGTCAAATGGCGCTGCTTCCCTTCTGAGCTCTGCCATGCGCCCAAATAGTGGTTTACCCCCACATATGGGGTATCAGCGTACTCAGGACAAATTGCACAATAACTTTTGGGATCCTTTTATCCTTTGCAAAATAAAAATTGGGGGTGATGTGACGGGGTATGCGGCAGAGCAAGAAGAGACCACCGGGCTAAGAACAATCCAACGGGATTTATTGCGGCAGGCAGCATACCAAATCAAATATCCATGTTATTCCTGATGTCCATAATAAGTCCAAAATCACAGACCGACGTGAGGTCTTGCCACAGCTAAGAGCCCTCACCCTTTTTCTCTAGAGATCTCCCAACACAACACTGGTCACGCATAAGTCCCTTGTCTTGGGCTACTGGGAACAGCCTAAGGGTAGGGGAGGAGAGGTTCCCACCTCCTAGTCAATGGTTTGGTCCATTGCATGGCTCCGATATGTCTATATGAATGTGTATTGTGAGTTCTCC
This sequence comes from Oophaga sylvatica, assembly GCA_033576555.1. Lineage (NCBI taxonomy): Eukaryota > Metazoa > Chordata > Amphibia > Anura > Dendrobatidae > Oophaga > Oophaga sylvatica. The sequence goes on along the minus strand of JARQOD010000002.1, from coordinate 551,911,749 downwards.
CCCGGCTTAGGAGAACAATGGGGAGTCCTCTAGCTGTGTTGACATAAGCCTAAGTTAAATGATGATGGAGGAACAAAGTTATACAGAAATGCAGGACAGGGCAAACTATGTATCATGACTATTCCTTCCCCTCCAATTTTGTGTACGTACGAGGGACCTCTACAGGTCGCTTGTTAAGTACACACAGGCAGGGCTGACCGGACTCAGGGCTCCTCCTGCCTGGACAATCCATCTGCATTTTGGTGTTGGCTGCCTCTTCTATACTGTATGGTAAAGTTATAGGGCTGCAGAGCCAGGCTCCATCGTAGTAGGCGTCCATTGTCCCCAGAAGCTCTGTTCAGCCAGGTGAGGGGATTGTGATCAGTAACCACAGAGAATTCTCGTCCATACAGATACAGCTTTAGTTTCCAGAGGGCCCACACTATAGCCAGACATTCTTTTTCCACAGTTGTATAGGCCACTTCTCAGTCCAGCAGTTTCCTGCTGAGGTAGGCGACGGGGTGCTCGTCCCCCGCTGCATTCACCTGGCTGAGTACAGCTCCCAATCCATAAGCAGAGGCGTCCGTCTGCACAATGAATCGCCTCTTATAGTCTGGAGCAGCCATAACAGGGTCACAGACCAGGGCGTCCTTCAGCCGGTTAAAAGCCTCCTCATAGGCTGGAGTCCAGATTACCAGCCTGGGCATCGTTTTCTTGGTCAGGTCGGTAAGAGGCTTGGCCACAGTGCTAAAATGAGAAACAAATTTTCGGTAATAGCTGGCAGTGCCCAAAAAAGCCATAACTTGTTTCTTAGTTTGGGGTACAGGCCAGTCTCTAATAGCCTGGATTTTTGCAGGTTCCGGACGGAGCTTCCCGCCCCCTATTCTATGCCCTAGGTACTGAACTTCACCCATCCCCAATTGGCATTTATCGGGTCGAATGGTAAGGCCGACTGCAAGAATCAGGTCAAGAACAACGGCTACTTGATTCAGATGTTCCTCCCACGTCTGGCTGAAGATGGCGATATCATCTAAGTAGGCACAAGCAAAGTCCCCACATCCCCGGAGGATCTGGTCTACCATTCTCTTGAAGGTTGCCGGGGCATGTTTCATTCCAAAAGGCATGCGTAGAAATTCGTACAGACCAAAGGGGGTTATAAAAGCGGACCGTTCTCTCCCTTGCTCTGTCAGAGAATTTGCCAGTATCCCTTACTGAGATCTAAGGTAGTGACATATCGGGACCCAGCCAGTCGGTCTAGAAGTTCGTCAATATGGGGCATTGGGTAAGGATCACTGACAGTATGGTCATTAAGTCGTCTGTAGTCCACACAAAATCGAGTACTCCCATCCTTCTTGGGTACTAACACCACAGGAGAGGCCCAAGGGCTATGAGAGGCCTTGATTACCCCAAGCTGTAACATCTCCTCTAGTTCGTGCTGCATGGTGTTTCGAACTGATTCAGGTACCCGGTAAGGAGCCTGTTGTATGGGACGGATACCCTGGTGTCCACATGATGTTGGGTGACGGTGGTTTGACCTGGTTGAGATGAGAAGGCAGCCCATCTCTGTTGAAGCACTCCCAGCATCTGGTCTTTCTGTAAGGGGTCCAGGTGATCTCCCAGAGGAACCTGTTCCATAGTGGAAGGGGCTCTCGCGGCTTCCACGAGATCAGGTAGGGAGTCCTCTTCTTCGTGACTGTCTTCTGAAGCTAGCCGACAGCTTGCTATCATTGGAAGGTTCCGGTCGTGGTATTCCTTAATTATATTCACATGAACAGTCTTTTGTCTTAGTCCCTGATCATCTAAAGCAAGAAGGTAATTGGTATCATTTAGTTTCTTGAGAACCCGGAAGGGACCCTCCCAGTGGTCTGCAGTTTATTTTGTGGATGGGGAATAATCATTAAGACCTGTTGTCCTTCTACAAACTCCCGATAGCATGCCTTACGGTCATACCAGGTCTTCTGTCGGGTTTGAGCCATACGCACATGACTCTGGGCTAAACTAGCAAGTTGAGCCAGGGTTTCTCGCAGCTTTAGGACATAAGGGACAACAGGGGCTCCTCTATCTTCAACTTGCCCCGCCCAGTATTCATTGAGCAGAGTTAAGGGTCCTCGGACCTTTCTCCCATAGAGGAGTTCAAAGGGGGAAAACCCGGTGGACTCCTGAGGAACTTCCCGATAGGCAAACAAGAGATGGGGTAGGTACTTCTCCCAATCTGAATCTCTGTCAGTGAAGGCCCTCAGCATATTCTTCAGAGTGCCGTTAAATCGTTCACAAAGTCCATTTGTTTGTGGATGATACGGTGTCGTTCGAATCGCTCGTACTCCACAGGTGCGCCACAGACACTGACTAGTTCTGACATGAACTGGAAGCCTTGGTCCGACAAGGTCTCACTGGGAAATCCTACTCTGGTGAAAATGGTAACCAGGGCCTCGGCCACCTTGACTGCAGAAATACTTGACAAGACCACAGCTTCCGGATATTGGGTGGCATAGTCCACAACAGTGAGAATGTACTGCTTTCCTGATCTACTTGGTTTAGCCAGAGGCCCAACGATATCGACAGCTACTCTTTGAAATGGTTCTTCTGTGATAGGGAGTGGTTGCAGAGGTGCCTTTGGGTGATCTCCGGGTCGCCCTCTACGCTGACATATATCGCAAGTTCGGCAGAAATGCGCCACTACCTGAGAAATCCCTGGCCAATAGAAGGTTTGAGTCAATCGTCTCTCGGTGCGGGTTTTGCCTTGATGGCCAGCAGTAGGAATATCATGAGCAAGGTGTAATAGGGGAATTCTGTATTTCTGAGGACCAATCATCTGTTTGTTACAAGTCCAGGCTTCTCTGGGGAGGCAGCATTGGTAACCCTATACAAAAGTCCATTTTCTCGGATAATTCTTTCCCCGTTCTCCCCTAACTGCCCTATCTCAGCTCGTGCTCTAAAACTAGCTAGGGTGGGGTCAGTATCTACCTCTTGTCGAAACTGAACTCTATCCCAGGTATCACTCACATTGTCCCCACAAGAAGAATCACTCACCGGCTGTGTCGGCGGTTCTGGTGGCCTCATTTCCATGGATGAGTTGTAAGCGTCCCCATTTGCTGCTCTCTTGGCTTGACTTCTGGTTACCGCACCGACAAAGTGGCAATGCAGATGTTGGTGCTGAAGGTCAGAAGAACAGGTGGCTGGGGCTCGCACCCCATAGACTCCTGGTATGGGAGCCAGGGTATCGGAGTCACTTGGCAAGTCATCAGGGACTGAATCCAGCTCTTCTCCTGGTGAGAGTGTCTGTAGATAACGAACCGGCAAGGGCGGTCTGTAGCCGTCCTGTCTCCGAACACCTGGACATTGAAATTGCAGATGTCCAGGCTGCCCACATCTATAACATCTGCGCTCTGGGACTCTTCCCCCACTCGTAGTCCCGAAGGTGGAGCAGGAGTAATGCGAGGCCCAGTCACACGAAGGTCACCATGAGTTGATGGTCTATTGGGATGGTGAATATGGGAGGCCGAAGGACCAGGGGCCGCCATCATCGGGGGGCTGGTAGTTCTTTTCTCACTAAGTAGTAGTTTTTCCATTGAGGCTTGATGGTGAGAGCCTCATCCGCTAGAGCTGCAGCTTCCTCCACAGTGGCTGGTCTCCTTTCACGCACCCATTCTCTGATCTCAGCGGGGCACTTGAAGTAAAACTGCTCTTTCAAGATGACCTGGAGGAAGGCCCCCCAAGGGCCTCCTCTCCCTCCAGCCAGCGATGACATATTTGTTTGAGTCTGTGGGCATACATCTTGAAGGACACCTCCTCATCACAGGCCAAAGTACGAAACTGGGACCTATACGTGTCTGGGGTCACAGCATAGTGTTCTAGAACAGTCCGTTTAATGTCTGCATACTCAGTCCCCCCCGTGGGTCCATAGCTCTATAGGCTGCGGCAGCTCCACCCTCTAAGAGCCCCACCAGATGTCGTACTCGCTCTCTTTCTGGGACTTCCATTAATCGACACTGATGCTCAAAGTCCTGGAAGAAGCCCTCAATGTCACCTGCAGCCTCCTGGAACGGCTTGAAATCTTCACGGGACACTCTGGGGAGTTCCCTCATGGTGGGTGCTGGGGTACAGTCTGTCTGGAGCTTCTAGCTGCTTCCAAAGCTATCTGCCTCTCCAGCAATGCCATCTCCTTAGCTCCTCGCATGACCTCCATCTTATAGTCTATGGAGACCTCCTCTCCCATCATTGCCATCTCCTCCTCGTACCACACAGCCCACTGACTTTTTGGGGTATTTACCTCTGCCTGTCGCCTTTCCTCCATTTGCCGTGGAGGTGCTTTCTCAGTGTCCTCTTGCAGGCGAACTCCTTCCAAAGCCTCAGTTAGCTGCTCCTCGGAGAGTCCCTTGTAGCTGACCCCACAGTTCACGGGCCTTTGTTTGTAAGCTCTCCACAGTCCAGTTCTTGTACTCTGAGGCTCTGGTTCCAGAAGTTGATGGGCCGTTGTCCTCCATTCGTTCTGCTGTGATCCCACCGCTGCCAACCAGTTTGTGACGGGGTATGCGGCAGAGCAAGAAGAGACCACCGGGCTAAGAACATTCCAACGGTATTTATTGAGGCAGGCAGCATACCAAATCAAATATCCATGTTATTCCTGATGTCCATAATAAGTCCAAAATCACAGACCGACGTGAGGTCTTGTCGCAGCTAAGAGCCCTCACCCTTTTTCTCTAGAGATCTCCCAACACAACACTGGTCACGCATAAGTCCCTTGTCTTGGGCTACTGGGAACAGCCCAATGGTAGGGGAGGAGAGGTTCCCACCTCCTAGTCAATGGTTTGGTCCATTGCATGGCTCCGATATGTCTATATGAATGTGTATTGTGAGTTCTCCCCCGGCTTGGGAGAACAATGGGGAGTCCTCTAGCTGTGTTGACATAAGCCTAAGTTAAATGATGATGGAGGAACAAAGTTATACAGAAATGCAGGACAGGGCAAACTATGTATCATGACAGGTGAAAAGATCATTTTTTTGGAAAAAATATGATTTTTAAATTTTACGGCTCTACGTTATAACTTTCTGTGAAGCCCTTGGGGGTTCAAAGTGCTCACCACAGATCTAGATCAGTTCCTTGGGGGGGGTCTAGTTTCCAAAATGGAGTCAATTACGGGGGGTTTCCACTGTTTAGGTACATCAAGGACTCTCCAAACGCGACATGGTGTCCGCTCTCGATTCCAGCCAATTTGACATTCAAAATCTCAAATGATGCTCCTTCCCTTCTGAGCACTGCCGTGCGCCTAAAGATTGGTTTTCCCCCACACATGGGGTATCGGTGTACTCAGGAGAAATTGTACAACAAATATTGTGGTTCATTTTCTACTGATACCCTTGACAAAATTTAAAAAATTGTGTCGAAAGAAAAATTTTGGGAAAAAAAGTTAAATGTTAATTTTTTCCTTCCACATTGCTTCAATTCTTGTGAAGTACCTAAAGGGTTAATAAACTTCTTGAATGTGGCTTTGAACACCTTGAAAGGTGCAATTTTTAGAATGGTGTCACTTTTGGGTATTTTCTGTCATTGACCCCTCAAATTCACTTCAAATGTGAGGTGGTCCCTAAAAAAATGGTTTTGTAAATTTTGTTGGAAAAATGAGAAATTGCTGGTCAACTTTTAACACTTATAACTTCGTAACAAAAAAAAATTTTGGTTCCAAAATTGTGCTGATGTAAAGTAGACATGTAGGAAATGTTATTTATTAACTATTTTTGTGACATATCTCTCTGATTTAATGGCATAAAAATTAAAAGTTTGAAAATTGCAAAATTTTCAAAATTTTTGACATATTTCCGTTTTTTTCATAAATAAACACAAGTTATATTGAAGAAATGTTACCACTATCATGAAGTACAATATGTCTCGAGAAAACAATCTCAGAATCGCCAAGATCCGTTGAAGCGTTCCAGAGTTATAAGCACATAAAGTGACAGTGGTCAGAATTGTAAAAATTGGCCTGGTCTTTAACCTACAAAATGGCTTGGTCGTTAAGGGGTTAAAAATCCATGTCACAATGGCTGTATAATCCTAACATTAAGAGAAAAATTTGGCCACTTCGGTCTTGATGAGGGGATGTGCTGGTGTCAGACGTTCCTGATTATTGAAGAGTCGGAAGCATCTTGATCTGTCAGTAGAGTCTGATGATTGGTGTACACCTCTGTGTGCACCTCGCCATAAATCCTACTCCGGCTCCCGCTGGAGTAGGATTTGTGGCGTAGCAAGCGCTGCTGCTCATCTTGAATTTGATGTCCCTCCCCAGCTCCATACAGATTGTCAGAGCAGGGCAAACTGGCATGTGACAGCACAAAGTAGCAAATTCTGGTGCAACTTACAGTTACGCCTAAATTTTAGGACTCTTCAAAGAGCACTAAAATTCTGGCATGAAAGCTTTGATGCATAAGTCCCTTTAAGTCCAATTACCATGCCCATTGTTTTTTCTAACCTAAAGGGTATGCCACACTAAACAGCGTCGCTAACGAGATCGCTAAAATACGTCACTATTTAGCGATCTCGTTCGTGACGCTAACGTGTGTGGCATGTAGCAACGACGTGGCCCCTGCTGTGATCTCGCTGATCGTTCACTAGAGTTCTGGACTGTATTTAGATCGTTGGAGTCCCGCTGGTGAGCCTATATCGCTGTGTCTGGCACCTTTTGTGAGCGTTGTGCGCTGTTTTTTACATCGCAATGACCGTTAAAGTCGTTAATGAGATCGCTAACCGCTTATGCGTCGTTAACGAGATCATTAAGTGTGGCAGCTACTAGCGACATTAAAACGATCACAAAAACGATCTCATTAGCTTGCGTCGTTATTGAGATCGCTAACGAGATCACTAAGTGTGGCAGTACCTTAAGCCTCTGTTACTGACTTTGGCAAAGAAGTGAATAAGTGGTGGTGGTTCCTGTGACCTAATATGATTCACAGCATCACTCATCTCCTGATCATTTTGGACAGCTAGCTTGTTGTTCAATGCCGTACATTTAAAGGTTAGAGTAGTTTTCTATTAAGGGTTTTATGTGAATTTTCTCTTGGCATAATTATTTCAAAGTAAGCTTTTTTTTTTCTTAGTACTTTGTGTTCAGCTTCACACATTATTACAACTTGGAGCTCAGGGATTGCTTGGTGCTTAGCACAATGTTTCATAGTAGTTTTTGTCTGAGCACATGTGTGGTTTGTGCTGGATAATAAATGTAACTAGCTTTTATCTTTGGTTTTCAGGAGATTCCTTTTACAATGCCATGTAAAAGTTTGTGCACCCCTAGTCAAAATTACTGTTATTGTGAACAGTTAATCCAGCGGAATATGAAATAATCTCTAAAAGGCCTAAAGATGACACGTTTCCTTTGTATTTTAGGCAAAAAATTTATATAGTCATTTTTTACATTTTAAAAAGTATAGAAAGGAAAATTGGCCTATGAACAAGTTTGGGCACCCTTAGAGATTTCTGTGCTCAGATAACTTTGACCAAGGTTTCAGACCTTGATTAACCTGTGAAGGTAATGGCTTGTTCACTATCATCGTTAGGAAAGGCCAGGTGATGCAAACTTCCCAGCTTTAGATAAACCCAACCTCCTCTAACCTTTTTCCCCAATGCAGCCATGGGTTCTTCTAAGCAGCTGCCTAGCACTTGAAAATCATAATGGTGGACGCCAACAAAGCAGGAGAAGGCTATAAGAAGATGGCAAAGCATTTCCATGTTGCCTTTTTTCAGTTGGAAATGTAATTAGGAAATGACAATTGAGAGGAACAGTGGAGGTAAAGATAAGGTCTGGAAGACCAAGCTAAATTTCAGTGAGAGCCGCTGAAAGGATTGCTAGAGAGGTAAATCAGAACCCACGCTTGACTGCAGAAGACCTTCAGAAAGATTTAACACACTCTGGAGTAGTGGTACATTGTTCTGCTGCAGGGACACCTGTAAAAATATGGTCTTCATTGAAAAGTTATCAGAAGAAACACTCTCCTGCATCCTCCCCTTTAAAATTCAGCTTCAGGGTATGTTTCCAAGGTCAGTAAACGCTGCGGGTTCAATGCTGCGTACAGTCGCAACGCTGAATCTGCAGCGTCCAGATGTTACAGCATAATGGAGGGGATTTTATGAAATCCCATGTCTACTATGCGTTCAAACATGCAGGTGGCAGACCTTCGTATACGCACATGCGGCGCGTCTTTCTAGTCCGCAGCATGTTTATTTATCTTGCAGAGACGCTCAGCCTCCGCAAGCTAATTAGCACTATGTATATGTATAGGATGCGGTGATTCCGCATGTGCTCAGTGAACATTTGCGGAATCACCGCGCATACAAAAGGGGCAGCGCTTTGGGCGGAGCTGCGTCCAAAGCGCTGCTAATACGCCATGTGGAAACATACCCTCCGAAGTATTCAAAAGAACATCTAAACAAGCCTGATGCATTTTGGAAACAAGTCCTGTAGACTGATGAGATTAAAATAGAACACTTTGGCCACAATGATTAAAGGTAGTTGTGGAGAAAAAAAGGCCACAAAATTTCAGGAAAATAACATCTCGCCAACCATTAAGCATGGGGGTGGATCAGTTATGCTTTGGGGTTATGTTGCAGCCAATGGCACGAGGAACCTTTCACGGGTAGAGGGAAGAATGGATTCAATGAAATTTCATCAAATTCTTGACACAAGAATAACACCATCTGCAAATAGACTACCTCAAAAGGCACAGGCTGAAGGTTTTACAATGGCCCTCACAGTCCACTGATCTAAACATCATTGAAAGTCTGTAGCTAGACCTCAAAATAGCAGTGCATGCAAGACGACCCAGGAATCTCCCAGAACTGGAAGAATTTTCCAAGGATGAATGAATGAAAATCCCTCAAACCAAAATTGAAAGACTCTTGGCTGACAACGTAAAGTGTATACAAGCTGTGCTACTAGGTACTAACTATGCAGGGTGCCCAAACTTTGGCATCGGACCATTTTTCTTTTTGTAGTTTTTAAAATGTAAAATACGGTATGTATATATTTTTTTCCTAAAATGCAAAGGAACTGTCATCTCCAGCCCTTTTGCAGATCATTTCATGTTCTACTTGCTTAACTGTATACAATAACAGTAATTTTGACCAGGGGTGCCCAGACTTTTACATGCCACTGTACTTGCTTGTTATGGCTGTGCCTGGTGTTTATTACTCCATGTAACACTCACCTACAGTACCTGGTGCTGGTCAGGGGAAGCTCCATCTAGTACAGCAGTCGCTTCCACCATGTACAAGAGAACCCAGGTGACCAGTCTCAGCTGATGCCACTGAACACTTTAGGTTAATGCTCTTAGGGACTTGGAATAACAGTATGGCACATCATAACAAGTATGTAACAATAATATCTGGACACAACATCAACCCTTTTGAAAGGCTACTGTAGCTCTACTCACTTCCATGGAAATGACCGGGGACTGTGACATTGCATCTACAGATATCTGCTGGCATGCGAGAGTGACAGGTTGTGTGCATCTGTACATGTGATGTCACTGGCCCTGCTCACACCCCGACGCAGAAGCAAGTGGAGATTGTTTTGCAACTTTTAAGTTATACAACTGTGAATTGAGTAAAGTTGGATTCCAAATCTGCGACAGGTTACATCTAGATGAAGGCAATTTATCTTAGCGACTGGTGAGAATCTAAATTCCAAGACCCAACCAATAGCCGTTTCTGACCTGCCAAAAATTGATCAGAAGGATTTGGTGACAATAGGTCATTGCTAGTATGAAAAAAAAAATTGCAGTGAATGCGTCCTTGAGAAAAACGGGCAGCACACAGATGGTATCCTGAATTGTATGTGTGTGCTGTCCATTCTTGAAAAGCTTGAGAAATCTCCACAATTTTGTTTTCCTCTGAAACACTGGCATCGCAGAAGAAAAACATACTATGAAAAGCTGGCTGTGGACTAGTCTGTGGCAGGTACCGGGCCGCTTTTTCCCGCCTCGATTCCTTTAAGTGACCGGTCTCTCCCATTGTACACACATAAAGAGACCCGACGGGGAGAAGTCACCAGGGACCAGCCTCAGACTAGCCATCCCTGACAGTCTCCAGCCAGCTTTTACAGAACGCCGCAGAGTAAGCCATGCATGACTGCAGTAATGCAGCTAGAGTCTAATCCATGCTACCCGTGTTCTGAGCAGCATGAATCTGATGACCGCTTCCCTTGAATTTTTTTAGTGGATTATGTCATTTTGAATAGTTTTATATGAAATGTTTAATGATGTATGAGACTAATAAAATATTTTATTTCATTTACAGAATGGACAGCAGTTTGCAGAGGAATCGATGTGTGAAGAAGACAATGAAAACAGTGTAAGTTTTCTTTTAAATGTTGCAATGAATAACAAACATGTAACTTTTTTTTCCGTATACACATTGTAGCCTTAACGAAATATCGCGTTGCGCTTCCCGGTTCCCATCTTCGCCCTGTGATGCGACTGCGGGGTGCTGAATCAGGGCTGTGGAGTCGGTAAGCCACAGTTGCGACTCCGACTCCTGGATTTTATCAGGTTCCGACTCCTTCATAAATGGCCAGTTCGTAACAATAAATTTACTGTTGTAAAATATTAACATCGTGCTTATTCAGTTTCTCACCATCATATTATAAGTAATCAGACCACTTAGAGCAAAAACTATATTTATTAGAATACAATTAGAATATAGCAAATAACTTTTAGAAACTTTTCCAAACTCTTGTAAGTAAATATGCAATAAACACTGTTATGCAGTTAATAAGAAGAAATCTATAAATTTGTCCTCAGAAAAAGTATTGCCTCTGTCAGATCCTCCTTCATGGATGCCCTCAAATCTGATCTAATTATTTTGAGAGCAGAGAACAACCTCTCTAAACTAACTTGGGTTGGTGGCAAAGCAGTAACCACTCGGGCAACATCTCTGACAATGTCAGGATACAGAGGAATCGCTTGTTGCACTGTTATTTTTGATGAACGGTCAAATTTCTCAATTTCTTTTAGTGCACATGAAAAATTCTGCTGAATTGTACTGGCTGTGTTCTTTGATGGGGATGACTCTTCTTCTATGCGGGAACGCTTTGCACGGTCCTTGTGATCCAAATATTTTTCAAAATTAAATTCTTCATCAGTTGATGAGGGCGAAGATGTGGCAGGACGACCAAATTCTTCTTGTTCCTCCTGACTGTTCTGCAACCCTTTCATCTTTACTGCTATTTCAAACAGAGCTTCTTTTCCTTTAGTTAGCTGTTGATCATCTAGAAGAATCCGATGCATTGGGTCCACATAAACAGCTGCCAAAAGAATGTTATTTTGTAATAGTAGCTCCTCTCTCCGTTTCATTGATGTAGCAATGCCACTTGCAATTAACCCTCCTCTTTGAGACAGGCGAAACATCAGGTTCTTCCACTCCTTTAAGAAAATACCTGGAGTTAAGTCCTCTGCTTGTAATTTTTTAGTCACTGTAAATGGGTGCTCTAGCAATTTTTCCAGCTCAGTCACCTGATTCCACTGACTTTCATTTAGCGTCAGTTGAGGGTTAGCCATGTATACAAGAAAGGTTTTCAGTTCAACCAAGCGCTGAATCATTAAAGAAGTACTGCCCCATCATGTGGCTTGATCAATAATTGCCCCTTTTCCAGCACGTCTCTTCAAAATTGAGTCAACTTTAGGGGTTCTGGCAACAGTAGCCAATTTTCTCACCTTGCCAATCAGTGCAGCAGCATGTCCTTCTTGCAGACTGTCTCTTATAGCCAGCTGTAGCGTATGCACAACACAGCGCATGTGATGAATGAAAGAACGTATTGACACAGTTTCAACAAGATCATCTAAACTATCATGTTGCTGTTCATCTGAAGCAACTTCAGTTTGCTCCTCAGTTACAATACTGTGTTCCTCTATTTCAAACATTTCTGTGTCTGTGGACCCAGAATGTTCTTCTAGCTGCTGGTCACCATCATTACTCTCATTCATTAGCTTAATAGTACTTATCATATTTGAAGCATTGTCAGTTACGACAGAAAGAACTTGCTCTTTTTTAAGTTCATAGTCTTGCAGAACCTTTTCCCCCAAGACCTGGAGAAACTCACTGGTGTGATGAGCTTTGGTGTCTTTTACTGCCAATGTCTTGGTAACTATTTCATTTTTGTCACAAACAAATCGGACATTGATGGCAAAACAGTTCACTCTGTGACGTGTGCAGGCATCCATTTTAAGAAACAGAAAGCGTCCCTTGAGAGTTTTTTTTAAGTTCTTCCTTTTGTTTAAAAGCTTCTTCGATTACTAATTTTCTAATACTCTCTCTCTCCAGAGAAACACCAAGCTTGCGGGCCATTTCCCCATTCAGACACATAAAAGCTGGTCATGAAAATAATGAAATAGGCACACTATCCTTTACAACAAGCTCTATGATGTGTTTTTTTAAATGTATCTACTGTCATGTCACAGTAACTTTGTCACTGACAAAATATATTGCAACTGATGGCTGTAAAGTTCTCTGCTCATTTGTTTGGCTGGAAGAGCTGGGCACTGGTTCATTGGTTTGCATGCAGTCTTTCTCATCCACTGCTTTCAGTACTTCTGGATGAAAGCGCTGTAAATGTCTCTTTAGATTAGAAGCTCTGGTAGGAGCATTTTTATCTTTGCCTGAATATGCACTGATCTTGGCTTCACAGCATTTGTTTTCGTCTGGATCATTTGTCATACACTGACAGACATAATGTTTTCTATCTTGAGTGATGGTGAAATGTTCAAATACAGCTGATTTAATGTGACACTTCTTTGACATTCTCAGGTTTTTAATTCTGCATTCACAATCCAAATGACAATTGTTTTTCCTAAAAACAATTGTACAAAATTATTGCCAGGGCGTACAACTGATATAGTGGTCAGTAATACTGTTATTCCTCATGTACTCACAGTTAACTGATGCAAAGTGTGTTGAAAGGATAATACTTCTTACAGTCTTCCTCTTCTGAGTAGCAGCTGTGAGATGCTTGGAAGACGCACACCTATTAAACATCTAGTCTAGAGGAGGAGCTTTACTACTAAGAATTTGCAACACATTTTCACTTTCAGTTTCATACATTGTAAGTAGGGGGGTTGGGGCAGCATGAGGTTAACCAAGTATAAGATTATATAAGGGCACTGGAGAACAGTGACACACAAGAAGTAAGAAATGTCTCTGTCTCCAGCAGAACTGCTTATCACTGTTGTTCATAGTTTGATAGAACATATATGAGTAACATTTATAAAATTCATATGAAATTTCAATTATGAAATATTAATACATTTTTTTTAAAGCTGGAGTCGGTACATTTCTACCGACTTCAACCAAAACCGACTCCGACTCCACAGCCCTGGTGCTGATTGGTTATTATGGCACGTGAGAACCTGCTGAAGGCCCTTGTCGCCATCATCTTAGTACACCCATGAAGCTGTGTGCTGAGCTTCAAAGGAGATCGGAAGTTACACCATATGGTATAAGTAGGACTAAAATAATGGTGAAAAAAAAGTTGTTGTTTTTTTTAAAAAAAAAGTTTATTTTAGAAAAGTTACGTTAAACACCTTATTAGAATATTGAAATCTGAAGCCATACTGCTATAATAGAGTTAAGGTCAGTCAGACGGGACCTGATGAGTTTCCTTTTACCTTCCTGCTCTTCACAAGAGACGTAACTGAGTTTTATATCAAAGTGTTTAAAGAGGTTGTTCACTAATTTCGCATGACTAATAAGTCATGTATGGAATTATTTGAGTTAACTATAATTTTTCATGTTTGTGTATTTGTCTTATGTCAAATTCGGTAGTTCTTCATTGGCTTATATAAAAAAAGGGTATTAAGAGATTTGCTTATTTAGATGTAGTCTGTCACAGACAAAATGACTGTTCAAACCTAGCACAGCACTGTGTACGGGACTTGGCCATAATTTTAAAAAAAGTATCTTTTAATGTCCAAATTCATTGCTACGTGGCCAAAAATAATTTTGTATTAAAATATGCTGTAGAGTTGTTTGGTGAACCCTTGGAGTGACTGAGCAGCTCGGTGCACGTTCCCTAGATGGAAAACACGTAGATGGCAAGGTTCACTGAGCTGCTGAGCCACACCATGTGTGCACCAAGTAACTTTTTAGCATATTTTAATAAAAAATTATTCCTGGCCAACGCAGCAACAAATATGAACTACCGATCAGTCCTGAAATGAATTATATAGATTGTACTCTCGTACTGTGCTTGTCACTGGACAATACCTTTATAAGTTGCAGATCAGTAAGTGTCCCACCGCTGGGATCTGCACCAATTGACAGAGAAATTGTATCCCCAATTCAAAATGGAGCGACAGGTTGGATCCCGACCATATCTCCATTAATTCTCTATGTAACTTCCAGAAACAGGGGAGCCAAGTACTCTGAAGCCCCATAGTGAATGAATGGAGCAACAGTCAAGTGTGCGTATTCTCACTACAGTCATGGCCAAAAGTTTTGAGAATGACACAAATATTATATTTTCACATGATCTGCTGCCCTCTGGTTTTTATGTGTGTTTGACAGATGTTTTTATCACAGACAGAAATATAATAATTGCAAACATATGAGTAACAAAAGCTTATATTGACAGTTAGAATGAGTTAATGCAGCAAGTCAATATTTGCAGTGTTGACCCTTCTTCTTCAGGACCTCTGCAATTCTCCCTGGCATGCTCTCAATCAACTTCTGGACCAAATCCTGACTGATAACAGTCCATTCTTGCACAATCAATGCTTTCATTTTGTCAGAATTTTTAGGTTTTTGTTTGTCCACCTGTCTCTTGATGATTGACCACAAGTTCTCAATGGGATTAAGATCTGGGGAGTTTCCAGGCCATGGACCCAAAATCTCTATGTTTTGTTCCCTGAGCGATTTAGTTATCACCTTTGCTTTATGGCAAGGTGCTCCATCATGCTGGAAAAGGCATTGTTGATCGCCAAACTGCTCTTGGAGGGTTGGGAGAAGTTGCTCTTGGAGGACATTCCGAAACCATTCTTTATTCATGGCTGTGTTTTTAGGCAAGACTGTGAGAGAGCCGATTCCCTTGGCTGAGAAGCAACCCCACACATGAATGGTTTCAGGATGCTTAACAGTTGGCATGAGACAAGACTGGTGGTAGCGCTCACCTTGTCTTCTCCGAATGAGGCGTTTTCCTGATGTCCCAAACAATCGAAAAGGGGATTCATCAGAGAAAATAACTTTACCCCAGTCCTCAGCAGTCCACTGCCTGTACCTTTTGCAGAATATCAGTCTGTCCATGATGTTTTTTCTGGAGAGAAGTGGCTTCTTTGCTGCCCTCCTTGACACCAGACCTTGCTCCAAGAGTCTCCGCCTCACAGTGCGTGCAGATGCACTCACACCTGCCTGCTGCCATTCCTGAGCAAGCTCTGCACTGCTGGTAGCCCGATCCCGCAGCTGAAACACTTAAGAGACGGTCCTGGCGCTTGCTGGTCTTTCTTGGGCGCCCTGAAGCCTTTTTGGCAACAATGGAACCTCTCTCCTTGAAGTTCTTGATGATGCGATAGATTGTTGACTGAGGTGCAATCTTTCTAGCTGCGATACTCTTCCCTGTTAGGCCATTTTTGTGCATTGCAATGATGACTGCACGTGTTTCTTTAGAGATAACCATGGTTAACAGAAGAGAAACAATGATGTCAAGCACCAGCCTCCTTTTAAAGTGTCCAGTGGTGTCATTCTTACTTAATCATGACAGATTGATCTCCAGCCATGTCCTCATCAACACTCACACCTGTGTTAATGGAGCAATCACTGAAAAGAGGTTAGCTGGTCCTTTTAAGGCTGGTATGCAATGATGTTGAAATGTGTTTTGGGGGATAAAGTTCATTTTCTAAACAAATATTGACTTTGCAAGTAATTGCTGTTAAGCTGATCACTCTTTATAACATTCTGGAGTATATGCAAATTGCCATTAGAAAAAGTGAAGCAGTAGACTTTGTAAAAATTAATATTTGTGTCATTCTCAAAACTTTTGGCCATGACTGTACATTCTCAATTCTGCTCTGCTCTGACGGTTGGTGCAGGTCTTAGTGGTTGGATCCCCATCAGGATCGATGATAACTTCTTTTTATTGGACAACCCCTTTAAGTTTGCATGTAAATGTAGTACATTAAAGATCTGTATCTAAACTAGAAAAAAAAAAAAAGTGTTCAGCCTCCAGAGATGACAAGGCTTCTGTACTGTGAGAGCGGTGGTACACTGTGGTGTAGTGTGTTTAGCAGAAACAGTTCATGGCTGGAAGAAACGTTTTTATTAACCCCAACTCTTGTACAAAATGCTTATTTGAATTCTGATCATGTCTGATCGGCCATCCTTTTGGTTGAGTTTGATAGACTTGTTTTCTTTATTTAAATGTACCATGCTGTGCTAGAAAATATAATCTGGCAGCGCCTCAGTCTCTACCTACTGCACATTTTGAATTTTTGGGTGAATTGAGATTGAACTAAGCCCCAAGATACGTTTCATGCCACTATTTTACCGGAGTCACGTCTTTGGATGCACTTATTGCTCTCATTGTAAAGTAAGACTGCGACCCAAATAAAATCCTGTAGGTAGCAATGATCTACTGCACTTGTAAACGTCCATTTACACTAAGAATGTGTGTAAGGCTTCTTCCTAGGAGCGCTCCCGTCACAGTAAGCGTGCAGTCTAAACAGGCTACCGATGCCGCGATGAGCGAGCAAAACTGTGATTCCTTAAGTGAAATGTCTTTTGTTTTCTTGTCAAAGATCATCGTTCTCAGCAGCACATTGCTCTGTGTAAACAAGACTTGTGTTGCTGAGAACAGTCAGGGCCGGCTCCAGGTTTTTATGGGCCCCGGACGAAAGATTCTCAATGGGCCCCTTTAACACAGACCACGATTCATGATGCACAGATACGGCAGAGAAATATAGGTATAATACAATGCCAGATTTCACTTCTTATATTACATGAGTGATATCTATTATAAATTCTACAATAGCTCAGAAACCGCCAAATCCTCACAGCGCACAGTAGACCGGACAGTACAGTCCTCCATACAATATTATGGGCACCACATAGTCTCCCCCTGATCACCCATATAATACCCCATGCAGGATGTAACCCCCCATACCCCATATAATGCTCCATACAGAATACTGGACCCAATGTAATGCTCCATACAGAATACTGGTCCCCATATAATTATAATACTCCATACAGAATACTGGTCCCCATATAATGCTCCATACAAAATATGGAGCTCTCCTCTGCGCTGCGCTTTGCACTGTTACGGCTCAGGAGAGGCCGTATCACCTCCATCATGACCTTCTCCCCATCACCTCCATCAATGCCTTCTCCCCATCACCTCCATCACTGCCTTCTCCCCATCACCCCCATCATTGCCTTCTCCCCATCAACTCCATCATTGCCTTCTCCCCATCACCTCCATCATTGCCTTCTCCCCATCACCTCCATCATGGCCTTCTCCCCATCACCTCCATCATGGCCTTCTCCCCATCACCTCCATCATGGCCTTTTCCCCATCACCTCCATCATGGCCTTCTCCCCATAACACCATCATGGCCTTCTCCCCATAACACCATCATGGCCTTCTCCCCATCACCTCCATCATGGCCTTCTCCCCATCACCTCCATCATAGCCTTCTCCCCATCACCTCCATCAATGCCTTCTCCCCATCACCCCCATCATTGCCTTCAAGTTCTCCCCATCACCTCCATCAATGCCTTCTCCCCATCAGCTCCATCAATGCCTTCTCCCCATCACCCCCATCATTGCCTTCAAGTTCTCCCCATCACCTCCATCAATGCCTTCTCCCCATCACCTCCATCAATGCCTTCTCCCCATCACCTCCATCAATGCCTTCTCCCCATCATTGCCCTCTCCTCCACCTACACACACACAGCAACATTCACCTGTCTGCACATTCACACACACACCTCACCTGTCCGGCGTCCCTGCAGAGGGAGCCTGGAGCTGCGGATTGCGGAGGCACAGGGAGAGGTGAGTATTGTGCCGGGCTGGCTGCCGGGGCCCTGAGCAAGCGGGGGGGGGGACCAGTGGCGGCGCTGGCACCACTCTCCTCCGCTGACGGGCGCCAGGGTGCCTGACGGTGAGTGGGCCCCCCCCCCGCCTGCTCAGGGCCCCAGCACTTGCCCGGGTACGCTGGGTGCTGATGCCAGCCCTGAGAACAATGGCAGCTTATGGGCACTCAACGAGCTTTTACAGATCACTTAGTGCTCATGTGAATTGTGGCCTATCTGTGTAAGGGTATGTGCACACGTTGCAGATTGCTGTGCGGAATTTTCTGTGTGGAATCTGCATCTCTTGGCAGCATCCGCAGGTCTAAATCCTTGCGTTTTTTATGCGGATTTCCTGCGGATTTGGCATGCGTTTTTACACCTGCGGATTTCTGTAATGGAATGCGTGTAAAAACGCTGCCGAATCCGCACAAAGAATTGAATTCTGCTCTGATTTTTCCTCAGCATGTGCACAGCAAATTTTTTTTTACATAGGTTAACATTGTACTGTAAATCACTTGCGGATCTGCAGCGGCAAATCCGCTGTGGATCCGCAATGAATCTGCAACGTGTGCACACAGCCTAAACCACCGAAAACCAGGAAAATATATATAAAGCCATTTAGCGTAGACATGTCGCTGATATAATACCTTCATTACGGAAGTGCATAGCCTTATTAGCAGTCTAGTAGCGCCTCCCTTCAGTACCGTGCAGTACTACATCTACTCTACTGCTCCTTACCAGTACAACAATCAGGTACTGTAGATCAGATCCAGGTGTAATTTCTGTAGCGCCCTTCATTTTGTACAAATCCCTGTATCTTGTAAATTTTATATATAAAACTTTTGTTTTATGTGTGTTAGTTTTCTGCTTATTTTCCTTTGATCTTCACTTGCTTTTTACATTTTGGATGGAGTGAACCAATTCCTAGTTTTCCATAGAGTTATCGTGTTATGTTGCAATGTTTTCAGCTTACGTTGGCTGTCCCAAACGGGATAAAGGGAATATGTATGGCTAGTGTTTAAATCAGGCCGTTGTGTGAAATGTGTTCTTTAAAAAAAAAATTGTCACTTTTTTTTAAACTTTTCATGTTACAATCTGTGATTTTTAACAAAAAAAAAATTCACATTCCTTCAGACCTGAGCACATCTTTTAAGAAGCCTTGTTGAGATTAAAGCCCCCATCATACTAAGCGAGATCGCTGAAGCGTCACCGATTTTGTGACGCAACAGCGACCTAGCCAGCGATCTCGCTTAGTGTGACACGCAGCGACGACCAGGACCCCTGCTGGGTATCGCTGATCGTCACTGAATGAACCATTTTTTCATCGTTGGTCTCCTGCTGGCCAGCGCGTTTTGCTGCGTGTGACAGCAGGAGACCAATGATCTGGGAGCTGGTATCCAATGTACATATCGGGTAACTAAGCACCGTGCGGCGCCTAGTTACCCGATATGTACATTGGCTACCGGCTCTCAGCGCTCTACAGCAGAAGCTGGGAGCCGGTATCCAGGGTACATATCGGGTAACTAGGTGCCGCGCGGTGCTTAGTTACCCGATATGTACATTGGATACCAACGTGCTCGCTGGTCCTTATCGCTGGTGAGTCTGCCCATGTGACAGCTCACCAGCGATCAGCTAACGATGTCCCAGCGATCCCATCCACGTTGTATAGTTGGTGGGATCGCTGGGACATTGAACAGTGTGACGGGACCCTAACAGCCATACACTTACTAGGCTGTATTTGTATAGAAGTGTTATCTTGCTCTAACATAGGCAAAGGTCAATTGTAAAGAGAGGAGAGGAGTTAAGCCTGATAACATAAGATCCACCATTGGCTATAGTGATCACTACTGTATGTGGAGAGGTTACCGGTCATTGTAGCCCTGTACTGAGGACTGCATGGCCAGAAAGTCTGATCTCTAGCAAAGGTACATTTACACTACGCAAGGACCTGGGAACAGTTGTTATTCGGATGAAATTATAGTTTTGGTTTGCCTAAGGGTATGTTTCCACGGTCAGGAAACAGTCAGGATTTGCTGTGTGTTTGACGCTGTGCGTTGGCGCAGCGTCAAACACGCAGCGTCCAGATGTTACAGCATAGTGGAGGGGATTTCAAGAAATCCCGTCTCCACTATGCTTAAAAACACGCAGGCGGCAGACCTGCGTTTACAGACATGGGGCACTTCTTTTTAGACCGCAGCATGTCCTATTCCCTTGCGGCGACGCTGCGTCGCTGCAAGGGAAATAACACAGGGCTGTGTAGCGCTGCGGTCATTCCGCATGTGTTCCATGAACACATCCGGATTGACCGCGCGTTCACTAGGGGGCGGGGCTTTGGGCGGAGCGGACTTTCCGCTCCGTCCAAAGCGCTGTGTTTCCTGACCATGAAAACACAGCCTTAAAGTTAATTGTCCTCATCAGCACATATAAACAGGTGTAAACAGCCCCTGAGCTGCTGAGAACAATGGCAGCCTGGGCTCAAATGAATTATTACTGATCGTTCTGTGCACATCTGAAGCGCTCTCTGTCTTTGTAAACGACCGCTGACAGGCAAACGTGTGCTGGCCGGCGGTCATTTAATGTCGAGCATCAGCAGATTTAAGTGCACCATATGTCCTTCTTTTACACAGTGTAAGTGTTGTAGACTTGTGTTTACATTTTCCCCATGAATACAGTCGTCCCCTACTAGATACTCTTCAGGGGTCAGCGCTGTTACTCATCACGTATCAGTTCAGTCTTTGCTCGCCTGTATTACTTATACTCACATTAAGCATGTTTTGTATGTTTTCTGCTTGTATCGTTATTGAACTACAGGCTGATGCAGTCCCCCTCAGTTGGTACCTGTATATTTTTAATGTTTGAGTGTCTTTTTCCAATTTGTTATGTAACATAAAGCAGTCTCTTTTGCTTTTAATAGGGTCTATTTTCATTGTAATCCTGTGATGATAATGAGACTGCTGAAAACTCTGTTGGACAGAACAGAAAGTTTGAGTCTTTAGTCCTGGGGTTTCAAATTGAATATTGCAAGATTTATTTATTTTTATTTTTTTAAGGCAACCTGGCAGTTCTGATAACCATGTTAGCCAGTAGATATGGGGTTAATCTACAAGTTATTAGTTTTATGAAAATGCCCAGCCGCTATGCTGAAATTGCTGCACTTGGGAGAAAATTAACTCTATTCCTCCCAGGAGCCACCGATTTTCAGTGATGCAGGCGTTGGTTTAGTCACTGACCACTATACTGTGAGCGGTGGCTGTACGCACGCCTTTATACTTTGACTGGCAGCTGACTTTGCAGTGCTGAGCTGGCGATCAGTCCGTGCCAGGCGTTCCAGCAGCTGCCGCTCTCAGTGCTGTGAGCGGTCACTGGAATTGCTCGTCATGACTGAAAGCCGGAGGAATAAAGTTCATTTTTTCCAGGTTCAGCTCTTTCAGTAAATTGGCCGGGCATTGTAACTCTATTAACCTGCTGACTGACCCCATATCTACAGAATGAGCGTTATCTGACCTGACAGGTTCCCTTTAAACCATTTAGTCCATAACTGTGTCCAGAGTAGGACATATTCTCTCAGCATTTCTATTAGCAGAACATTTTTGTGCCATTTTGGCTAATTGTAATATGGATCTGTAGCTGCAAAATGTTTTTGTTGACAGCTGTCTGTGCCATAGATGTATAGTATTTGTGGGTCCCACCGATGAGACTGGCATATATCTAATGTTATTTTGTACTGTAGCATAGTGCATTTCTTTTGTCATATCTTTTTTTCTTTTTCTTTTATTTTCTTACTTTGAGAGATTGTGTTGTTACTCCAAGGAAGATCTCTGCATCGTATCGAGAATGAACTTGCCTTCTCTCTGTGTAGTCACCTGTTATGTGAAGGAGGAACGGATGTCCTGGGGAAGTGTCTAGCGCCTGGCATCAGGCCACTCTCTTCTGTAATCCTTAAGACTTGGAATTCTGAACATTAAAAGCTTGGTACGGCTTCTCCTAGACATGTCTAATCTCATGCCTTGAACTGCAGGATTCTTGCAAGCGCCATTTGCTGCATGATTTATTACGAGGCAGCGTCTTCATTTAACGCTGCCACGTTCCGAAAACTTCTTTTGTAGTGAATTGTTTGCAGTTGTACACAAAAAAATCGTTGATTTTGAAGGCAATGTCACCTTCACCAAGTACTCATTCATAAAAAAGTAAAATAACTTGCCATCAACGGATTGGAATGGAATGCATAACTAACTGGAAGTGTTTTCTAGGATCAATTAGACATTTAGGTATCAATTCCTTAAAGTAACAGAACAAACACTACTTGTCTGTTAAATCCCATGATGCGCCAGTGCTGCCATAGAACTGTTCCCCTCTGTTTACTTTTCTGCATCGATTGCATCCCATCTACTAATGCGACTGCTGTAGCCAATTATTGACCTGGGACGAAAATAGTGAAGTTACTTATTGTAAACCCCTTTTAGTCCTCTTCACAGTAACATCATGGCTCCTTTTCAGATCAGAACCAAAATGCGTGTGATAGATACTTTTTCAATAGATTGACTATAATAGGATCTACAGTGGCTTGTGAAAGTATTCACCCCCTTGGCAGTTTTTGTGTTTTGCCATCTCACAACCTGGAATTTTTTTTTTTTTTTAGTGTTTGCATCATTTTATGTAAATGCATACAACTGTGAGCATTTGGTTTTCTTGTTATTGTGAAGCAAACAACAAATAGGACAAAATTACTGAAAACTTTTGTGTGCATAAATATCCCCCCCCCCTAAACTCAGTAATTTGTAAAGTCTCCTTTTGCGGCATTTACAGCTGTAAGTCGCTTTGGATGAGTCATGCAGGAATTGCCTGTTTGATAACCCAGGGTTCGACAAACCCGGTCGCCAGTGGCGCCCGGGTTTGTCGGGGCCCTGAGCAGGCGGGGGGGGGCCCACTCGCCGTCGGGCGCCCGTTAGCGGAGGGGAGCGGTGTCAGCGCCGCCACTGGCCCCCGCCCCCCCCTCCCCCCCGCTTGCTTAGGGCCCCGGCAGCGCTGGCACAATACTCACCGCTCCCCGTACCTCCGCTGCCGCAGCTCCGGGCTCCAGGGGGCGCCTGCGCTTCCTCTCACAGCAGCGCCGCTGAATGACGTCATAATTCAGCGGCCGGCTGTGGCAGAGAGCGCGCGGACGCCGGACAGGTGAGATGTGTGTGTGTGTGTCTGTATCAGTGTGTGTGTATGTAGTGCGGTGCTTTGTGTGTGTATGTTAGAGAGTGCTTGTGTGCTGCGGTGCTGTCTGTGTGATGGTGGTGGGGGGAGGGCAGTGATGATGATGATGGGGAGGCAGTGATGATGATGATGGGGAGGCATTGATGATGATGGGGAGGCATTGATGATGATGGGGAGGAATTGATGATAATGGGGAGGCATTGATGATAATGGGGAGGCATTGATGATAATGGGGAGGCATTGATGATAATGGGGAGGCATTGATGATAATGGGGAGGCATTGATGATAATGGGGAGGCATTGATGATAATGGGGAGGCATTGATGATAATGGAGAGGCATTGATGATAATGGAGAGGCATTGATGATGATGGGGAAGCACTGATAATAATGGGGAGCCACTGATGATAATGGGGAGCCACTGATGATGATGGGGAGACAATGATGATGAGGAGGAGGCAATGATGATGATGAAATGAAAAAAAAATTCTGGCTCCTAAATTTTTTGGCTGGCTTCTAGATTCTGAACAACTTTGTCGACCCCTGTGATAACCCATCCCTGCATGTGTTGCAGTTGTCGAACAGCTTCGAAACTTGCATCTGCGAGCATACTCGCTCATCACTAATGGTTTCCTCTGGTGAACAGCAATCTTAAAGTCTGATCACAGATTCTCAATTGGATTAAAGTCTGTGCTTTGACTAGGCCACTCCAAACATTTACATGTTTCCCCATAAACCACTCAAGTGTTGCTTTAGCAGTATGCTTTGTGTCATTGTTTTATTGGAAGGTGAACCTCCAGTCAGTGACAGATCACTGTCAGACTGAAACAGGTTTTTCTCAAGAATATCTGTTTTTTGCACCATCCATCTTCCCCTCAACTCACACTATTTTCCCTGGGCCTGTTGCCGAAACAATTCCCCATAGCATGATGCTGCCACCACCATGTCTCACTATGGGGATTATGGTCTTGGGGTGATGAGCTGTATTGGTTTGTCGCCAGACATAGCGTTTACCTTGGTGGCAAAAAAAATTCAATTTTGGTCTCTTCTGACCACAGCACCTTCCTCCATACATTTGGGGAGTCTCCCACATGCCTTTTTTGCGAACTCAAAACGAGCCTTACAATTTTTTTCTGCCCCCTCTTCCATAAAGGTCATTTCTATGGAGTGTAAAGCTTATTGTGGTCATATGAACAGATACTCCAATCTCTGCTTGGGAACTCTGCAGCTCCTTCAGGGTTACCTTTGGCCTCTGTGCTGCCTCTCTGATTAATGCCCTCATTGCCTGGGCTGAGCGTTTGGGTGGGCGACCCTCTCTTGACAGGTTTGTTATGGTACCATGTTCTTTCCATTTGATGGTGCTCATCAGAGATTTGGATTTTTTTTACAACCCAACCCTGACTTGTTCTTCTCAACGACTTTGTCCCTGACTTGTTTGGTGATCTCGTTGGTCTTCATGGTGTGGTTTGGTTGGTCTTCATGGTGTGGTTTGGTTGGTCTTCATGGTGTGGTTTGGTTGCTCAAGTACGGTATATAAATCTAAATAAAGGGAGTGCTAAACAATGGATGTAAACACATATCCAAAGTTTATTCACATAATCGCAAGCAGTGTAAAACACTGATTAAAAGTCACAAGGACAAACAACCTAGAAAAAAACAGCAACCTAGCGAAAACACATGATCACTGTCAAGTCACAGTGGATGGTGGGTGAGGTTAGAGAATTTGAGGATTTGCCACTGCCCCAGAAATGGATCGTTGAGGCCACAGGCACGAGACCTGGCAGGAGGCTGTAGGACGCATGCACAAGACGGCAGCTATTTTCGTGGAGTCAAAGACTAGAAGTTCGAAAGCCGCCATCTTAGCGGTGAATATGTGAGTCAAATGCCTCATAATAAGAGTCTTCCTCAAACATAGAGGAGCCACAGTGAAGCTAGAGCAGTATCTAAATTAGATTAGGTGTCAAACATATGTAAAGTGAAATGTGAACAATATATCCTATATTAAAGGAAATAAACATGTAAAGGTGCAAATATAAATATAATAAAAACGAGGAATATGGTGCATTAGATTTTTTCAAAAGGAAACCAAAAAATATGTACGTGTGAATATAGAGCGCAAGAATAAGGGGAGCAGAGACATAATCCCTGTTAAGGTGTACTCACAGCCAAATATAAGGTAATAATCATTCATCCTAAGATAAGACTATCATCATATATTACAATTCCACTTTACATGTTCTAGCCCTCATTCTTTCAGGCCACTCATTTTTGTTATGTTCAAATTAGTAGATGTTTATCAATCTTCTACTCCCTAATTCAGGTGCTACTTTCTGCAGTCTGGTCGTTGGGTGTCCGGTGCCTCCTATCTTCTTGGGCAGAGCAAAGTACTGCAGTGCGCAGGCGCTGGGCCTCTCTGACGTTTCCCGACGCCTGTGCACTGCAGTACGTTGGTCTGCCCTCAACAGGGCAGATCAGTACACCTGCGCAGGAGCGCAATGCCGGTGGAGCCATGAAGCAAGCAGGAGAGCAGTATGGCAAGAAGATGGGAGGCGCCGGACCTGCGACACCCATCGGACCAGACTGCCTTCTCCCCGACAGCATTATAGAAAGCTGTAGATAAGCCCTGAAAGGCAGTGACCGCATCTTATGGCAGCCAAAACAGGTGACAGGTGCACTTTAATAAAACCGTCCAGTGTTGTCGAATTATTTCCTGCATTCGTCTCCAATAAGAATTATAAGTGGGAATGATTCTGATCTGTTGGTCAGAAGAATTATCCCTCCCTGATTTGAATAAGGGATCATGCCTCTATCTTTCTGGCTCTTTGGTATCTATTTTTTATACTGCGATTACTGTAGCCGTGGGCTCTAAATCTATTCTTCAAATCATTTGATCAGCATCTTAGCAGCCTTACTTGGGGACTGCCCTAGTAAGGGCTGGACTAATACAGGGGCACGACAGGAAATATCAGGAGTCCCTCGCCTTATATTTGCTGTTCGTGCTCCTGCGTACCTGTGACCTGCAGAGAACAAGTTCAACTGAAAGTAGTGAGACAAAACCATTTTTTACCAAGCACTGGTAACCTTAGCACAAGCACTTTATCACTTTGTGGTGTTTGTTTGTTATTACTTGATTTATTCAGTTTTAGTTGTTACATTGAAAGTTATGTTTTAGTCCAGAGGTGCAACACATATCTCACGCTAGCTTCCTCTCACACATTGAGCGGCGCAGCCGCGGAGCTGAAAGATGTCATCCAGCCGCAGCCGGCAGCGCCACTCAATGTGTGAGAGGAAGGAAGCTGTCGGTGGCACGGAGAGGTGTGAGTGGCCGCTGTGCCAGTGAAGCTGCTGTGGTTGGTGTGTGTGTGTGTGTGTGTGTGTGTGTGTGTGTGTGTGCTGAGTGTGGCCGCTGTGGAGAGATGATGGCGGTGATGGGGAGAGGGCCAATGATGGGAGTGATGGGGAGACGGCCAATGATGGTGGTGATGGGGAGAGGGCCAATGATGGTGGTGATGGGGAGAGGGCCAATGATAGTAGTGATGGGGACAGGGCCAGTGATGGGGACAGGGCCAGTGATGGGGAGAGGGCCAATGAAGGGAGTGATGGTGAGAGGGCCAATGAAGGGAGTGATGGTGAGAGGGCCAATGAAGGGAGCGATGGGGAGAGGGCCAATGATGGCGGTGATGGGGAGAGGGCCAATGATGGGAGTGATGGGGAGAGTGCAACAATGGTGGTGGAGAGGGCAATGATGGGGTGATGGGGAGAAGGAAATGATGGAGGTGGTGGAATTTCTACATGAATGGGATCATGATGGGGTATATTTCTGCATGAAGGGGATCATGATGAGGCATATTTCTGCATGAAGGGGATCATGATGGGGCATATTACTACATGAATGGGATTATTGTTTAACAATAATTTTGTACGATTTTAAGTTTGAAAGGAATGCGGTTCGCCAGCTTAAATTTTTTTTATGCCCATTTACTCTGCCGAGTTTGAGACACCTGCTTTAGTCAATGGAATCTCCCCTTGCTAATTAGTCCATTTTTCCTGAGTGTATTGATTAGTGGGTTACACTGACCGTCCTATTGCTGAATGTGATATGTTCATGAAACAACCCATATTAAAGCATTTGTCTCGGGACTAACATTGATGGCATATCACATAACCCTCAGCAATGGCATTGCCCCATGTATCTTTGTGCTGAGGTGTTTGCAGTGGCAGTGAGGGGTGGTCACAGCTTATTTTATTCTCCTTTGTGGGTGGTAGTAGTCGCCCTTTGTGATACATCACTGCTTCTCTGCACTCATTTTCTCCATCACTTGTTTCCATTTCTGTGGGATATGTTTGATCTAGGTTGTAAATATTGGTGTTTGAGAACATATTTACTGCAGACAGAATGTATATACAAGTTTAGTAAAATTGTTGAGAAAATGAGCACAAACATGTCAGTCATATGCAGCCTAAAATATCATCACTGTGTACTTCCCCGGGGATTCATCCTCCTCTTCTAATGTCTCCGTCAGGGAAACCGAAGGTAAGAAAAGCTTTGAATGGTGGCCAATGTCATACTTTTGGTGTTGATGTTTTATTGGGCCATGATCAGACATAGTAGATTTAGTTTTTGTAATTAAAATATTCAATACGGTACAATGTTAATAAATGGGGGTTTAAAAAAAGATGAATCAATTAATGAAGGAATTCAGGGCATCCTGAATAATTATTTCTGCTACATCTGGGTATACCGTAAATTTCAGAAATTTGTACAATAAAGTACCACGTTTGTTTATTCTTTAGCGACTGTTTAAATAGAAAAATTAAGTTACTGTACTTGCTATTAGAAAATGTATATTTGTCTTTTGTGTGTTTTTTTTTTTTTTTTTACAAGTTACATATTACCATCCAAACGTTTGGTTTTGATTGTTTTATTCTTCAATAGCGGCGTTAACATTTTCTGACTGGTATTACCTAATAAGATTAAGTGATGTTCAATTGGAAATAAAGATTTTACAGATTAAGTTTGAACGGAAGTTGTTATATCCTGTGTTTATGGGCTAGGCCTGGCTATACACCAAATGTAATGTTACTATTTAAGTCTTTTATTTTCCGCCATTAGTATGTCACTTTAGACGATATTACTTTATTGTAATCTGGTTGGGCAAATTATTGTCTATAGAAAATAAATCAAAGCAATGTACCTCTTCCGAAAAACTGTTACACAGGGATACTGTGCACTAAGTAGTAAAGCTTTTGCAACCCTGTGTCTGGTAGGCCAAATTGGGACGTCCGTGAGAATGCACTGTGATGTCCAGACTGGCCACAGATCTCTTGACCTAAAGTCTACAGCCCTGTATATGCCCATGAGGCTGTTGTATTCTGGTCAGGAGACATTAAGCCCTCCTAGACTTCTTGGTCCGTATTCGGACATTGAAATGTGTCCGTCTGAATTTGGCCATACATAAAGCAGTGAAGTACAGTAAATTTCCAACTTTTACTAGAGAATTGTTATTTGCGTAACTCAAGATACAAGGACCAGAGATCAGAATATGCGGACCTTTACCCTTACCCACAAGAGATCATCAGTGGCGATGAATCACGTCAGTGGCCATGTCAGGCTGTATAAAGGGAATCTGTCACCTATTTTTTTCCCCTATGAGATGCGGCCACCGCCATCAGTGGTTATTCTGTAATGCTGTAGATAAGCCCCCGATGTAACCTGAAAGATAAGAAAAACGAGTTATATTATACTCACCCGGGGGCGGTCCGGTCCGATGGGTGTCGCATGTCCGACGCCTTCCATCTTCTAGCGATGACGTCTTTTTCCTTGCTTCTGTTGCGGCTCCTGTGCAGGCATAGTTCTCTGCCCTGTTGAGGGAAGAGTAAAGTACTGCAGTGCGCAGGCGCCGGGAAAGGTCAGAGAGGTCCAACGCCTGCGCACTGCAGTACTCTGCTCTGCTTTCAACAGGACAGATCAGTGCGCCTGCGCAGGAGCCACGACAGAAGCAAGGAAGAGGACGTCATCGCTAGAAGATGGGAGGCGCCAGACCCGGACCTGCGATACCCATCGGACCCGGCCCGCCCCTCCCCGGTGAGTATAATATAACTCGTTTTTCTTCTCTTTCTGGTTACATCGGGGGCTTATCTACAGCATTACAGAATGCTGAAGATAAGACCCTGATGGCGGTGGCCGCATCTCATAGGGGAAAAAATAGGTGACAGTTTCCCTTTAATGAAACATGGTATATATTTCAATGTTTTTTAAGTTTAAAGGTTTTGCCTTCTCGTAATATATATTCATTATTGCTTTGGAGGATTGTTACAAGCATGCATAATGTCACTGCTCAGAAGTGACAAATTTTAGGTGACCATTGGACACACGGCAGCAATTAATTAGATGTTTATTTCGGCAGACTACTATCTCTCCTGCCCACGATATACAGTTAGGTCCATAAATATTTGGACAGAGACAACATTTATCTAATTTTGGTTCTAGACATTACCACAATGAATTTGAAACAAAACAAATCAGATGCAGTTGAAGTTCAGACTTTCAGCTTTCATTTGAGGGTATCCACATTAAAATTGGATGAAGGGTTTAGGAGTTTCAGCTCCTTAACATGTGCCACCCTGTTTTTAAAGGGACCAAAAGTAATTGGACAAATGACTCCAAGGCTATTTCATGGACAGGTGTGGGCAATCCCTTTGTTATGTCATTCTCAATTAAGCAGATGAAAGGGCCGGAGTTGATTTGAGGTGTGGTGTTTGCATTTGGAAGGTTTTGCTGTGAAGGAAACATGCGGTCACAGGAGCTC
This sequence comes from Oophaga sylvatica, assembly GCA_033576555.1. Classification (NCBI taxonomy): domain Eukaryota; kingdom Metazoa; phylum Chordata; class Amphibia; order Anura; family Dendrobatidae; genus Oophaga; species Oophaga sylvatica. The sequence continues at coordinate 551,881,717 of JARQOD010000002.1, read as the reverse complement.
TCCATGCAGGTGAAACAAGCCATCCTTAAGCTGCAAGAACAGAAAAAAACCCATCCAAGAAATTGCTACAACATTAGAAGTGGCAAAATCTACAATTTGGTACATCCTGAGAAAGAAAGAAAGCACTGGTGAACTCATCAATCCAAAAAGACCTGGGAGCCCACGGAAGACAACAGTGGTGGATGATCGCCGCATACTTTCTTTGGTGAAGAAGAACCCGTTCACAACATCAACTGAAGTCCAGAACACTCTCAGTGAAGTAGGTGTATCTGTCTCTAAGTCAACAGTAAAGAGAAGACTCCATGAAAGTAAATACAAAGGGTTCACATCTAGATGCAAACCATTCATCAATTCCAAAAATAGACAGGCCAGAGTTAAATTTGCTGAAAAACACCTCCAGAAGCCAGCTCAGTTCTGGAAAAGTATTCTATGGACAGATGAGACAAAGATCAACCTGTACCAGAATGATGGGAAGCCAAAAGTTTGGAGAAGAAAGGGAACGGCACATGATCCAAGGCACACCACATCCTCTGTAAAACATGGTGGAGGCAACGTGATGGCATGGCCATGCATGGCTTTCAATGGCACTGGGTCACTTGTGTTTATTGATGACATAACAGCAGACAAGAGTAGCCGGATGAATTCTGAAGTGTACCGGGATATACTTTCAGCCCAGATTCAGCCAAATGCTGCAAACTTGATTGGACGGCGCTTCATAGTACAGATGGATAATGACCCCAAGCATACAGCCAAAGCTACACAGGAGTTCATGAGTGCAAAAAAGTGGAACATTCTTCAATGGCCAAGTCAATCACCAGATCTTAACCCAATTGAGCATGCATTTCACTTGCTCAAATCCAGACTTAAGAGGGAAAGACCCACAAACAAGCAAGATCTGAAGGCTGCGGCTGTAAAGGCCTGGCAAAGCATTAAGAAGGAGGAAACCCAGCGTTTGGTGATGTCCATGGGTTCCAGACTTAAGGCAGTGATTGCCTCGAAAGGATTCGCCACAAAATATTGAAAATAAAAATATTTTGTTTGGGTTATGTTTTTGTCCAATTACTTTTGACCTCCTAAAATGTGGAGTGTTTGTAAAGAAATGTGTACAATTCCTACATTTTCTAACACATATTTTTGTTCAACCCTTCAAATTAAACGTTACAATCTGCACTTGAATTCTGTTGTAGAGGTTTCATTTCAAATCCAATGTGGTGGCATGCAGAGCCCAACTCGCGAAAATTGTGTCACTGTCCAAATATTTCTGGCCCTGACTGTGTGTATATATATTATATATATATATATATATATATATATATATATATATATATATATATATCGGGCAATGAAATTCCAACGGTCCAGTCCTTCTCTACCCCATCATCCCCTGTTGGTTTTCTCACCAGATGGTTTCATTCCCTTTTTAAACAGGCAAACTTCTATGATCACCTGTCCCGGGAAAGAATGTTCTGACCTCGTTTAATAGCTGGCCATATACAGTTATATGAAAAAGTTTGGGCACCCCTATTAATCTTAAGCTTAATGTGTTATAAAATTGGTGTCTTTGCAACAGCTATTTCAGTTTGATATATCTAATAACTATTGGACACAGTAATGTTTCTGCCTTGAAATGAGGTTTATTGTACTAACAGAAAAAGTGCAATCTGCATCCAAACAAAATTTGACAGGTGCATAAGTATGGGCACCTCACCAGAAAAGTGACATTAATATTTAGTAGATCCTCCTTTTGCAAAAATAACAGCCTCTAGTCGCTTCCTGTAGCTTTTAATGAGTTCCTGGATCCTGGATGAAGGTATTTTTGACCATTCCTCTTTACAAAACAATTCCAGTTCAGTTAAGTTTGATGGTCGCCGAGCATGGACAGCTATCTTCAAATGACCCCACAGATGTTCAATGATATTCAGGTCTGGGGACTGGGATGGCCATTCCAGAACATTGTACTTGTTCCTCTGCATGAATGCCTGAGTAGATTTGGAGCGGTGTTTTGGATCATTGTCTTGCTGAAAGATCCATCCCCTGCGTAACTTCAACTTTGTCACTTATTCTTGAACATTATTGTCAAGAATCTGCTGATACTGAGTGGAATCCATGCTTCCCTCAACTTGATTCCCGGTGCCGGCATTGGCCACACAGCCCCAAAGCATGATGGAACCTCCACCAAATTTTACTGTGGGTAGCAAGTGTTTTTCTTGAAATGCTGTGTTTTTTTGATGCCATGCATAACGCCTTTTTGTATGACCAAACAACTCAATCTTGGTTTCATCAGTCCACAGGACCTTCTTCCAAAAAGAAATTGGCCTCTCCAAATGTGCTTTTGCATACCTCAGCCGACTCTGTTTGTGGCATGCTTGCAGAAATGGCTTCTTTCGCATCACTCTCCCATACAGCTTCTCCTTGTGCAAAGTGCGTTGTATAGTTGACCGATGCACAGTGACACCATCTGCAGCAAGTTGATGCTGCAGCTCTCTGGAGGTGGTCTGAGGATTGTCCTTGACTGATCTCACCATTCTTCTTCTCTGCCTTTCTGATGTTTTTCTTGGCCTGCCACTTCTGGCCTTAACAAGAACTGTCCCTGTGTTCTTCCATTTCCTTACTATGTTCCTCACAGTGGAAACTGACAGGTTAAATCTCTGAGACAGCTTTTTGTATCCTTCCCCTGAACAACTATGTTGAATAATCTTTGTTTTCAGATCATTTGACAGTTGTTTTGAGGAGCCCATCATGCCACTCTTCAGAGGAGATTCAAACAGGAGAACAACTTGCAAGTGGCCACTTTAAGTAGCTTTTCTCATGATTGCATACACCTGACTATGAAGTTCAAAGCTCAATGAGGTTACAAAACCAAAAAAAGTGCTTTAGTAAGTCAGTAAAAAGTAGGTAGGAGTATTTAAAACAAGAAAATGATAAGGGTGGCCATACTTATGCACCTGTCAAATTTTGTTTGAATGCAGATTTCACATGTTCTGCTAGTACAATAAACCTCATTTCAAGGCAGAAACATTACTGTGTCCAATAGTTATTAGATATATCAAACTGAAATAGCTGTTGCAAAAACACCAATTTTTATAAAACATTAAGCTTAAGATTAATAGGGGTGCCCAAACTTTTTCATATAACTGTACATATGATCACGATCATTCAGCCATCCTTTTCTAGATTCTAATATGTGGATGGCAACACGCTTGAACAAGTACAAATGTAAATTATCCCAGTCGGGGTAACCCTACAGAGATGACCATTTTTGCTCCTATCCCATGAGTTTTGTGAGTGCATCTAAGCAGAGGTCTCAAACTGCATTCCTCAAGGGCCGCAAACAGGTCATGTTTTCAGGATTTTCTTGTATTGCACAGGTGATAATTTAATCACCTGCACAGATAATGATTCCAGCACCTAGTGCAATGCTAAGGCTAAGTGCACACGTTCAGGATTATTTGCGTTTTTTTTTTCGCTGGAAAAAAATGCGTCAAAAACGCATGAATTAAGCATCCTATCATTTAGATTGAATTCCGCAATTTTTGTGCACATGGTGCGTTTTTTCCGCGAAAAAAAAACGCATCTCGGAAAAAGAACCAACATGTTCATTAATTTTGCGGAATTCTAGCGTTTTTCCCGTTATATTATTGACCTAGAAAGTTCACGAAAAAATTGCGGTAAAAACGCAAAAAAAACGCGCGATTTTTTACCGCGGAAAAAGTCCGTTTTTGCTCAGGAAAATTCTGCACACATTCCTGAATGTGTGCACTTAGCCTTAGGGTTTGTGGCCCTCGAGGAATGCAGTTTGAGACCCCTGATCTAAAGCATATGTTAATAGCCAGTTCATATTCCAAGGATACAAGCTGCAAAAATAAGAAAAGTGATACCATCTCAAGAATGGCTGAACATTTTACCAAGCAGAACATTGCAAAGTGTCCTGTATTTACTATTATCCAACCATACCTATTTATGAAGATGGCATAAACCTAGAAGTATTTCATGATTTCCACCAGCCCAGGTAAAACATCTGGCCACTGGCTTAGAAGTTGATTCTGATTTACAGTTTGAGTATTTTTTTGATTCATATTGTTTCTTGTTTAGAATATCTGATATTACAGAAAGTTTCTAAATGGTTAGGCAAGTGAGTTCCAAAAAAAATAACTTTCTGATGAAAATTGGTGACTCTTCCATTCTTAAGAAAACTCCTAGAAAGCTTTCTTTTTTAAGATCACCATTTGTAGCCATTTGCAATGCTTTTTAGTTTTCTGTTTATTCGGCTAACATTAATTCATATTGATGCAGTCATGTTTTAACTTTTAACTGTCACTTATCCAAATAAACGAGAGGGCGTATGTGGTCAGGACATTTAGTTGTGTAATTTCAGGAATGTTTTGAAGTGTGCAGAGAGGAAGCTCTTCATGATCATTAAACACAGATTTTTCATTAAATGGGAGAAGTTAAAGGTGTTTTGTTTGGTAGGCTGAACCTAAAGTTTTGGGGGTTTTTTATTCATTTTTTTTACATATTTTTATTTTAAATGGCTGTTTAAGTCTTTACAAGAGTCAGATGCTAAAGGGGTATTCGGGACTTCAATAAAAAAAAAGGCATGTAGTGCCATGGGCAGCTACCTGTCTGCTGTACCTGGCGCCGGTCATTGACTGCTCCTGCCAGAGATTCAACCGAGCAGCAGTTTCTCTTTCTGTTGAAAGGCCGGGACCACTGGCATCATGCTGATTGGCAGCCTTCTCTCTGCTGCCTAATTGGGGGAAGGCAGCTGTCAATCAGCATGATGCCAGTGGCCTCACCCTGTAGCCTCACCATGCAACTACATGCCCCCCCCTTTTTTTTTTGAAGTCCTGAATATCCCCTTAAAAAAAATAAATAAATTTGCAAATACCCTTAGACACATCTTTTATGTATTATTTTAAATATTTTTAGTTGTGATTCATATTTTAAAGAACAATTAAAATCTGAAGAGTGGCTTTAAAGTCCAAAAGAAATGTTTTTCTTTCACTGTCCCCGTCCTATCTATACCAGTACTGCAGTGTATTGGCCCTTCCTTTCTTGCAGGGAAGTAACTGTAAAAATATTGTCTGTTTTGTGTTTTTATCTTTGGATGAAGACCTCTCTTCCTGTTGCCGGCTGACTGCCTTGAATGTTACGTTCTGCTCCTTATACAATCATGCGTGCGTTACATTGCCTCCAACTCTGCTGAGATGATGCCTCACGGCACAAAGCTAAGTTACAGAATGGATACTGCACATCTGAGTGGGCTTCTCATTTGTCTCATTATTTCATGCCTACACCACTTAATATATTACGCTTAACAGTACGGTTCTATCAAGGATAAACAGATAATGAAAAATGTCCCCTAGCTGTTTCCTATTGAATAGGCAAGTAATACGGTACTTATGGTTTGTTGTTGGTTTTTTTTTTTTTTTTTTGTGGAGAACGGGAGCAAAGTTTAGAAAGCTTTTATTGACATTTTATATAAAAATATTCGGCACATGCAAAACTCACCCATAGATTTCAGGTCACCTTTCAATTGGCAAATCTGCACTCCAGTATGCAAAGGGGTTGTCTGGCCTTAGGGAACAACTTCTATGTGACTTCAGACTTGAGACCTCACAATAGCACTGCCGGTTGTGATGATTCTCCGGGAGCAGGCAAGTATGTGATTTGCATACATTCAGTGACGTGCTGACTAGACGAGCGAGGATATGTCTAGTTGGCATGTAGCCAGAAGTATGCAAATCACATACTTGCAGTCACATGATCACCTGCAATGCAAGCGCTGTTGGGATTCACAGTTCTGCAGTTACTATGTGACTGCAGACTTGTACCTTTAGGCTATGCTCACAAGTTGCTTTTTTTATGCTGATTTTAAGCTGTTTACAAAAAGCAGTTTTTTTCTCTCTTATGCACGTTGATAAAGGTTTAACAGGCCAAAAAATAGCCTGATTTAAATATCCTTAGGTTTTTGCAGCAAAAACTGATACCTGCGTTTTTGTACTTGCCCATTGTTTCCAATGGGTACAAAAAACGCTGCAGATATGCTGAAAAATCGCTGAAAGTGACATGCTGCAGTTTTCCAAATCAGTTAGAATAATAAAACCAATGTGTGTGCATGAGATTTCTGAAATCTCAGATTTTGCTGGTACTGTAAAACGCAACTTAAGATTTGCATAAAAAAAAGCTGCAAAAAACGCAATGTGTGAACATAGCCTAAGACTGCACAACTCCTTTAAAGAGTACCTGCCACAAGGTTCAGTTCGGCATACAAGCTTTTTTTCCCTGGAGGCATGTCAACTGTCTTTTTTGCAACAGTCTCCCCCCCCCCCTTGGGAAACACCATAAAAATTTGCAGGGCAATAATAAGACCCATGTATCTGAAACCATATGGAGGAGTAAAAAACAGAGCAGCAGGAATAAAATTGGAGAAAAAAATGTCCCTCTTTAAAGGGAGTCATCAAGAATTTTTATTTCATAAACTCCAACTGGGTGAAAATGACAAATAGAGCCTTAGTTGCCCTCCCCTGCTCCAGCGCTATCTCTTTACCCCTGCCTACAGTCTGTGCTGATAGGTCGCAGCCACAATGTCATTGGACATCACAAGCAACTGCTGCAGCGGTTAACCTGACGTCACCGCTGTTGCCTGTCTACAAAGATTGCAAAAAGCTGATCCTGCAGCACTGATGTTCCTGGAAAAACCCTTTCAGGGATTCGTTGCCAGATACCTCGGGCGCTTTCAAAATTCGTGCAACATGGAGGGGACCAATAATATGTTGCAGATTTTAAAAAGTTGCCTTCTAAGTTAGGTGTCCGAAGTCTAACTTTCATCTGCTTTTGTAAGCTCATTGTTATGGGGCTATATAAGTCTTTCTATTGTAGGTATTTGACGCTGAGTTTAGACCTACTCGCTCCGCATTGGTGGTGATGTAAATGACTCATTGCAGCTGCACAGATCAATACGGGACCATTAAGTGTTCAGTAAACGATAGCTTCTTCCATTAGGACAGCACCAGAAATAGGCCTGTTTCCAGACTGCTGATTCGGCATTCAGTGCTCTTGCTTTCCTTTAAGTGAGGACATCAAGCAGTGTTTTATTTTTAAGGAGGAAACCTACGCATCCTGCATCTTGTAATGTGTCTAAATAAATCTGACATCCTGTCGCAAATATTGCGTTGTCAGGGCTGTGTCCACAGAATACTTATTTTTCTCCCCTGTGTGAGAACGTTAAGCTGGGATTGTGCTGCTAGAAGCGGAGTTGTCAGGAATGGGGAAAAATATTTTGTGAACAGTTATTTTTCAAAGTAAAAGATAGAGCTTTCCTTTAGGCTATATTCACATGTTACATATTTTTTGCAGCTTTTTTATTCTAATTATAAGCTGTTTTTTACTGTACCAGTAAGATTCCTCTTATCATTCTCCCCTGCTCTGTCGGCGATCAACGCGAGCAGGTTAGAATGATGAGTTATATTCAAGTGATAATGACAGCAGGCGGCGACTGATTACATGATTACTCCCATCAGCCTACACCTGATGGCGCTAATAACAGTGACAGCAGGAGCCTGCGTTATAAATAAATAAATGAAAAAAAACGGCGTTGGTTCCCTGTATTTATTTACCAGCGAGACAAAACTGACAGCTCGGGGCTTCAGCATGGCTGGTTATCAAGAATAAAGGGTTCCTCACACTGTTAGTTTTTTTTTTTTTTTTTTTTTTAAGTTATTTAACTAAATAATTTTAAAAAAATACTGCGTGGGGTCCCCTCCATTTTTGACAACCAGCCATGCTAAAGCTGACAGCTGGGGGCTGGTATTCTCAAGCTAGTGAATATAATGGATATTGTCTCCCCCAGACTAAAAATTGCAGCCCACAGCTGCCCAGGAAAGGCACATCTATTAGATGCACCAATTCTGGCTCTTTGCCCGGCTCTTCCCACTTTCACTGCAGCGGTGGCAAGTGGGGTTCCTGTTTGTGGGGTTGTCAGGTGACATCAAGCCCATGGCTTAGTAATGGAGAGGCGTCTATAAGACTCCTATCCATTACTAATCCTATTGTTGTATTGTAAATAAAGACACAACCAGAATAAAGTATTTTATTAGAAATAAAACAAAATACACTTTTGTATTTTTATTTAAAAATAGCAAACACAGTTATACTCACCTAACACCTAATTCCACCAAATCCCTTGTCTCCTGTAGGGCTAGTTTCCCACTAGCGTTTCACAGACCTGCGTCTGTCTGCGCACGGCCGTCGGTAAGCTCCACCCCCGGCCGCCCCACCTATGGGCGCATGACGCTGCATGCGACCTGCGTACCCTATCTTTAGCATTTGGTACGCAAGTCGTGCGCAGGTGTGCATTTGCCGGCGCATGCGTCCTCTTGACAGTGCGCCGAGCGCACCAAAATGCAACACGGTGCGTTGGGAGAAGGTCGGCACACCGTCAAAAGGACGCATGCGTCCGCATACCTGCGCACGACCTGCATACCCAATGCTAAAGATAGGGTACGCAGGTCGCATGCAGCGTCATGTGCCCATAGGCAAGGAGGCGGGGCGGAGCTTAGCGGGAAATGCCTAATAAAAAAACAATATCCCTCACCTCTCTATCGTTGTGTCCCACGCCGTAATTCAAGATGCGACTGTCCAGGCTGAGAACCACTGGTGAATGAGCTGCGAGCGCAGCATCAGTGACCAGCAGTGACATCATTGAGGTTATCGCCGGTCATTGAGGCTGCATTCCCAGCAGGGCTGAACGGTAGTGACCTCAGCACCATGGGAAAAAGTCAGTGATGATGTCACTGTAGTTCAAGCTCAATGACTTCACAGAAGATCACCATGAGAATTTCAATTGAACACACATTTTAATGCAGAATAACCATTTTCTGGCGATTTTCATTTTTCCAGCATTAAATAAAACCGTAAACAGACTAAATGTGAACATTCCCTAATTTTCCTTCTCCAGAGTCCAGTAGTTGGTGAAGTCCAGTGACTTTCCATACATAGATGGGATTGAAAAAAATACCGGTCCAGTGGGAGAGATTCTAACTCTTAAGTCTTTTTTTTTTTTTTTTTGCTCCTTTGAGCTGATTTATGACTACCGACCACATCAAAGTTAAATGTGCCAAGAAACAAGCCTGAAAAAATGAAACCCCCTGCAAAATGTTTAATGAAATGGAATGGCAAATATGATTTTTAGCTCCAAATACATGCATTAAAGCAAAAAAAAAGTGTCCTCAGAAGGGAGCAACCCCATTCGGGCTTGTGCACACTGATTTTCCCAGACAAATGCTATCCGTGATTTTCAGTGATGGCACTCATACCTGTGATATTCTGTGGGGCTGTGCTCATGTCTGGTTTTTTTTTTTTTCTTTCCACATCTGATAAAAACTGATTCCATTCTGATCAGAATACTCAGGCTGTTTTTTCTCATGTATGGAGAAAATGCTTTTGTGACCCTATCCTTCGAGATAAACTGTCCCCAATCATTTCCGCATTGGAGGTGAGCGGGTTCGATCCTTTCACATCTGCGGATTTCTGCACGCTTCTGTGTGACTGGTGTTGTGTAGCAGCAGATTTCGTGCATCTGTAGGGACCGGTGCACAATATCTGCCATTTGGACACTGAACCTACAGATATCTGAGGTTGTCACCAGCCCCCCCTTACCTCACATGCACGATTGAGTGGTGTGTACCCCTTTAAGGATATGGTAGATTTAAGATAGCAGCATTTTTTTTTATACAATTTGCATTTCGGACTCTTGCAATCAACTCTTTGAAACGGTTTTCTTGTCCTACTCTAGAAGAGCTCCTGCCAGTATGGAGTGTTTACAAGAGGAAGCAGATTTAATTGGGCTTGGACCAGAAGAAACTATGGGATCATATCATGGCTGGATAGGTTAATTACATTGCTGTAATGTGGTCATTGTGTCCGTCCTGCATGTCAGGGTGCGTCAATCTAAATCTGTAGGGACATTTTCCATCCCTCTAATTTAAGGTTTTTGTTTTTTTTGCTTTAAAATCTTAAAAGGATGTGTTCTTTGTCAGCTTACATGGCGTCTGTAATGCCCCTCATTCACACTGTAATTACTCCCAGGAGACTCTTGTGCCAGCAGTGATCTGACTTGCAGATTTTATTGCCTCCACGACTGCATTTATGCACTTTGTGGTAATGGCAAAGCCAGGAATAAAATGATTCACTTAGACAGTGTTCTTAATATGTCTAGAGGACAAAAATATTACTTGATGTACTTTTAAATGGATTTCTGTGTATCGCACATCCTCTGCATCCTTCAGAGTGTATTTACCAAGAGCACTGTGTTGGACAACACATTTGGTGGAGTATACGGGCAAAGGTCTGACCCCATCACCTTATTCCATAGAACAGAAGTGCTTAGCTACCGTGCAGACAGATGAGCTGGCCGTGTGTTATTATAGCACATGGGAACATGTCTTTAGCTACTGATTAAAAGTAAGACGTCTTGTTTGTTTGTGAACTGTCTTGTGTGTCTCCAAAACCACAAAGCAAAAGCAGCATCTGTGGGATGATTTCGCCGTCAGCCATTGTAGGACCACGCTTCCTGCTTGGATCTCATGTCCGGCAATATCTCAGTTTGTGCGCTGAGCCTTTTTTTTTTTTCTTTTGTCAGAGGAAAAGGATCAGGAGCCCTTTGCTAGCAATCTCTGACTCTCCCCTCACAGGAAATTTTCTAATTGCCGGAACAGCTGGTAGCAGCAAGAACTTAAAGGGTTTGGCCTTCCTCTTTAACTTGTCAGATGTCGGTGCAGGGCAGTCTTAACATTATGGTTTTCTGGCCATGTTAAAGTTTTGGGGTCTACGGATACGTTCTTTAAGGGTAAGATTTTGTTCTGTCTCCTCTCCTTTTGTGTATGAGGATAGTAAAGTGACTAAGCAGAGTGGCGTTGTCATAAGGTGACATGTCTCGTCTTGTCCTACATGGCTGTGCACTGTTGCACTGTTACATTTTCAGCAGCTTCTTAAACGGTTGTTATAGTTAATTTTATCATGTTTTATCCGTGTACACTCATGTATTGTTGGCTCTGTGTCTTGTCAGTGGTTACTTGTATAGTATGTGCGGTCAGTGTATGATCATGCTGCATTTGAGATGTATAATAATAAATGTATAAAAAAAAAAAGGCCAAATGTACTAGATTGTGATCATATTGCAAAATATCTGACTTCACGGAGGGGAGACCCCGAGCCTGAAGCTGCTTGCGTCTATGGTGTACGTCAGCCGACATTTCAGGGGACTGAACTTGCTTCTGAGTTCAGATATTTTTGTGAATAAAATGATTCATTTAGTTTATTGAAGTGTCACATTAAGCCACGTTACACAGGTCATAACGACAGACAAATTAATTACAATGAGACGTAGCCGTGATTGTGGCAGGCAGGTTTCTTGCTGTAGACGTAGTAAATAGGTAGCTAGTCAAAGCACATACAATTGCCGGTATCACAGCGAGAGGACTCTCATTGTGGGTATCTGCCAGAAAGCAACCAAGCATTTTAGATTGCTGATGTCAGTGTCTGAAACGACTGACGCATTAGTCTGACTTGTCGTGTGACTATTGATGCCAGTCATCATTATCTGTGCAGATCCTACAAAAACGAAGTCATGGACCTGCGATAACTTCACACATTGACATCAACCCTGCACAAACTGCTGCTGTTATTCATTCATAAATTTTTAGCAGCATGTGATATCTACGGTATTCTGCCACGTGATTCACGCTTTCACAGCTGTTTTGTCTTTTTTTCTAAAATTGCTAACTAAATGGCATTAAATATTAATAAGATAGTTACTGTATTCAACCATTGCCGCCACATTTCTGTCAGCGGTGTGCCTTTTTTTGCTAGCTTTTTAAGTGGTTTACTTTAGGATTATATAGCTTTGTTCATACTGCACACTTCTTCGCCAGTGGGTTTTTTTGCTTCATTTCTTCATTCAGAAAAGAAGCTGCATTTTACAGTGCCAGCAAAAGTTATGAGACCAGATATTTTATCCACACGCTTTTTTTTTTTTTGTGTGTGTGTTTTTTTTCCTGTATTTGAGCACTGCAAAAATCTGCAGCATATTAATTATTTCAGCGTATTTTGCGTTTTTTTTTTTCACCCTTAGAAAGCTTATGGGAAAGTACAAAAACATAGCAGACAGGTTTTGCTTCGTTTTTGGAGTAGCAAAACTTTACACATGTACTGTAGACAAATCGTACATGTAATCCTCACCAAACAAACATAGCCAAAGCTCCCAATACACAGTTTGTATGGTTTGGTGTCTTCAGGGTACAAAGAGTAACATTATAGACCTGTCCTGTGCCCTCAGTTCTGTCTGCGGACAGCAGGGTACACAAGCAGGTGGAAGTGAGCAAATTGAAATGATGTGAATATAAATTATGAATGTACTTTTTTTTCTAGTATTTCTATTAGGAGTCAATTGGGTATGGCTCATGTGCCATTCTTTTGTATCGTTACACCAATGTCTGTATGTGCCGTTACTTGAGGCTGATCTGAATATGACCCTCGAATGGACTACCTTTCCCTGAATAAGCTCTACTTCAGCCTAAATAGCATTCTATGCTGTATATTTGTCCCCAATCAAGCCAGCAACAAAAGAAAAACATCTTTTATTATACTCCCCTACGGGGCGGTAGGGTCCGATGGGCGTTGCTGTCTTGGTCCTTTGCCTTCTCTCTTCTTGCGATGCTGTCCCCTTCTTTGCGTTTTTTGGATGACGCGTCCTACGTTGTCCACACAGTGTCCCTGGCATCATGTTTTTTCGCAGGCGTACTTCTCTTCCCTATCGGGGGCAGAGCAAAGCAAACAGTGCCCATGTGCAGGAAAAGGTCAAGGAGACCCAGTGCATGCACACTGCAGTACTTTACTGTGCCCTGGTCAGGGAAGAGAAGTACGCCTGCACAGGAGCGCAATGCCTGGGAGACTCTCAAGAGGAGAGGAGGCATCGGACCAAGGCAGCGACGCCTCTCGGTCTCTACTGCCCCGTAGGCGAGTATAAGAAAAGGTGTTTTTCTTTTGATGCAGGCTGGATTGGGAGCAGATACACAGGATACTAGCATGCTATACAGTACAGACCAAAAGTTTGGACACACCTTCTCATTCAAAGATTTTTCTGTATTTTTATGACTATGAAAATTGTACATTCACGCTGAAGGCATCAAAACTATGAATTAACACATGTGGAATTATATACTTAACAAAAACGTGTGAAACAACTGAAAATAAGTCTCATATTCTATGTTCTTCAAAGTAGCCACCTTTTGCTTTGATTACTGCTTTGCACACTCTTGGCATTCTCTTGATGAGCTTCAAGAGGTAGTCACCGGAAATAGTCTTCCAACAGTCTTGAAGAAGTTCCCAGAGATGCTTAGCACTTGTTGGCCCTTTTGCCTTCACTTTGCGGTCCAGCTCACCCCAAACCATCTCATTGGGTTCAGGTCTGGTGACTGTGGAGGCCAGGTCATCTGGCGTAGCACTCCATCACTCTCCTTCTTGGTCGAATAGCCCTTACACAGCCTGGAGGTGTGTTTGGGATCTTTGTCCTGTTGAAAAATAAATGATGGTCCAACTAAACGCAAACCGGATGGATTAGCATGCCACTACAAGATGCTGTGGTAGCCATGCTGCTTCAGTATGCCTTCAATTTTGAATAAATCAGCAACAGTGTCACCAGCAAAGCACCCCCACACCATCATACCTCCTCCTCCATGCTTCACGGTGGGAACCAGGCATGTACAGTCCATCCGTTCACCTTTTCTGCGTCGCACAAACACACGGTGGTTGGAACCAAAGATCTCAAATTTGGACTCATCAGACCAAAGCACAGATTTCCACTGGTCTAATGTCCATGTGTCTTTAGCCCAAACAAGTCTCTTCTGCTTGTTGCCTGTGCTTAGCAGTGGTTTCCTAGCAGCTATTTTACCATGAAGGCCTGCTGCACAAAGTCTCCTCTTAACAGTTGTTGTAGAGACGTGTCTGCTGCTAGAACTCTGTGTGGCATTGACCTGGTCTCTAATCTGAGCTGCTGTAAACCTGCGATTTCTGAGGCTGGTGACTCTGATAAACTCATCCTCAGAAGCAAGGAGTGACTCTTGGTCTTCCTTTCCAGGGGCGATCCTCATGTGAGCCGGTTTCTTTGTATTGCTTGATGGTTTTTGCAACTGCACTTGATGACCCTTTCAAAGTTTTCCCAATTCTTTGGACTGACTGACCTTCATTTCTTAAAGTAATGATGGCTACTCGTTTTTCTTTACCTAGCTGCTTTTTTCTTGCCATAATACAAATTCTAACAGTCTATTCAGTAGGACTATCAGCTGTGTATCCACCAGACGTCTGCACAACACAACTGATGGTCCCAACACCATTTATAAGGCCAGAAATCCCACTTATTAAACCTGACAGGGCACACCTGTGAAGTGAAAACCATTTCAGGTGACTACCTCTTGAAGCTCATCAAGAGAATGCTAAGAGTGTGCAAAGCAGTCATCAAAGCAAAAGGTGGCTACTTTGAAGTACCTAGAATATAAGACATAATTTCAGTTGTTACACACTTTTTTGTTAAGTATATAATTCCACATGTGTTAATTCATAGTTTTGATGCCTTCAGTGTGAATGTACAATTTTCATAGTCATGAAAATACAGAAAAATCTTTTTGAATGAGAAGGCGTGTCCAAACTTTTGGTCTGCACTATACGCGTATATCACAGCTGAATGGTGGTCGCCGTATCTCACATGGGACAAACCTGGTGACAGGTTTCCTTTAAACTTTATGAATGGCCTTCTGAATTAACACGGTGTATAGAAAACTGGACTTTTGGGGTAAAATGACAAATCAAAGTATTTCATCAGTTTATAAAAGATAAACTAAGTCCTACTGCACTTTGCAAAGCTATTTGCATGAAGCTTGTACAGAGCTATATGGAGTGTGTGCAGTGTCCCATCATGCAACACCATATTCTCACCCAGAAGATATGTATTTGGAAAGTTTACAAAGACGCACAATTTTGTTTCTCATCCAAATCTTGTCAGAGAGTCTTTCAGAGCCCCCGCTGTTCCCAGCCACTACTATAGGGTTATGCACAGGATTCCTCTATGGTAATATGGTGTGTCATGTGCTTAGGTAGGTTGCAGGCAGTGTCATGTATGCTAATGAAGGTAGTCTCTTCCTCCAGACTAAGCCCTGCCTCTGATCTGTTAATCGCTACCTGTGGGTTTAATTGGATAATCCAAGCCAGGACTAAGAGAATAATAAATAATAATCTTTATATAGCGCCAACATATTCCACAGTACTTTACAGTTTAACAGTTTAAGGCCCCGTTCACACATTGCGGTTTTAGATGCGTTTCCGCTGCGTTTTTTAACGCTGCGGAAACGCATCCAACCCGCAGCACAGTGCACAGCCAATGAATCCCTATGGGAACCGCAGGTCTGCTGTGCACATGCTGCGGAAAAAAACGCGCGGTTTAGCCGCGTTTTATTTTCCGCAGCATGTCAATTCTTTGTGCGTAACTGCAGCGGTTCGGCGCCCATTGACTTGCATTGAGTCGGGCACTTCCGCAGCAAAACCGCAGATCTAAAAAAGATCTGCGGGTTTGCTGCGGCTGAAACCGCTGCAGTTCGGGAGGAGGGAAGTGTGTGGGCGGTGCGTGGGCGTGAATAGTGTGCGGCGCTATGTGTGTGGGCGGTGCGTGGGCGTGTATAGTGTGCGGCGCTGTGTGTGTGGGCGGTGATTGTGTGCCGGTGTCTGCGTGATCGGTGTGCGGGGCTGTGTATGTGCGGCGGTGTGCGGGGCTGTGTGCGTGTCTCCGTGTATGCAGGCATCGTCGGATGGGACTACAAGTCCCATCCGGCTATGCCTGCTACAGTGACAGTGACTGACACATTAGCCAATGATGGGACAGTAGTAGTCCCATCATCCGGCTAATGTGCACTGCTGAATGTAAAAAAAAAAAAAATTACATGACATACAGAACATATAACATACAATGACATACAGAACATATAACATACAATGACATACAACAAATAACATTGAGCACATACTCACCTCTTCCCCGACGCCATCCATCTGTGTATCGCTCTGCTGCCGGGAGAGAATGACGTCACTACAGTTCATTCTCTCACGGCAATGCTGGGTGAGAAAATTCCCATGCAGCATTGCCATAAAGTGAGAGAACGAACTCAGTGATGCACTGCAGGAGCCATTGTCTCCTGTCAGTGCATCACTAGGAGGCCCTACAGAGCAGTGGCATCACCTGATGTCACCGTTCTATAGGGGAAACCGTCGTGGGACACTCGTTATTAATTGGACTGCGTCGGACAGGGAGTATACGGTTGTTTTATTTTTTTACGTTTTTTTACAGGAGATCGAGGGCGTCGCTTGGATCTGAGTGTGTAATAAAGATATGAAAACCGTGTTGTGTTTTATTTCATTAAAATAATTTATTCTTATGCGTGTGTTGTTTTTTTTAACCCTTTATTAATATAAGATTAATAATGGATAGGTGTCTTATTGACGCCTCTCTATTATTAACCGGGCTTAATATCACCTTACAATAGCAAGGTGAGAATAACCCCTTATTACCCCATATCCCACCGCTACAGGGGAGTGGGAAGAGAGGGGCTAAGTGCCGGAATTGGCGCATCGTACAGATGCGCCAACTCTGGGGCGGCTGGGTGCTGGTATTTTTAGCCAGGGGGGCGCCAATATCCATGGCCCCTTCCTAGGCTATGAATATCAGCCCGCAGCTGTCTGCCTAGCCTGTCTGGCTATAAATTATAGGGGGACCCCATGTCATTTTTTTTGGGGGGGTCCCCCTATTTTAATAGCCAGTGAAGGCTAGCTGCGGGCTGATATTCATAGCCTAGGAAGATCCATGGGTATTAACCCCTTCCCAGGCTAGAAATATTGGCCCCGGCTGTCTGCTTTCCCCCTCTGGCGCAGAAAATTGCACGGGAGCCCACGCCATTTTTTTTCCTATATTTTTTTTTTTTATTAACTATTGCGTTATTTTGTGTATGTGTACGCGTGTGTGTCTTTAACTATTTATGTACCATTTTATCTATCTATCTATCTATCTATCTATCTACTGGTATCTATTATCTATCTATGGCCGGCGACACACTTGCGAGTGTGATGCGAGTAAGTCGCACGACTTTCTCGCATCAACACCCGGCACGGCCGCCTGCTCTCGGACCAGAGTGTGCGGCTGCATAGAAATACATGCAGCCGCACACTCGGGTCCGAGAGCGGGCAGCCGTGCCGGGTGTTGATGCGAGAAAGTCGTGCGACTAACTCGCATCAAACTCGCAAGTGCGACGCCGGCCTATCTCTATCTGTGTGTGTGTAATGGAGTGTGGGTTGGACAAATGTAAAAGAGGAGGTTGGGCAAGAAATGACATCACAAATCTTTTTTTTTTTTTTGTTAAACAACATATCTTTATTTAGCTGTAAAAAACCGCATACAAAACCGCATGAGAAAAAACGCGTCAAAACCGCGCCAAAAAACGCATCAAAACCGCGCCAAAACCGCGTCAAAACCGCGCCTGCGGTTTCTGCCAAGAGGTGCGGTTTCGGCGCGGAAAAATCCGCAGGCAAATCCGCAATGTGTGCACAGGCCCTAAGGCTAGTTTCACATTAGCGTCTTTTTGCGCTGCGCATCGTGCGCAAGTGGAAACGCATGCTAACGCAAGACCATGCACCCCCCTCTCTGACCTTTCCCAGCGCCTGCACACTGCAGTACTCTGTTCTGCCCTCACCAGGGCAGAGCAGTGCGCCTGCGCAGGAGCCACGATTCGACCGAAAGAAGAGGCCGGCTTCGCTACAAGATGGGAGGCGCCGAACCGTACCGCGACTCCCTCCGGACCCGACCGGACAGCGGAACTCCCCTGGGTGAGTATAATATAACTCGTTTTTCTTCACTTTCAGGTGACATCGGGGGCTTATCTACAGCATTACAGAATGCTGTAGATGAGCCCCTGATGGCGGTGGCCGCAGCTTATAGGGCAAAAATGGAGTGACAGATTCCCTTTTAATTAAACGTAAATGGAAAGTGCACAGATGGTATGTACAGATTGCAGTGTGTGAGTTTACATGGGAGTGGGTCTCTAAAGGGTATGCCACACTAAACGAGATCGCAAACGAGATCACTAAAATGTCACTATTTTGCAATCTCGTTTGCGACCTCGTTGTGTGTGGCATGTAGCAATGATGTGGCCCCTGCTGTGATGTCGCTGATCGTTCACTAGAGTTCTGGACCGTTTTTTGATCGTTGGCGTCCCGCTGGTGAGCCTGAATCGCTGTGTTTGGCACCTTTTGCGAACGACGAGCGACCTCGTTTGTGACGCATATAACTGTTTTGCGTCACGGAGTGGATCGCAATATCTGTAAGTTCTCTTTTGCGTCACAGAGAGGATCACAGAAGTTGCAAAGCAGGCTAGCAGGACGCAGAGAGCAGGAGCGATGCTGGAAATTCCTATGAATCAGAAGCGCTCAGTACATGCTAATGACATCCTAACGACCGCAAAGTCGTTAAAGAGATCGCTGACCGCTGATGAGTCGTTTTTGAGATCTCCTGTTTGGCAGCTACTAGCGACCTAAAAGAGATCACAAAAACAATCTCATTGGCTTGCGTCGTTATTGAGATCGCTAACGAGATCACTAAGTGTGGCAGTACCTTAATAGTCTATGCACTGTGGGGAAGTTTGTCTGAGCTCCACATCCATGTTAGACAACACACAAGATAACTGCATTAACCCGGGTGGTAAACAAACCCAGAGGTACGTAGAAGTGCACATTAGTCAAACAATGGTAAAAAGGATAGTGACGTGAACAATAAAAGAATAGTTTAACAATTACCCATGTATGTAGATAGGAGAGTTTGTACGTTTTGCAGTTGGTTGCTTCCTGAAGGGGCGTGGCTTAGTGTGTCATATGTCCCGCCATATACAGGTGCTTCTCACAAAGTTAGGCCTCTTTCACACTTCCGTAGTGTGACGTCCGGCCATCCGTGAAAATGGCGGATTTCACCCGGAAATTATGGAGAGAGAGAGACACAATTTTTTGGCGGATCCGTCCAAAAACGGACGACCATCCGTCAAAAAAAAAAATGGCGGATACGTTTTTTTCACATTTTGACGGATTTTGACTCACGTCGCACGACTGAAGTGTGAAAGAGGCCTTAGAATATCATCAAAAAGTTAATTTATTTCAGTTCTTCAATACAAAAAATGAAACTCATATTATATAGTCATTACAGAGTGATCTATTTCAAGTGTTTATTTCTGCTAATGTTGATGATTATGGCTTACAGCCAATGAAAACCCAAGTCATTATCTCAATAAATTAGAACAATTATCAAAAAACACCTGCAAAGGCTTCCTAAGCGTTTAAAAAGTCCCTTAGTCTGTTTCATTAGGCTCCACAATAGTGGGGAAGACTGCTGACCTGACAGATGTCCAGAAGGCAGTCATTGACACACTCCACAAGGAGGGTAAGCCACAAAAGGTCATTGCTATAGAAGCTGGCTGTTCACAGAGTGCTGTATCCAAGCATATTAATGGAAAGTTGAGAGGAAGAAACAAGTGTGGTATATAAAGGTGCACAAGCAACCGGGATAACCGCAGCCTTGGAAGGATTAAGAAAAGGTCATTCAAAAATTTGGGGAGATTCACAAGGAGTGGACTGCTGCTAGAGTCATTGCTTCAAGAGCCACAACACACGGATGTATCCAGGACATGGGCTACAAGTGTCACATTCCTTGTGTCAAGCCACTCATGACCAATAGACAACGCCAGAAGTGTCTTTCCTGGGCCAAGGAGAAAAAGAACTGGACTGTTGCACAATGGTCCAAGGTGTTGTTTTCAGATGAAAGTAAATTTTGCATTTCATTTGGAAATCAAGGTCCCAGACTCTGGAGGAAGAGTGGAGAGGCCACAATCCAAGCTGCTTGAGGTCTAGTGTGAAGTTTCCACAATCAGTGATGGTTTGGGGAGCCATGTCATCTGCTGGTGTAGGTCCAGTGTGTTTTATCAAGACCAAAGTCAGCGCAGCCATCTACCAGGAAATTTTAGAGCACTTCATGCTTCCCTCTGTCGACAGCAGGACTTGGCACCTGTCCACACTGCCAAAAGTACCAATACCTGGTTTACAAGCAACAGTATCACTGGGCTTGATGGCCGGAGAGAATCTATGGGGTATTGTCAAGAGGAAGATAAGGCCTCTTTTCACACATCTGGTGTGCGCCTGACGGCGCCCCCGGCATTTAGCCGCAGCGCCGCATCAGAAAACCGGATGCGCCGCATGCGGTGTTTGGCCGGATGGTTTCTGATGCCCGGAGACATCAGGCGACTCCGGCAAAAATAAAAAACGTTACATGCTGCGTTTTTTCCGGCCGCCGGAATGTATATTTCCGCCGGATCCGGACAAAACCGCATGCAACGCACTGACATGCGGCGCCATCCGGCGCTAATGAAAGTCAATGCAAAAAAAACCGCATCCGGCATTACATTTCGCCGGATGCGGTTGGACAAAAAAATGCCGGAGGGCGCCGTCAGGCGCACACCGGATGTGTGAAAGAGGCCTAAGACACCAGACCCAACAATGCTGACGAGCTGAAGGCTGCTATCAAAGCAACCTGGGCTTCCATAAGGCTGTGTTTCCATGATCAGGAAACACAGCGCTTTGGACGGAGCGGAAAGTCCGCTCCGCCCAAAGCCCCGCCCCCTAGTGAACGCGCGGTCAATCCGGATGTGCTCATTGAACACATCCGGAATGACCGCAGGGCTACACAGGTCTGTGTTATTTCCCTTGCGTCGCCGCAGCGTCGCCGCAAGGGAATAGGACATGCTGCGATCTAAAAAGACGCACAGCATGTCCGTTAACGCAGGTCTGCCGCCTGCGTGTTTTTAAGCATAGTGGAGACGGGATTTCTTGAAATCCCCTCCACTATGCTGTAACATCTGGACGCTGCGTGTTTGACGCTGCGCCAGCGCACAGCGTCAAACAAGCAGCAATTACTGAGTGTTTCCTGATTGTGGAAACACACCCTAACACCTCAGCAGTGCCACAGGCTGATCGCCGCCATGCCACATTGATGCAGTAATTGATGCAAAAGGAGCCCCGACCAAGTATTGAGTGCATTTACTGAATATACATTTCAGTAGGCCAATGTTTCAGATTTTAAAATCATTTTTCATTCTGGTGTTATAAAGTATTCTAATTTACTGAGATAATGACTTTTGGGTTTTCATTGGCTGTAAGCCATAATCATCAACATTAACCGAAAGAAACACGTGAAATAGATCACTTTTTTTGTAATGACTCTATATAATGAGTTTCACTTTTTCTATTGAATTACTGAAATTAACTTTTTGATGATATTCTAATTTTGAGAAGCACCTGTATGTATGATTCCTCCGATCACATGGTCGGCAGGAAGCAATCATGATAAAAAATGGCGGCGCATGCGCACTGATGCCACAGAGTCCCGCAGCTGCTCATCCGCCCATTAGCCTGATATGGTTTTGCTGCAGAAAAAAACGTCCTGTGTGAACTTAGCCTAAATCTTCTGTGACATGATTTCGGGGGAGATAATTTAAACACCCCATTCCTTTGTTGTCAAGGGGAGACATGCCTCTTCCAGAGGTGTGAAGACGCATGAATCCAAGGTTCATTTGTGTAGAGAGTTGGGAAAGATGGCGGTCTCATGTGTATGGGCCCTTTTTAGATTTATGATTTTGCTCACTTGCATTTTTTTTTTCCTTAAGATATTGATGCCATCGACAGATATTCATATTTGGCAGTCTTCATCACTTACGTCACGATCCGTGTTTTAATAATATCATTGAATCTTTGATATCTCTTTAAAGAAATCATGTAATGATTCTCCTTTAATTCACATTTTCATGCTGTTCTCTTGCATCTGAGACCTTTTCCTACAGAAATTGTAGTTCTTCTTCCCTGTGCTGGGTAATGGCACACAGCAATACTGGAACCTGCTGTAATTGTCCTGTAGACGCACCAGAGAAGAGGTTCGTGAGGACGTACGACATTGCAGAGAAGGAGTTCTAGAATTTCCAGCACAGGAAGGACTGGCCTAGTGTTCAGTGCGACGATCTTAGTCTCTATGACAACTGAGTGACTAGAATTGGTCTAGCCCTCAAAATATTAGGATATTTCATTTCATACCGTTCATGATCTGCTGTCCTGCGGCTGAGTCACAGTGCAGAGAATAGTGAATAGGTGAAAAGGGAATGTAATCTGTAATGTATGGGAAAATGTGCAGGGAAGTCACAGTAACAATATGGCACCTATGTGTACTTGGGTAGCACTAAAAAAAAAGAAAAGAATCTGCATACCTGTTTTATGTAGATTTAGCCATCACCGCATTTATTAGCTGGTGGAGAATAAAAAAATAACTGAAAGGGAGAAAAGGAGCTGCATAAAATATAGACTTTCCATTTGCTGAATACATGTAATGTAGCCAGAAGTAATAGAAGATGGAGCGTCACTTAAGGTATTATTACATTTGATAAACACGGCGTTCTGCATAAATCCTTTACGGTACGGCCACATGGGATGACAACCACAATGCAGCTGAATCCGCACCGGCATGTGATCTCCGAGGTTTCCGCTTGTTACGTTACAACCTTTTATATTTGTCTTTTATGTATTCTGTAGCTGTAAATTGAAGCTGCAAGGTACCCAAGTATTTATATGAGCGGTATTGTGATTTATGCTCATGTTTGCATCCTGCGTGGGTCTAATGTTTCAGAGCCTTATCCACACCAGCAGCTCAATACTAGCAAACCATAAATAGAGCACCCGTTCCATTGCAGAACTATCTGTCCGTGTCTATAGTTATTAAGGTTTCTGTAACATTGGGCGGTTCAGAGCCTCCATCTAGTGGATGGGGAAATTGTAAAACTGCAGTGGTGCACAAATATACTAGGGTCTAGCTGTGTGTTGGGGCAGTGCCAGGTTCATGGTGTTAAAGGAAATCTGTAACCAAGTTTTTTTCTACCCTATCTGAGAGCAGCATGATATAAGAGCAGGGATGCCAATTCCAACAATGTATCACTTACTTGGCTGTTTGCTGCATTTTTGAGAAAACAAGTGTTTGTTTTTTTTCATCTGCTGCACACCTACCATTCTCTGAATGCTGAGCTCTAACCCCGCGCGCACCACTGACTGACTACGTTCTGTGTGCACTGTGCATAGGCAGAAAGCTGCCAATCAGTGGTGGGGGCACGGTTTTATAGAGCTCATGACTATTGAGCATTATGTGGCAGCTGGTTTACTAGTCCTCTAGTGATATTTTCCTAAAAAAAAACCCTGATTTTATCAAACCTACAGCAAGCAGCCCAGTAGGTGACACCACATTAATCAGGGTTTCTGCTTTCAGATGAGATGGCAAAAACCTGGTGACAGATTTTTTATACTCGGACGAAACTGCCAAATTTTTGGAGGAAAAGATACTTCAGGAAATTTTTTTTTTTTTTTTTTTTTTTTTCATGAAGTGTCTCTTGTGTCTTTTTTTTGTTGTTGATGATTCCTGGGAGTTCTTCCTTTGGTTTTAGCCGCCTAAAGTCCAGATGTCTTTTGAGCTTTTCCATTGACTTGTAAAGTACTGAGCGTTTTGTGAGCGGAGAACACCAGAGGAATGAACCAGTCACTGCTATTAACCTCTTCCATTTTTTTTAAATACCTGAAGCACTTTTAAGATGCGCAAAAGCTTTTCCCTATGCACATTAGGCATAGAAGCGTTTTCTTACAGGTTTTCAGGAAGTTTCCGCTACAGAATCCTCCTGAAAACTGGGTTGCGTGCACATACCCCAATACTCTTGGGAATACAGTTTGCCATTGTCATTATCACCGCTACCTGAGTCCTATGTATACTGATTTCCTCTATAGAAGCAAATATGCTACTGGTTTAGTTGCCTGACTTGTGAAGAAAATCATAGGGAAGATACTGATACTGGTAGAAAAGGCGCATTATCGCTAATAGACACCACAGCAGTGTCACACACTCGTCAGCTGGAACTAAAATTATCTGGGAGTACATACATAAGTATCTCGCCCTTTGTGAAGATGATGTGTTGACACATCTGTCTGTTATGTAAAATCCTTTGTGATCTGCGAAAACACTTAATGCTATCATGCCGAGCAGCGTCAAGGTGCGATAGCAAGACGTAATCTACAGCACAATGTCTTGGGGGCTTCAATAAGAAATGGAATATGCACAGTAATGCTGGCTTCTCCTATGTGATGTCTTGAGAAATTGTACTTTTACAGAATACTACTACCTAGGTGCATAACACTGAAATAAAATTTCAATTCCACCCCATTATTTCTTATTGAACTTTCATATGAGCAATGTGGGAGGTCTCATTTACAATAAAAAGTTGTGCTTTATAATATTTTCTCCCTCCATTTATCTATATCATGAATAACTTGTACACTGCTCAAAAAAAATAAAGGGAACACTTAAACAATACAATGTAACGCCAAAGTGAATGTGAAATCAACCTGTCCAGTTATGAAGCAACACCGGTTGTGAATCAATTTCTCCTGCTGTTGTGCAAATGGAACAGACAACAGGTAGAAATGTTATGCAATTAGCAACACAACCCCTATAAAGGAGCAGTTCTACAGGGGGTGACCACAGACCATTTCTCTGTTCTCATCCTTTTTGGCTGTTTTGATCACTTTCATTTTATCATTGCTCTCACCCCTAGAGGTACTATATAGTAGCATGAGACGGTGTTTACAACCCACAAAAGTTGCTCAGGTAGCACAGCTCATCCAGGATAGCACATCAATGTGAACTGTGGCAGGGTGCATGCCCAGGTGTTGTAGGGAGGTCACACAGGTACGTGGAGGCCACACACACTACTGAGCATCATTTCCGTGTCTTGAGGCATTGGCACTGAAGTTGGATCAGCCTGGAATTTGGTTTCAACTTTGATTTTGAGTACTCATTCCGAATCCAGACCTCCATGGGATATTAATTTTGATTTAGTTTGATAATTTTTGTTCTATAGTTCTCAACGCGTTCAACTATGTAATGAATAAATATTTGCAACTGGAATATTTCATTCAGTGATATCTAGGATGTGATATTTGTGTTCCCTTCAATTTTTTAAGCAGTGTAGATTGCCTCCAAAGACGAACCCTTCTTGTCTTATTTGTTTGAACAGTCCAGGCAAGACTTTCTTTTATGTTAGGAGCAAAGGTTAGTTCTAGAATGCAGGGGAACAGGAACAGACCTAAGTTCATGATGTCTTATAACGTTGGCATGCTGTTATATTTTTATTGCATTCACTTTTTCAGGATCACTTTATTACAGTTGCAGTGTTTGATGATATATATTTCTCTCATGTTTCTTATAGGCTGGATTCTTGGGAGGATCT
This sequence comes from Oophaga sylvatica, assembly GCA_033576555.1. Classification (NCBI taxonomy): domain Eukaryota; kingdom Metazoa; phylum Chordata; class Amphibia; order Anura; family Dendrobatidae; genus Oophaga; species Oophaga sylvatica. The sequence continues at coordinate 551,856,275 of JARQOD010000002.1, read as the reverse complement.
GCATTTAATAAACCCTATCAGAATAATCCCCATTTACATACTAGTATTGATACAAGGCATAAAATGTGATTTTAGATACCTTGCATGTTATCACTTTAAAATAAATGCCTGCAAGATTTAGATGGAGCCTGAGTTTTGAAATGCTAAAAGATAACTGAGAAATAATAGGAGAAGGTAGACATGATAGGCCTGAAGCATTAGATGAAATGTACAGTAGCATGAGGCAGTGTCTACAACTCACAGAAGTTGCTCAGGTAGTGTAGCTCATCCAGGATGGCACATCAATGTGAGCTGTGGCAAGAAGGGTAGCTGTATCTGTCAGCAAAGTATCCAGAGCATGGAGCAGATACCAGGAGATAGGTCAGTACACCAGGAGACATGGAAGGGCCGTAGGAGGGCAGCAACCCAGCAGCAGGATCTCTACCACCTCCTTTGTTCAAGGAGGAACAGTGTTATAGCTCTGCAAAATGGCCTCCAGCAGGCGAGTAACATCGGTCTGCTCAAACTGTTAGAAACAGACTCCATGAGGGTGGTATTGAGGTCCTGACGTCCACAAGTGGGTGTTGTGCTTACAGCCCAATACCGTGCAGGGCGATTGGCATTTGCAGAGAACTCGAAGATTGGCAAATTCACCACTGGCACCCTGTGCTCTTCACGTATGAGAGCAGGTTCACACTGAGCACATGTGACAGTCTGGAGATCGTTCTTATCTGGAGATGCCATGGAGAGCGATTTGCTGCCTGCAACATCCTCCAGCATGACTAGTTTGGCAGTGGGTCAGTAATGATGTGGAGAGGCATTTCTTTGACAGGTGTATATAGACAGGTGTGTGCCTTCACAAATCAAGTCCTATCAGTTTAATTAAATACAGCTGGGCTCCAATGAAGGAGTAGAACCATCTCAAGGAGGATCACAAGGAAATGGACAGCATGTGACTTAAATGAGTGTCTGAGCAAAGGGTCTGAATACTTATGACCATGTGATATTTCAGTTTTTCTTTTTTAATTTATTTGCAAAAATTTCTACATTTCTGTTTTTTTTTTTTCAGTCAAGATGGGGTGCAGAGTGTACATTGATGAGAAAAAAAATTACTTTTTTGAATTTACCAAATGGCTGCAATGAAACAAAGAGTGAAAAATTTAAAAGGGTCTGAATACTTTCCGTACCCACTGTATATAGAGGAGGAAAGCCACAGAATTTGGCACAATGGGCATTTGTGGTTTTGCACCTTTTTAGATAGGGCCTGGTCAACACACTAACAAGGCTAGTATACTATATACAAGGAAACCCGTAGATTATAGCAAAAATCAGCTTATTTCATTTTCTGACTCACGGAAAGCCCAAAGATGCACCAAATTTATTAAAAGGCATGAACCTCTTAAAGAGGTTGTCCCACAAAGTACATTTTAATCAATATATCTTGGAATAGAAATAAGTTCCACAATTGGAGGTTTTAAAAAAAATAAGTTGTTTATAAATGCGCCCCCCACTATGTGCTGTGTAATGAATGTGTCTGACCGTACAGGTACCAAAAAAGAGTATACAAACAGGGCAACGTGGAATTGCAGATGCTTCTTTCTGTGAGGTAGAACATTTACCGTACCTGTTTTTGAACATTTTACCTCACAGAAAGCAGCGACTGTGATCCCATGCTGTAGCTTCAGTCCTTCATGATTTCCACCCTCTGTATTTTGGTTTTGACCTCCATAAGTTTTCTAGTTAATGCACTTTTTCTACACATGTCAAACATGTTATAAAATAACTCAGATGATTCAATTTTGTCATGATTAATATTTTTACCATTGTTTTTGCCGCCTCCATGTGTGGCGGGCTTTACGCATCTCCATTTATGTACTTACAGACTGTGATTTCCAGAATGTCCGTTGTTCTGGCCTGAACTTCTATGCCTTATTTTTCGATCCATTTGCATGGAAAATGCTTAATTTACTAAATACTGTGTCAATATATATTTCAAAAGTTCACTTTGGCCTTCTGTATACCTCATTGGAAACATCCAGAGAATGCATATTACATATTTTGATCATACCCTGAGCTTTGTGGTAACAGAACATATTCTTAGCCTGATGTAAAAAAATATACCGTAGCTATAAATTTCTAGATAATGTTTCCGTAAAATCTTAAAGTGAAATGGACTCCTAGAGTTGTCTGAGCAGCTTTTTAAAGTCCATAGGACTATTTGGTCTTTCCAATTTTGGGGTCACTGATTGAAAAAATCTCTAAAAAGCTTGTTTGAAAAGCCTGTAGTTTTGGGTAACACATGCCTACTTGTAATGTCATACAAAGGTTCAGTGTTAAGAGAAGGAAGTGCTGTCACAAGACCCACATGATTGCAAGTCACATTGTCTCGGTCATTAAAGCTACGCGGAGTTCAGAGTTTAGTATAAACTGCTTTGTTCTTGTGTTTCCTTTGCACATTGCTGGCATATTTTCTTGTGATTATGTAAAGTTTTATGAGCTATAAACATCAATGTCTTGTGGCTTTAGACCAGCTTCATGCATGGTTAATGTCCTGATGAGTGTCCGGAATTTTTCACGTCCTATTTTAGGCCTGTGATGTCTTCCCTTCTTGATAAATCATTTTCTGATTTTTAGTTTGTTTTTATGCTAGGTATCGCCCTTTTAATATCTACTGGTCTTCGCCAATGCTTTTATTGTAGGGCGCATTCAGATGACAGGTTTTACAGACACAATAAGCTGATTTGTAACAGACTACTTCTATGTACTTCCATTTGTTACCAGGCCCATGGATTCACTGCTTCTGATCCACAAAACCGGAATAAAACAAGACTTGTAACAAGTTCTCCGTAACAGATACATGGATCTGTTAAAAAAAAACAAAAAACGGAAGTGTGGGTAGTTGCATTGAATCAAGGAATTCCATGTGTCTTTTTTTTTTTAAGACCGTATATAGCCTAGAAATGCTGCCATGTAAATATGATCCATATTGTAATGTTTAGCATAGACCTGCAAGGAGACCACATTTACACAGATTTGCACTTCTAGTGTTCTGTACAGATTGTCTCCAGAAAACAGTGCCACACCAATGTATAGGTGGTTTGTGGTATTGCAGGGCAGCACCTTCAGTTTATTAGCGGTGGGTTGCAATATCACACTCATCCCATTGTTTAATGTGGCACTGTTATCGGACCGGACCAGACCGCCCCGCAGGTGAGTATAATAAAAGTTCTTTTTCTTCTCTTACATGTCGGTTGGGGGCAGATATACAGCATTATAGAATCAGCCCTGAAAGTGATGGCCGTAACTTATATCGGCTAAAACTGATGACAGGTTCCCTTTAAACTGATCGGGCCTGCTGACTTGAAATCTGCGACATACCGTATGTTGTGCATTTCACCATGACATAGCCACTGCTCTTCTACAATAAAGCCTCAAAGAAATCTATACTTTTTAATGTGTATTTTTCTGCCAGATTTTTGAACATGCCATCACTCTTAAAGGAAAGCCATGTTCAAAAAAATGACCTATTGTGTAAGTCAGGGTTTTGGACAACATTTATTCATTTATTTTTTTAAAATGTTTTGCAGAAATAGAAATTTTGCAATTTTCACACTGGTTACTGTGTCTTTCTTTTTTAAGCTCTAACGTCCTGATCCTTTCAAGAAGGATCTTCAGCAAGGCTGCATTTATCATCAGTCTGAATTGCAATGACGGGTAACAAGGATCCACCCACCACAACAGTGGGGGTGTTACAGCCGACTCTGCATGCACCCCCCACTTCACAATAAAGCCCCAGTGCCCCGTCTGAAAATTTTAATATCTTTTTTTTTTTTTTTAATTATTATTACCGTATTTTTAATACAGATATGTTAAAAAAAAAAAAAATTCACCCCAAAGTAAAAAAGGAGCAATCCAGTGATCTTTGTTTTTGATTTCCCCCTCTAATAATCTAATTTTATCCATTCAGCCCTTTCCCACCCATGGATACTATGTAGGCCAGTTTTCGCCCCGGTTTTCCGCAGCTTAGTTGAATTGCAAAATGTTCATTCTTGATAGTGTCCAGTCAGTTGGCCTTTGGTCTTCCGTTTCCTTTTACCATTGACAATTTCAGTTAGCATCATCTTTTCTATTGAATTTCCATGTCCAAAATTCTGGGTTCATAAGATCAAGAACATCTTTGTTAGTGCTCCTAGTTGTCCATGGGATTCATAGAAGTCTTCTCCGGCACCACAGCTCATATGCATCAATTTTTCTTCTGTCTGCTTTCGAGAGTGTCCTTGTCTCACAACCATATGTTGCAATTCGGAACACAATTGCAGTGATCAGTCTTTGTTTCACGGTGACTGAAATGTCTTTACACTTCCAAAATTTGCTCCATGCTGACCATGGCTGAATGCCCTAGTGCCCATTGACTTTTCATCTCTGCTGTGGACCCACTACTGTCAGTAACAAGGGACCCAAGAAAAACCAAGCTGTCACCCACTTATTTTTCTTAATTTTTGATCTTTATGTGGACTTCATTTGTGGTAGTCATAATTTTGGTCGTCTTGTTATTCAGGTAAAGTCTTATCTTCTTGTTTTCTTTTTTCAACTTCAATATCCGCTTCTTTGGGTCCTTCTCACTCTTTGCCAGCTTAGATGAATCATCTGCATATCTCAAATTGCTGATGGTTTTTCTGCCTATTTTCACCCCCTACTTCGTCATGATTACTTTTGTATAGAGGTTGAAATTAAAAGTAGAAAGGATGTATCCTTGGCTTGTGCCCTTTATTCTGTATCTCCATAACTGGTTTGCACTGTACCTTCTTGATTGTTGCAGTGTCCGGATTGACCTAATCATGTGCACCAGCATTTCTACCTTATTAGTGCTTATTAGAGCTTATCATGCTCAACACCGTCAAATGCCTTGGTATAATCAATGAGGCATAGATAGAGCTTATTCTTATACGCCCTCGTCATTTCCCTGGCCTTACAGAATCCTGCTTGGGTGTCAAAATTTCTCTCTCCAGGATGTTGCCCAAGCTCTCCTGAATGATCTTTAGAAGCACCTTGCTAGCGTGGGCGATCAAGGAAATTGTTCTATGGTTGGCACAGTCCTTGGCATCACCTTTCTTTTGCAGTGAGATGAAAACTGATCTTTTCTTGTCCTTTTGCCATGTAAGTCCTCCAGATCTTCTGGTGTAGTGCTATCAGTTTGGCTCTTGGGACTGTTTTGAGCAGCTCTGCAAAATTACCATCAGGCAGGTGCTTTAATGTTTGGCAATTGCCTCAGCCCCCAATCCTCCAATCCTCTTCAATTTCCAATAGTTCTGGTTCATCTTGGCTCCCACGCTGCTCATCATGGTCCGTACTGGCACAGACATATAGATTCTCTTTGTTTCTTTCCATCTCTACTTGATGTCCTGCTGGAATCTCAGTTCCATCACAATCTTTGGTTGTTTGACGTGCTAAAAAGGCTTCTTGTTTCAGCATGGAAAATAATTCCCTTGTGTGGCTATGAATTGATAATTATCAGAACCACTGTCTGCCTGGTAGCGTTATTTGCAGAGAAAATTGATTACTTTCATTTTTGCTAGCGGGGGATGTAGTCAGTCTGTTTGTGATGTTGTCCATTTGGGATGGCAGAGGAGAAAGTGTTGGGGATTCTAAGCTTGTTCTCATTACAGAACAGCACAAGGCGATCCCCAGCTTAATTCCTCTTCCCTTAGCATTGTCTGCTGACCACTTCTGCCTGCTCTCCATCTATAACTTTGGCGTTGGTCAGCCATAATGCAAGGTACACCTTTCTTGAGGTTCTGTTGTGTGTGTGCTATGGACCTGAGCGTAGGAGTCCTCAATGTCCTGCTCTGACGTATCTGCTTTTGTAATCAGGCGTATTGTCATCTACTGATGTAACCGTTCTTGGATAATGGTATCATTTAGAGGTTTCACTCTGATGCCATGGCCATGACCCCATCATTCATGTACTTCGGGCTCTGTACTTGCATTAGAATCCTTTTCTTGGACACAATAGCGATTCCCATTTTAGTTTGTCTCGTTGCCTGAGTAACTGACCGCATTTGTGACCTACTGAATTAAAGTGTGTGTTGGCTGCGTGGAGCAGAGAGAAGTTTTTCAATTTTCTCAACATTAGTCTGAGACTCAGAATTACGCAGGCTAGCCTCCGAGTCTCATAGACTTCTACTGAGAAAGTGACCCCCTGCTCTACACAGAAGACACTAAGCGAGTCAGCGGGTCACAAATGTATTTTTATTTTTCTTACTTGCTTGTATAGCACCATTGATTCTCACAGCACTCTTTACATCCATCATCATGCAGTCACTATAGCGGAGCTGGAAAGTGCAGAAGACAGCGATTTGTAAATATTGCAATACACAATGCAATTTGCTAATAGAGGGCAAAATAGAAAAAAACACTACTACTTTAACACAAAAAAATCATTTTAACCATTAGGTCAGTTTCTGAAGATGGCTTTCCTTTAAACTTAATTAGTCATTTTTATAGAGCTGTAATTTGATCAAAAGCCTTGGAAAAAGGCATCAGATTTTGCCTTCGTGCATGCGGATTTGTTGCAGTTTTTATTAAACCGTTCTGGGAAATGTTCCTGTGGCTGCAGATGCAGACCTAAAAATGGATTTAGAAGTAGCAGACAGTGATCCCGTGAGGATGCCCTGTATCTTCCAGCGCGAACACAATATAACGATGCCTTCATAACACCAGTGAGAACAGCGCCAATGTCACTGGAATAGCTCCGCTTCTGGTAGTATATGGTGTTTTTAATGTATTAGGATCACTTTTCTATTTAGGAAGGGGTTATCGAAGTAGTCCTTTGTGAAACCTTGTGAGCATGTTTTTATATATGAAAGTAGTGGTATAGCTGTATAGGTGCAAGTCCGCCAATAAACATAATCCATTTCATCTAGCGATTTGTCATGCCAGTCATGAGAAATCTGATCTACAGTAGAAGCCACATACAAGTCAGGCTGTAAGTGCGCTTAGGGCGTTTCAGTGCACATTGTCCGCTGCTTCCAAGTGCAGTGACGCCCCCAGTGCACTTCGAGGTGGATTTACTTGTGATTTCGAGTTTTTTGTTTTTGTTTTTTTTTTTTATGACCAGCACATCGGATCTCTACAAAAAGAAAAAGTACTGTATATAAGGTGACAAGTGTCTATACAGCCGTACTGCTACTTCCATATGTAATTTGCTGAGAGGTTCCCTTTTAAGTAGCTTCCTATGAAATCCTATAATAGGGAAGTTAGATTGTCAGCCTTTTAGGGGACAGGGACTGATTTGAGAACTAACTGGTGGACAGCAGTGTGGAATATATAGACAGTGGGATATAAATCCTAAAAAAAAAAAATAAGTATAAATAAAGGTATTTTGTATCAGGTATAAATGCTTAGAATGGTAAATACTGCTAGGCGTTGCCACCATGGGGTTAGTGTGAGAATATAATGGGAATCTGAACACAACGCTTCCATACAAAGGATACAAGAAAGTAAAGGTAGGCATAGTAACTTGTGGGCTGAATCCTGCTCCGAGTAATCAGCCGTATTGTCATCTACTGATGTACCCGTACTTCCGCTTAGCTGCAGACTGTAAAGGCGATGAATTCTGGCTTTGAGGAAGAAATACAGTAGGTAACCTTGTTGCTAATTGCAAGGTATGATCAATGTGCAGATCTTATATAAAACTACATATGTGTAATGAGGTGCCAGAAAAAAGGGTGTAAAAGAAAAGCTGCCAATTTAAAGGGCACCGCAGGCTCTCGTACGGTTAGCGTGTTTCACATTGGATTTGATCTGTTCTGTTATCTACGTTCATGTGCCCTTAAGATAAAAGTGCGGTGCTCTGCTGGATTTCTACATTTCATTCAATCAAAAAGTGATCTCGTTGTGAGAACCACAAGCCGCCAAAGGGAACACAGAACTCAACACTGACCACAGGCAAAATTGCTACAAAGTCCATTAAAATCACCAGGAGAGAAAACTAATCAAAAGCTGCATTGCTATTACTGAACGCGAAGCAGCGTCTTTTGTGGGGTCTTCACCTTGATGTGTCTGTGACTCGGTGTTACACTGCTGTCTGTGTTTCCTAACGTACAGGCTGCATCTATCGTGGCCTGGTTAGCAAGGTAGAACACCCAGCAGACGCGTCTTCCTATGATTTGTGCTTTCCCCTTCTGTTGGCAGATGGCGTGTTGTAATGCCATATGTTATGAGGGTCGTATGAATGAGTAAGAAATGAAATAGCATTTGACTGTACGGTGCTGTATAATTCATGTCAATGCAGAACTCTCCAGACTGTGTGCATTACCAGCCTACTATTACTTTTAAGTCCTCTTTAGGGTATGTGCGGACGTTGCGGATTGGGCTGTGGAATTTCCTGAGCGGATTCTGCCTCTCTTGGCAGAAAGTCTGCACGTATTTTATGCGGATGGGTGTAGGATTGCAGCGGATCCACAGAAAGAATTGACATGCTGCGGATTCAGTGCGGAATTTTCCGCAGCATGTGCACAGCACTTTTTTTCCCCCCATTGAATAACATTACTTGCTCAAACACTTACGGATCTGCTGCAATTTCACGCGGAAAATCCGCTGCGGATCCGCAACGTGTACACATAGCCTTAAAGAGGGGCTGACAGGGTCAGGACATACCGTATATGTTTTCAGAAATACTTGTATTCCCCAATTCTAGAGCACAGTCACATTCATCAGTTATTCTTCCTGACCAAAGATCTATAGGATTGTGTTGTTGTTTTTTTTTTTTTTTTAAATTTAAATAGAGAAAAAAAAAATCTGAAATTTGTCACCATTTTTCAAGAGCTGTAGCGTTTTCATTCATCAGGATAAGGCGCTGCGTAAGGGCTTATTTTTTGCGTGCTGAGCTGACTTTTTTATTGATACAATTTTGGGGTAGATTACGATATCTTGATCTCCTCTTATTGCATTTTATTGCAATGTTGCCGCAGCCAAACAAAGGAGATGTGGCATTTTGTTTTTTTTGGTTTTCTCGTTACGCTGTTTTTTTTATTTAGATTAATTTTATTTTATATTTCGATAGATTGGACTCGGATCACAGCGATACCAAATACGTGTATTTAAAAAAAATAATTAACTCCTTAGTGGCCACCAATTCATCTTTTTACTGACCTGCGATAAGAGACTGGCATCCTCCAACAGGTGACAATCCTGTATCTGTCAGCTGAACAGTGTAGCTGACAACTTGCTGCATCAGCCGCGATCAATGTTGGTATCGACTCTAGTCGTTTAACTCCTCCGTAATGGAATAATGGACCGTCTGGCTGAGGTTATGGTTGGACTTGTCTTTTCAGGAGCTGCATTAGCATAGAAATTGTTCTGGGTGAAATCCTGCTTACAGGTTCCTTTTAATAAATTACATTTTAAAAAGAGACTACATACCCTAAAATACTCTGAATATATGGCTCCCATGGTGATATAGTCCATGCGGTGCTAAATAGCTCTTAAAACAATAGCAATAGTGGCGATGATAGAATCTATCAGATTAATATAAGTGACCATACACATTAGTCAACACCAGCAGAACACCCTGATTTTGTTGGGAGTGTCCAACCACCTATGGGGCATCTCCGTTCTTCTCCATTAGCAGATTTCTGAGAAATAATGATCTGAGGTGTCTAGGAGAAGCGTATTCTCCTGCACGCTCCATCCAGCAATGGGGAAGATGTACATGGGGCAGGATCTAATTGCCTGATATCTGTATGAGGTGCATGGCTGCCCTATGGCCCCCTTATTGTGTATGAAGAAATAAGAGGACCTTTAAGCAGCGTTCGCTCATTGTCGTCAGTGCATGGGTCATCAGCTGCTCTTCGCTCCTCTCTGACATGTACATTAGTTCGTGGACATGGTCTGGCCTCAAATGTCAATCTGTGTTAACACACATCTCTGCCATTGTTATTGCTGATCAGTTTGAGCGTTTATGGCCTTCATTATTTTAGTCTCCATAGAAGACTGTGTAAATTGTCATTGATAGTGAGGCCATTTTCGGGAAATTGTTATGCCACATGGAAGTTCTTGTAATTGGTGATGCGCACCCAGTAATCGCTCATTACCAATGAATTGCGACATTTACAGTAGCTGCCTTTTGAGTTATATATTTTTTCCAAACATTAAATGCCTTCTATTAGTACATGACTACAATGGGTATATAGATCAGCCAATCAGATTGCAGTTTTCTTTTTCAGACCTGTTCTGGAATAATAAAAGCTAATGTGGCTGGCTGCTCTGTGCTGCTGCTTATGGTTCTGCTATCAGTTTTGTCATATTACTTGTTCCTTCATACAATACTACTAGAGCTGTAATAAAGTGTAGATTGAGACGCTGTCAATAGAAAAATAAGAAAAGGCTTTATTTTCCTAGTTTTTATTATTACAAAGGCCTTTAAAGCTACAAATTGATCATCTAGAATGTGATGGTGCCATGTGTCCATATTGGTGCAGTCTGTCGTGTGGTTGTTAATTTCTGCCATTGTGTGCGCATCTTCTGTTCTGCATCCTACAAATAGATTGTGAAGTATATTCCTGTTCATGGCTGGAGTCCATCACAGAGTACAGAAGCCCTGGTGTGCTGTTACATTATCACCACAACAATTCATTGCATCCCTGACACGAGGTGTTAATGCTGTAATATTATGTCATTCGCTCCGCCATTCTCTATTAGTCACGCTATACTTAGGTTTGCGGGATGTATTTCCTTATGATTTTTTGTGCTTTTAATTTCCATAGGATGAAGGGAGCATAAATGAAATAGCAATTACACATCATGTTAAGGAAGGATACGAGAAAGCTGACCCCTCACATTTTGAGCTTCTCAAGGTACTTGGACAAGGCTCATTTGGAAAGGTGAGTGTGAAGTTTCATCCGTTCATGTTTTATAATAGCATTCATGGGCCACATCAGTTACTTTTTTAGCAGTCCAACATCTCTAAATAGATAAATAATTTCCATTTATTATAAATCCTTTAAATTCAAAGTGCATATAAAGTGTCATTGTCTTTAATTGGTTTATAATGAGCAGCAATATTTCATCTGTTTGCTGATGCTGGACGTCTAAAATTTGACATTGCTGTTGCTCTATTTCCTGGAGTCGAGCTGTGATTATAGGGAACATGCTACTTGATAATTGCTGCCCAGACCATAGGCAGCATGAAGCCGATCCTGACTGCACCATTGTAGCCAGGTATGAAAAGTCGTCCGGGTACCATAGGGATAGATCTGATTAGTCTGGTGCTGTCCCAAGCTGCTTCTCCCCACCTCGACCCAGTTGATTGGTAGTTTTCTCTCATCTGTGTACATAGGGAGAGACCGGTCAATCACCTGGAGTGGTGCTGGGAGAAGCTGGCTGGGGACCAAGCTGCACTGCTTGGATCTCCGTATGGTCCCTATTTGGATTTGCAACCTGAACTTTCTAAAATGCCACAGCATATCCAACATATCTGCCATTAGTCCCTATAGAGTCCCTGACTACACCAGCACTGTGATCGCTGTTCTTAGCAGTGAGTGGGTCCAGGATTTGTTCGTTTGAGATTCTCCATACGATGAAGCATTTTGCAGGTCATCTTCACTGCTACCAGCACCGGGGCTCCATGGTAGCCCACCTCTTTCACATCCCCTTAGTAGTTCATATAAGTAGGGGCTGTGGAATCACCTCAGGGGCTTGTTCAGTATGCCATGTATTCCCAGGATATTACAGTATTAGTTGCAAACATGCACAGAACAAATTGCACCTTGAAACTGCGAGAAACAATCAGCTATGATATCACACGTAAAGGAAAACTATTAAAGTGAGTGTGACCTGTCGGGTATGCCCGCGTCTACCCATCTCTGCCGGAAGCAGGACTGAAATGGACCTTTCAGCTGCAGATGGAAGGAAAGGAGACACACTAGTTCATAACTAGTGGGTAGGCGGAGCCCCAGATAGGATTGACACCTCAGATTAAAAAGTGTTGACCGGCCCCTCCAGCTCGGGCTCCTCCTACTCAGCTCTCCAGTCTAAAATTTGAGGTCTCAAAGGATAGTCGCTGCTGGAAGCAGCTCCTCAGAAGATTTTATTATTTTTTATCGGACAAGAGACTTGGATCACCAGAAGTGGTCTAGAGGTCTCAGGGGTCTCAGCGCAAACCGCGCTGCAGGGGTCACTGCGTTCCCCGCCCTGGGGGGAAGCATGGGCATAGCGCCAGAAACCCCTGGGGGTCCCTGTGGCGCTTCGGCTGGTGAGTACCACGCATTTTTATTAATGTGTGTGTGAGTGCTTAAGCGACTGCTGCGGCAGCCGCTGTACAATACATGTTGGTGACTGGTGTTTTTTGTCCGCAGGTGGATGCCTGCAGGACATAGGAGAGAGGAGTGCGCGCCTTTTTATTTGAATTTTCGCGCCGCTCTGAGCGCGCGCTTTACTGCTGTCTCCATTTCCGGCTTCCCTCATGGAGCACACGGAGGCACAGCGCGGCGGCCATTAAAGAAGCAGGCTGAAAGCTTCTTCTGGCTCTCTTCCCCCTCCTCCCCTCCCGGCAAGATGTTACACTGTGGCCAGCTGGGTGAGTTGCTTCTACCCTCCGGGCAGAAGCTTAACCCCTTCACCCCCACAGCGCGGGCGCCTTCTGAGGCACTAATGAGTGACAGACTGCGCTGTCCTGCGGCTGTTATCGCATAAGGGGCTCGCACACTCTTTTCAATAATAATAAAGAGGTTGTGGGGAGTCTGCGATTTTAATACTGCCACTATACGTTCCCACTAACGATCCTGATAACGACACATACTAATGCGATCGTTTGTGTGATCATTTTTTAATGTCGCTAGTAGCTGCCAATCTGGGCGTTCTCATTAACATCGCATAAGCGGTTAGCGATCTCCTTAACTTTGGCGGTCATTGCGATATACAAAACAGCGCAATTTTTAGCGATCTTGTGGAATGTTTTTCTGTTAGTGTGGCATAAAAAGCTGTCCTGCAGCTGCTGCCTTATAAGAGGCACTTGGGGCTCGCACAACTTTTTCATTATCAAGGTTGTGGGGAGTCTGCTACTTTAACCCCTTCTTAGGCGGTTAACTCTTAATGCTGGGGTAGCTCTCTCTTTAAGAGCTTTAACCCTTCAGCGATTGTTTTTCTTTAAGAAACACACTGTTCTAGTTACTGACAGGTTTAACCTGCCTTATACTGTGCACTGACACGCAGACCCCGACGGCGTCATGCGCAGCGGTCGGAAGTTCCAGTGGTGTCAAAATGGAGGCCCTCGCTAGTTTCTATGATGGCCTGTCTGACCTTCTAGGTTATGGAGTGTCAGCTAGATCCTCTCAAGGAAGCGACACAAATCGGTGCCTTCCTTCTCGCGTAGCGAAGATGTCCGTTTCGGACAAGGAGGATCGGCAGGGACACTCTGCCTCTCTCATGGACCGTACTATTGGAGCCATGAGGGCGTTACAGTTACCAGAGAGAGGTAACTAGACGTCCTGGTAAGTCGGCCCGGATGTTTCAGGAGTCGCATAGGTCGCGACGGCTTTACAAACTGTATCCGTTTTCTACGGAGTTGATTGTTAATTGGATCTCCTGAAGTGAATGTCCCTTTATCCCAGCTTAGCAAATCTTCCTGGTAAAGGAAGGCGAGTCTGCAGGACCTGCTGGACAGAAAAATGGAGATGGCAACAATATCCATCTGCGAGGCCGCGGGTCATGGATTCAGTATTAAGGATCTATGTGTACTTGTAAAGTTTCCCTGAGCCGTTTGGACCGTCTACGGACGGCGTGACAAGATGGATCCCCTCTATCGAGATAGATGGGCTTTTCAAGTTGAAGGATTTTGCGTCACTGCTATCCAGGGCGCAATCCTCGGCAGTCACAGTCAGAAGAGCACTGTGGTTTAGACAGTGGAACGCGGTTTCCAAGCAGGGTTTGCTATCTTTAGCTTACAAAGTGGTCAGCTATTTGAATCTGACCTCACAGAGCTGATTGCTGAGGCAAAAGAAACAGCTTTACCGCAGCGCAGAGCTGTGACTTCTGCGTCTGGCAGGACTAGTGCCGGTAGTTGTCGGCGGTCCTTTCGGTCCAGGGGATGATCCGGTCAACCCTCTGGGGGTTTGGGTCGTTCCTCTCTTTTTTTTTTTTTTTTTTAAAAAAAAAAGGGGGAATTCTCAGAAATTCCGCATACCCTGGAAACAGAACTTCCATTAAGACAGAAGCTGGCAAAAAACCCGCTAAAGCGGTCTGACGTCTGGGTCTCACTCGAGCGCTCTCGAGTGGAGGGTCGTTTACTCCAATTCAAACCGACTTGGGTTTCCCGTGTGTCGGACGCCTGGGTGACACAGGTTGTGTTGGCAGGCTACTTCATAGAGTTTCTTTCTCGACCCCCGGACAGGTTTGCCAATCTCGCATTCCGTCAGAGCCGAGCTATTTGCCGCTCTACTACGAGAGGTCGATTCCCTTCTGCAGAAGGGTGTGGTGATACCGGTTCCGCAGAGGACCGGGGAAGAGGATTCTTATTCCAACCTCTTTGTGGTCCCCAAAAAGGAGGACAAATTTCGCCCTATTTTGGATTTCAAAGATTGAATCAGCATGTTTACATCCCGAAAATTCCGCATGGAGTCGCTTCGCCCCGTTGTGGCAGCCCTGTCGCAGAACGTCTTTTTGGTCAATCGACATTCGCGACGCTTATTTGCATGTTCCCGTCGGAAGGGCTCACCGGCGCTTCCTTCGTTTGCCATAGGTCAGGACCATTACCAGTTTGTGGCTCTGCCATTCGGCTTGGCCTCGGCGCCCAGAGTTTTTACAAAAATTCTAGCACCCCTCATGGCAATTCTTCGAAGACAGGGGGCTACGATTTCCCTACCTGGACGACCTTCTGATTGTGGCGTCCTCAAAGGAGGAGGCGGGGACGGCTCGCAATCTATCCCTTCAGCTCCTGGAGGATTTCGGGTGGCTGGTCAATTGGGAGAAGTCGTCTCTGGAACCATCGCAGTCAATCCTGTTTTTGGGAATGCATTTCGACACGGTACGGACGGTGGTGTCCCTTCCTCCAGACAAGCGGGCATGTCTCTTTCGACATGTACAGATTATGAGGTCTGCGACAGCAATGTCCTTTCGGAAGTGTATGCGCCTTCTGGGTTTGACGTCCATGGAGGCACTTCCGTTTGACCAATTTCATCCCAGGACCCTCCAAAGGCTCATTCTGAGTCGTTGGGATCGATCGCAAGCTTCTCTGGATTGCAGCGTCATCATCTCTCACAGGGTGCGAGAATCCCTAGGATGGTGGTTATGTCCAGGAGCGTTATCCCTGGGGAAATCTTTCCTCCCTCCGAGGTGGTCGGTCATAACCACCGATGCCAGCCTGACGGGCTGGGGGGGGTGTCTGGAACGATCTTTGGATCCAGGGAGTATGGTCATCGGAAGAGTCTGTTCTACCGATCAACATCCTGGAATTGAGGGCAATTTTTTCTTTTGCCTCCAACACTGGACGCTCCCTTTGAGCGGTCTGCCAGTCCGAGTGCAGACAGACAACGCGACGGCGGTCGCGTATATCAACCACCAAGGCGGGACAAGGAGCTCCAGGCTCATGATGGAGGTGTCTCGGAATGGGCCGAGACCAGGGTTCCAGCCATCTCTGCGATTCACATTCCAGGAGTCCAGAATACCACGGCGGACTTCCTCAGTCGCGAGAAGATGGATCCTGGAGAATGGAGTCTTCATCCGGAAATTTTTGCACTGCTGTGCTCCCGTTGGGGAACTCCCCAAGTGGATTTGATGGCATCCAGGTTCAATGCCAAACTACCGACCTTCATGTCCAGGTACAAGGACCCGAAAGGCTGTGGCGGTGGTTGCTCTGGTGGCTCCGTGGGACCATTTCGAGCTAGTCTATGTGTTTCCGCCGATATCTTTACTTCCTCTGGTGCTGCGTCGGATCAGCCTGGAGAGAATTCCGGCTATGTTGATAGCCCCGGATTGGCCAAGGAGGACGTGGTTCTCGACACTGGTGTCGCTTTTGGCGGCACCGCCATTCCCACTTCCTCCTCGCCCGGACCTGTTAACCCAGGGGCCCGTTCGTCATCCGGACTTGAAGTCTCTGCGTTTGACGGCGTGGCTCTTGAGACCGAAATATTGACCCGTAGAGGTTTTTCAGTCGAAGTCATTGCCACTCTGCGAGCTGCCAGAGGTCCGGCTACTACTAAGATTTATCACAAGACTTGGGAAGCCCTCTTTTCGTGGTGTTCGGGTTCTTCAATGAATCCGAGGATTTTTTCCATTCCCAATTTGTTGGCTTTGCTGCAGTACGGGCTGGTCAAAAGGTTTGGCAGTTAGCACTCTGAAAGGCCAGGTTTCTGCCCTGTCCTTGCTGTTTCGGAAGGCTATCGCCTCGCGTAGGGACGTACGTTCCTTTTTTCGCGGAGTAACCCGTCAGTTTCCACCGCGGAAGGCGTCTGTGTCTCCTTGGCGGCTCAACCTTGTCTTGGAGGCTCTTCAGCATGTACCTTTTGAGCCTATGGGTTCTGCTAGCCTTTCTTTAATTTCTTGGAAGATTGCCTTCTTAGTGGCGGTAACCTCTTTAAGAAGGGTTTCTGAGTTGGCAGCTCTTTCCTGCTCGCTTCCTTTCCTGGAGTTTTACCCGGATCGAGTAGTGCTTCGCACACGGGGCGACTTTCTACCTAAGGTGGTGTCGCAATTTCATGTTAACCAGGATATTGTATTGCCCTCGCTTTGCCCGGGCCCAAGGAATGCAAAGGAACGGGACTTGCACAAATTGGATTTAGTGCGGACCTTGAAGTTCTATTTGTCTGTTACTCAAGGTTTTAGGAAGTCAGATTCTCTGTTTGTGATTCCAGCAGGTCGCAGGCGTGGTCAACGAGCTTCCAAGTGTTCTATAGCTCGTTGGATTCGGTCAGCCATTTTGGAGGCTTACCGTCTTAAAGGCGAACCTTGCCCGATTAAGATTCGAGCTCACTCCACGTGGCTTCATCGTGGGCCTTTCATCAAGGGGCTTCGGCAGCTCAGCTCTGCCGAGCGGCGACCTGGCGCTCCGTCCACACATTTACAAAGTTTTATAAGGTGGACGTCAGTGCTTCCGCTGATGCGGCCTTAGGACGTAGGGTCCTGCAGGCAGTGGTATTTTAAGTTTTAGTTAACTTGTATTTGGCGCCTGTTGCGCATTTATCTAGGTTGATGGGTTTCTGCCTCTTTTGGTTTTTTCCCACCCTAATTTTTGGACTGCTTTGGGACGTCCCACTAGTTATGAACTAGTGTGTCTCCTTTCCTTCCATCTGCAGCTGAAAGATGGATTTTGGTAAGAACTTACCTGTAAAATCCTTTTCAGCGAAGGAAGGAAAGGAGACACAGCTCCCTCCCATGGCAGAAGTGTGTTGTTGTATTACAGATGCAGCATGACCCTTCTCTGATAGCGATTTTCTGGGCTGAGGTCGACGCGCTACGGCTCTGTTCCAGCATTGCCAGCTTATCGCAGTAGTCAGGTTCAGTGAGTAGTACCTGGAACTGTGTGATTTTTGCCTACATGCATGCATAACCTGTACTCTTATGTTTTTTCTCTGAAGTCCTTCAGAACGGGTTATGTTGCTCCGCTGGTGATATTGCTCTTCCTTAAGCTTGGGTACGACTGGAGAGCTGAGTAGGAGGAGCCCGAGCTGGAGGGGCCGGTCAACACTCTTTTTAATCTGAGGTGTCAATCCTATCTGGGGCTCCGCCTACCCACTAGTTATGAACTAGTGTGTCTCCTTTCCTTCCTTCGCTGAAAAGGATTTTTACAGGTAAGTTCTTACCAAAATCCGTCTTTTGTCTGAAATAAGTGTAGGTTTTGGCACATAAATGAAGTCTATAAGCACTGAGCTGCTGCTCCCCTTAGGGCCGCCGTTTCAGCCTTGTAATATTTGAAAATGAATCCTTGCACTTTTCTATTTACTTTTAATAACCACAGAATCCAATCTTTTATTACAGGTATTTCTTGTGCGGAAAATCTCAGGAACTGATGCTGGGCAACTATATGCAATGAAAGTATTAAAAAAAGCCACACTTAAAGGTAAGTCAAATATTAGATCTTTTTATTGCTCTGCTCCTGGCGTTAAGCAAGTGCGTTGTACGGTTTCCTCCAGTCATTCTTATATTTCACAAGCACTGTGTTACCTGGAGCCTGAATATGTAGAATAAGAACTGAGCAGTCTGCCTATAATATATGAAGCAGATGGAGTGATCGGGTCCTGGTACAAAGCCTTTTATTGCCCTACTGATGTATCCTCCTGAGCTGCCATACATGAGGCATCATCCTGTGCTGCCATACATGAGGCATCATCCTGAGATGCTATATGTGAGGCATCATCCTGAGCTGCCATATGTGAGGCATCATCCTCTGCTGCCATACGTGAGGCATCATCCTGAGCTGCCATATGTGAGGCATCATCCTGAGCTGCCATATGTGAGGCATCATCCTGAGCTGCCATATGTGAGGCATCATCCTGAGCTGCCATATGTGAGGTATCATCCTGAGCTGCCATACGTGAGGCATCATCCTGAGCTGCCATACATGAGGCATCATCCTGGGCTGCCATACCTGAGGCATCATCCTGGGCTGCCATACATGAGGCATCATCCTGGGCTGCCATACATGAGGCATCATCCTGGGCTGCCATACATGAGGCATCATCCTGAGCTGCCATAAGTGAGGTATCATCCTGAGCTGCCATATGTGAGGTATCATCCTGAGCTGCCATATGTGAGGTATCATCCTGAGCTGCCATATGTGAGGTATCATCCTGAGCTGCCATATGTGAGGTATCATCCTGAGCTGCCATATGTGAGGTATCATCCTGAGCTGCCATATGTGAGGAGGTATCCTGACCTGCCATATGTGAGGAGGTATCCTGACCTGCCAAATATGAGGCATCATCCTGGGCTGCCATGTGAGGTATCATACTGAGCTGCCATATGTGAGGTATCATCCTGAGCTGCCATACATGATGCATCATCCTGAGCTGCTATATATGAGGCATCATCTTGAGCTGCCATATGAGGTATCCTCCTGAGCTTTCATATATTATGCATCATCCTGATTTGCCATGCATGAGGCATCTTCCTGACCTGCCATATATGAGGCATCCTCTTGACCTGCCATATATGATCCAGTGCTTCAGTCTTGCATAAGATTTTGGTCTAGGCATTTTAGGACTTTATGATGTTCCTTAAGCAGAGTGCCAGCCTGTACTTCACAAGCCGTCTGTCTGTTATTGTACACTGCAGCAAACTCTTCTTAACTGTGAAATGTACCTTTGTACAGAAGCTTATAGATCCAGCCCAGATTTTTTTTTTCAGACATAACATGTCATCACCTCACATGGGTCAAAGTGTGTGCCTAAAAGGAATGTAGCTTTAATTTGCATCATTGGCCCAATATAATAACCAAGCCATATAGTAAGCAGGCAATTCTATTACTTAACCAGAATTTCTGCAGCCTGAGAAATGCCTGCGTAGTAATTGATCGCTGTCATAAGCACTAAACAACTAGGGGGCGCCACTGCAGGTATGGTGCCACACTGCAGCAGCTGAAAATGCCCATTTGGGGTGCTCAGTGGCCACATTTTGCCAGTAATATCTCCGCTTTATCCCACACTTGTGCATTTGCCACCACAAGTGGACATGAGATTTTACTGAATGCGACAATGTTAGTCCTTATGAATATAAGATTGTAAAGATATTTATATTATTGCTCTGTTCTTAGGTCACACAGAGTTTGAAAAAGGCCCATAATGTAGGGCCGAAATTTTGCTATTTTTGTGATTGCCTTATAAGTAAAAATATATTTTTCCTGATTTTTTTTTTTTTTTTAGGTGCCTAGTACTTCATAGATTCATCGTCTTTTAATAACATTTGTTTTTTGGTTTTTTTTTGTTTTTTTTTTATACTATCACACACATTCAGCCCCTCTAAAGGAAAGGGATGAGTGTATTTCTCCATGCACTGTAATAGGGAGATGCCTTACACAGTAGTGAGTAGGTGGAAGGCCCGCAGCTCATATTCCGGGAAGTCCTGCTGAAATTAATATAAATGGTTACATAAAACCGCTCCACAAATACAGATCAATGACACACGGCTCAGATCGGAGTGCCTGTCACCACTTCATGCTGCCCCCAGAGACCACCGCATAAATGTGCCAACCGATTCCCTTTAAAGTTATAATGGAAATTTCACCCATGAATGATAATGGATAGTCAATATGCTATGCGGCCTGGCCAGCAATCATGGAATAAGCATAGATAAAGAGATGAGTCAGAAATTGCTGCTTAGTTGAGATAGATTCACAATAACTGAGTTCATTGAACTCCATCATTGATATTCAAAAGGAGCAATCACCCTTCCCAAAAGCTAGAAATCGGTTACCCGGCTGAGCATTAAAATATATCTTTATGGTTTCATCATCTTCAGTGCTTACATTGACTCTGTTCACACTTATATCCAAAGAAAATAAGAAGAGGGAACACTTCCACGTTTCAGTGTGCAATAAGCAATGTGACATGAAAGTGCTGCGTCCTCTTCTTTTCCTTGGTTACTTTAACTTATGGTTTCGCTGGATGACAAACCACTGTGAGACATGCAACCGCTAATCCCTGTTGCTCATGGCATGCTGCTCATAATTTTCTTTTGACATCTGTTCACACCTATGGCATCACTTATTTTTTCTTATTTTTCTATTGTTACTGCTAGGCAAGACTAGTTTTTGCCATTGGCACAGAATTCCCTTTATTAGATCTCTTCGACTTTAAAGGGTATTCCCATCTTTAAGATCCTATTTCAATATGTAGTAGGTGTAATAATAATAATTATAGCAAATACCTCCAATTAGGTAGTATAGTTCTTCTGATTCGCTATGTGCAGGCATTGCAGTAGCTTAGGTATCCATGGTTATGACCGCTATCAACTAGCTAACTAACTATTGGAGTTGTCGAAGCCATGGATACCTAAATTACTGCAATGTTTGACGGCAAGAAAAGCTGGGCAGACTGCTACTCCTGCCATCGACCTGCCCAGACGCAAAGGGCAGAATGCGATCTGTAGGAACACTAGATGGCATGAAGGATTTCTGGCTGCACTGTTATCAAACTTTAAAGTGATATTTTGTGTTTTTTTTTTTTTTTGTTTTTTTTTTTAATCCCACAGTTCGAGATCGTGTTAGAACAAAAATGGAGCGTGATATTTTAGTGGAAGTTAATCATCCGTTTATTGTCAAATTGCACTATGGTGAGTAATAGATTTCTGACTGCTGATAGAATCGCACCAGCTGCTCGCATGTCACATCCTGCTCTATATAATGCCTCCACTGCTTGTTAACAGTTACACGCTGTGCAAATGTCTAAATATGTCAGTAAGTATTAGCCCACAGGAACAGGTTCTGTCTGTACGAGAACCACCCCAACAACACTTTTATTTTAGCCATTGTACTGCTCCGTGTCTCTCGCATTACAATGTCTTTGAACTCCTCTTTGATTCTGCACGGTTGCCTCTTCAATGTGCAGTCTGTTCTGCAAGGGTAAAGAAGTACAGCTTATTTTCCTTCACATCGCTTTAATTACGGTTTCATGCAGATGGTACTTTGCATAAAATATAATTTGCGTTTCTCGTATTGTTTGTTTGCAAACTTGAAAGAAAATACATCACAATAGCGCAAAGAAAAGAAGGTGTTAGATATGTGAAAATAAGACGTTTTACCATGTATTATCTGAAGAGGACCTGTCTATAGTAAATACAAATAATTCTGAAGAAGCTTTTCTAAGACCGTTCCTTTGTGCAGTCCCTCTGTTATTCCTCCTGGAAATGCATGAATAAACTGCCAACGGGGTGTTACCGGTCCTCTTGTACATTCTGTATGCTGAGAGGGCTGCTCAGGGACTGAGCTGCTAATAATTATTCAGACTTCAAAAGCATCGCAACTTAAATTATTTAAAGACGATTAATGTAATATTTTGCTGATATTTGCTCTTTTAAGCACAACCTATAAAAAATGTTTAATGATTTCTAATCTCTTGTTACAGCTTTCCAAACAGAAGGCAAACTATACCTAATTCTGGATTTTCTCAGGGTGGGGATTTGTTTACACGCTTATCCAAAGAGGTGGGCTTTTTTGTTTCTTAATAATCCTTTTCTTTTGTCAGGCAGTCTAAAATACAATGAAAGGTAAATGGTTTGTCCCGTATTTTAAAATGAAAACAATTCACAACTCACTAATATACGTGTGGTCAGATGAACCGCAAAGAAGCTCTCAGTGCTATAACTGAGCGAGCCCCTGCATCTCTGCATCAACCTTAACCGAGAAGGAGACTGGCTACAAGATGGCCAGCCCCCTTCACACACTGCACTAATGACATGTTGATGCAGAAAAGTTTTTTTTTCTTTTTTATTATATTGAATCTTCGTCGGTTCCAGCGCTGATATCTTTTGCTAGCGGCACTTAGCTTGATACAGTTAAGATCATGAAATATATATAATTTTAAAGCACAGCGACAATCACACACACACGTACACAATTGCACACACACACAGTCATACACACACAATTACATACACACAATAATACTTTGTACTAAACTCATGAATTGGGCTACATAGCTCATGCTTCCAATAGGTATCCCTACTACTTTGTCAGATCCTAGCCTTGAAAGGGTGAATTTGCATTCCAGGTGCCGATTCCTTTTTAAATAGACCGATCCGCATTGTGCCAAAATGAGGAATACTTCCTTTCTGCATTTATGCCGTTGTCCTAAATTCTCGTGGTGGAACAATGATGTCACCACCAAACAAAAAGTGTGTCGTCCAAACGTTCCTCTGTATGACCAGCGCTAAGGCTATGTGCACACGTTGCGGATTCTGCTGCGGATCCGCAGCGGATTTTCCGCTGCAGATCCACAGCAGAATTGCAAGTGATGTACAGTAGCATTGGATTCAATGTTAAACAAAAAAAGCAGTGCACATGCTGCGGAATTTTCCGCGCGGAATAGGGTGCGGATTTAAATCCGCAGCATGTCACTTCTTTTGTGCAGTTCCGCAGCGGTGTCAGACCTGCTCTAAATAGAAATCCGCAGGTCTGTAACCGCTGGGAAATCCGCATAAAAAACACTGCAAATCCGCTTCAAATCCGCATTAAATCAGCAGTAAATCCGCAGGTAAAACCCAGGTCATTTTACCTGCGGATTTACAAAAATCTGCGCGGAAAAATCCGCAGCCCAATCCGCACCGTCTGCACTTAGCCTAATAATGAGCTAATGGCAAGCTGACAGATTACTTTGTGAAGTGCCTAAAGGGGAATGTTGGGGTACAGTTTGTGCTCAAAAGTTTACATACCCAGACAGAATTTTTGCTTTCTTGGCCTTTTTTCAGAGAATATGAATGATAACACCAAAACTCTTTCTTCACTCATGGTTAGTGGTTGGGTGAAGCCATTTATTGTCAAACTACTGTGTTTTCTCTTTTTAAATCCTAATGACAACCCAAAACATCCAAATGACCCTGATCAAAAGTTCACATACCCAATTTCTTAATACCGTGTATTGCCCCCTCTGACATCAATGACAGCTTGAAGTCTTTTGTGGTAGTTGTGGATGAGGTTCTTTATTTTCTCAGATGGTAAAGCTGCCCACTCTTCTTGGCAAAAAGCCTCCAGTTCCTGTAAATTCCTGGGTTGTCTAGCATGAACTGCGCGCTTGAGATCTCCCCAGAGTGGCTCAATGATATTGAGGTCAGGAGACTGAGATGGCCACTCCAGAACCTTCACTTTGTTCTGCTGTAGCCAATGACAGGTCGACTTTGCCTTGTGTTTTGGATCATTGGAACATCCAAGTTCTTCCCATGAGCAGCTTTCGGACTAATGATTGCAAATTTGCCTCCAGTATTTGCTGATAACGTGCTGCATTCATCTTTCCTTCAACTTTGACCAAGTTTCTTGTGCCTTTGTAGCTTACATATCCCCAAAACATCATTGATCCACCTCTGTGCTTTACAGTAGGAATGGTGTTCCTTTCATCATAGGCCTTGTTGACCTCTCTCCAAATTAACGTTTATGGTTGTGGCCAAAAAGTTCAATTTTGGTCTCATCACTCCAAATTACCTTGTTCCAGAAGTTTTGACAAGGCTTGTCTCTGTGCTGTTTTGCGTATTGTAGGCGAGATACTTTGTGGCATTTGTGCAGTAATGGCTTTCTTCTGGCAATTCAAATCCATTTGTGTCAACTTCTGTGCATGTTATCAGGCCAAAATCACCAGGGTATGTAAACTTTTGATCAGGGTCATTTGGATGTTTTGGGTTGTCATTATGATTTAAAAAGCGATAACACAGTAGTTTGACGATAAATTGCTTCACCCAACCACTAACCATGAGTGGAAAGTTTTGGTGTTATCATTCATATTCTCTGAAAAAAGGGCAAGAAAGCAAAAATTCTGCCGGGGTATGTAAACTTATGAGCATAACTGTATTACAGATCATCCTATCCTGGCTTCCTCTAGACTCTGTGAAAAAGGTGGGATAAAGTTAATTAAAAGTAAAATAAAAAACAAATAATTAAATACATAAAAATGTGGTTATTTGGTGAAAGATTGAATTGAAAATGAAATTCACCCTTGCAATATGTCAGTCTGAGAGAAGTCATCCAAAAACCCCTCGGTCTTGTAAGCGTTCCTCAAGATGTAGATGTTATATCCACAGAATAAGTCATTAATTACTAATAGTCTGTGGTGCACGTATAGGAGCAGACAAAATGGTGATGTGTCCATTCGGTGCAGAAACCAGTGAGGAAGCGGCAATCTGATTCGCTGAATTTGTAGGACCGTTTTTTCTTTTACTTTGGATTTAGTAACCGCTACCGTTCTGAATAATAGAACTTAAGACAGAAGAGAAATGATAAAAAGCCTTTGTGCTTATTCTGACCATTGAACATACAGATAGTAGTATGATACTTCCCAGTATTAGAGTGTGTTTTATAGTTGGATACGATCAGGGTAAATCATGGCTGTTTTAATTGTGTGCTTATTTACCTGCTAGGTAATGTTCACTGAAGAAGATGTGAAATACTACCTGGCAGAATTGGCACTTGCATTAGACCATCTTCATACACTTGGTATAATATATCGGGACCTTAAGCCAGAAAAGTAAGTCCTTTGTAGTTATGACTTGACACATCCTTATATGTATGGAGAGCTAAAGAACCATACAATGCCACTTTTCCTTAAGTCATTGAATTAGTCATTTCTAGTTGTTCTCTGATGTTCAAGCTTTGCCGTTTCTTTGTAACGAATCTTGGGTCTCGACTAATAAATAATAATAATCTTTATATAGCACCAACATATTCCGCAGCGCTTTACAGTTTAACAGTTTCGTATACAAGTCATAAGCAACAACGTTAAAAATAATACTAAAGCAAAATAAGACGGCCCTGCTCATGAGCGCTTACAATCTACAATTAGGTGGGGAGAGACCAAGTACAGGGACTTATTTACAATGATGGTCCAGCCATCTTGAGGGAGTGGGGGTGGATAAAGGCTGCATGAGATGGTCACATGCCAGGTGACTAAAAATAGGTGACCCACTCTTGTATGGTATCGGAAGGCTGCCCTATATGATGACTATATTATGTAGTTGACTGACTTACAAAGCAAGTGGGCAAATGCTTCATTAATAAAA
The DNA here is from genome assembly GCA_033576555.1 of Oophaga sylvatica. Lineage (NCBI taxonomy): Eukaryota > Metazoa > Chordata > Amphibia > Anura > Dendrobatidae > Oophaga > Oophaga sylvatica. Next base: position 551,830,607 of record JARQOD010000002.1, on the reverse strand, counting down.
ATGATCATTTGTTTTCCCAGTAAATTAAAACCAATAATTTTGACATTTTTTTTTTTTTTTCTAGTATATTGCTTGATGAAGAGGGTCACATTAAATTAACAGGTATGTATGAATACATTTTAAAGTAAAGATCTGGTTTAGTGCCATTTGGAAGCATACATACAGTGCCTACAAGTAGTATTCAACCCCCTGCAGATTTAGCTGGTTGACACAGCTTAAAAAAAAACGTTAAAAGTTAATTCAGAGTGTCATTTATTATTCAACCCCTCAAACCACAAGAATTCTGTTTGGTCCCCCTAAAGTATTAAGAAGTAGTTCAGGCACCAAGAATAATGAGCTTCACATGTGTGGATTAATGATCTCTTTTGCCAGCCTTTTCTGACTATTTAAGACCCTCCCCAAACTTGTGAACAGCATTCATACATGGTCAACATGGGAAAGACAAAGGAGCATTCCAAGGCCATCAGAGACAAGATCGTGGAGGGTCACAAGGCTGGCAAGGGGTACAAAACCCTTTCCAAGGAGTTGGCCCTACCTGTCTTCACTGTTGGGAGCATCATCCGTAAGTGGAAGGCTTATGGAACTACTGTTAGCCTTCCACGGCCTGGACAGCCTTTGAAAGTTTCCTCCCGTGCCGAGGCCAGGCTTGTCCGAAGAGTCAAGGCTAACCCAAGGACAACAAGGAAGGAGCTCCGGGAAGATCTCATGGCAGTGGGGACATTGGTTTCAGTCAATACCATAAGTAACGTACTCCACCGCAATGGTCTCCGTTCCAGACGAGCCCGTAAGGTACCTTTACTTTCAAAGCGTCATGTCAAGGCTCGTCTACAGTTTGCTCATGATCACTTGGAGGACTCTTGAGACAGACTGGTTCAAGGTTCTATGGTCTGATGAGACCAAGATCGAGATCTTTGGTGCCAACCACACACGTGACGTTTGGAGACTGGATGGCACTGTATACGACCCCAAGAATACCATCCCTACAGTCAAGCATGGTGGTGGCAGCATCATGCTGTGGGGCTGTTTCTCAGCCAAGGGGCCTGGCCATCTGGTCCGCATCCATGGGAGGATGGATAGCACGGCCTACCTGGAGATTTTGGCCAAGAACCTCCGCTCCTCCATCAAGGATCTTAAGATGGGTCGTAATTTCATCTTCCAACAAGACAACGACCCAAAGCACACAGCCAAGAAAACCAAGGCCTGGTTCAAGAGGGAAAAAGTCAAGGTGTTGGAGTGGCCTAGTCAGTCTCCTGACCTTAACCCAATTGAAAACTTGTGGAAGGAGCTCAAGATTAAAGTCCACATGAGACACCCAAAGAACCTAGATAACTTGGAGAAGATCTGCATGGAGGAGTGGGCCAAGATAACTCCACAGACCTGTGCCGGCCTGATTAGGTCTTATAAAAGACGATTATTAGCTGTAATTGCAAACAAGGGTTATTCCACGAAATATTAAACATAGGGGTTGTATAATAATTGACCCACACTTTTATGTTTAAAATTTATTAAAATTCAACTGAGCAACATAACTTTTTGTTTTGTAAGATTTATGCTTCTGTTAATAAATCCTACTCTCGTTTGCAGTTTGAAGGCTCTAACTTATTTGCATCTTATCAAACCAGCTAAATCTGCAGGGGGTTGAATACTACTTGTAGGCACTGTATTAAATAGACCTTTCAGCTGCAGATGAAGGAAGAGAGCCACAGTATTCATTACTGATGGGTAGGCGGAGCCCCAGATCAGGATGTTACCTCAGATCAAAAGAGTGATGACTGGCTGGCCCCTCCAGCTCGGGCTCCTCCTACTCAGCTCCAGTCTAAGATTTGAGGTCCAGAGGATGGTCGCTGCTAATGCAGCTCCTCAGAAAATTTTATTATTTTAATATTCGGACAGGAGACTTGGATCACTAGTTGGTCTAGAGGTCTCAGGGGTATCAGCGCTGCTGTACCCCAACCTCTCCCTTGGCGGATCTGTATTTACTCAAAGTCCCTGCAGAATCCTTGCCGGCCCTGGGGGATGAGGAGAGCTTCCCTGGCGGGAACGCAAACCACACGTGCGGTCACTGCGTTCTTCGCCCTGGGGGGAAGCATGGGCACTGCGCCAGAAACCCCTGAGGGTCCCTGTGGCGCCTTGGCTGGTGAGTACTCCACACAAATTTTAATAATAATTATGTGTGAGTGCTTTAGCGTCTGAATGAGCAGCGCTATTACTAATGTCAGCGTTACTATGTCAGTATGCGTCAGCGCTGCTGTGACAGCGCTACTACATGTAATGTCAGTATGCTTCAGCGCTGCTGTGACAGCGCTACTACATGTAAATGTCAGTAAGCTTCAGCGCTGCTGTGACAGCGCTACTACATGTAATGTCAGTATGCTTCAGCGCTGCTGTGACAGCGCTACTACATGAAGATGTGGTGATTTTTTGTCCGCAGGCAGATAGCTGCAGGACAGGGAGGGAGCAGGAGCGGGGAGAGTTCGCGCTCATTATTTGAGCTAGCAGGGGGCGTGGCCTATCTATCCCGGTCTTTTGAGCAGGAAGACGCGCGCTCTGGCTTTTCTCCTGCGACCCCCTCACTGTGGCGGCCATTACTCAGGCTCCTGGGCTCCTCGGACCGCTCCCCTCCTCATATAGACACCACGGCCAGCTGGGTGAGTGTGGATTCCTCACCCCGCAGCGCAGCGATCGCTATCCTGCAGCTGCAGTCTCATCAGAGACATAAAAATTGGCTGGGGCTCACAAATATATATATATTTTGGTGAGTTTGCAATATTAACCCCTTTGAGGGTTATTTCTACCTGCTAAATTTGCTGACTGAATACCGCTGGGGTAACTCTGCTTGGTGGAGCGTTAACCCTTCAGCGTTTGAAAAAAAAAAAAAAAAAAAAAAACCGCATAGTTTTTTGCTGGTATTACCGCTTTGACCTGCTCATACAGATGAGACATGTCTGAACAGAGTTCAGATGCCGCGGATCACGTCCCAGTGCCATTGCGGCAATCAGATACGCAGACCTCCACAGCGTCTAGCGCTGCGGTCGACAGCGGTGGAAAATTGGATGATATCGCTCGATCGATTAATAACTTATCTGACCTTTTAGGTCAATATGTGTCTGCTAATTCCTCTCAGAGGAAGCGACGCAGGCCGTTACCGGCCTCTACACGGAGCGAGTCAGATGTATCTGATATTGGGCAGAGTTCCCCTTTATATTCGGATGGAGAAATATCCGATTCAGATGCGGACGAGCCGCAGGGGCGTTCCTCTATGACGAAGCGTACGGAGGCATTAATTGAAGCCATGAGAGATATTCTACAGTTACCGGAGGAGGTAACTAGTCGTCCTGGTAAATCAGCACGCATGTTCCAGGAGTCCCGTGCTTCGCGCACAACATTGCCAGCTCTGGATGAGCTTAATGGTGTAATAGAGGAGGAACGTCTATGTCCAGATAAGCGTTTTCATGGAACGCATTTCTTTGATACACTTTATCCTTGCTCTACGGAGTTAAAGGCTAATTGGACTTCTGCTCCTGAAGTGGATGTGTCTTTATCGCAGCTTAGTAAATCCTCACTACTCCCTATTAAGGGAAAAGCGAGCTTACAGGAGCCTTTGGATAGAAAGGCAGAATTGGCGGCAAAAGCAAGCTATGAGGCTGCGGGTCATGGATTTCGAGCAGTGCTAGGATCCATGTGTGCTGCTAGAGCTTCTCTAAGCTGGTTGGCACGTCTGAAGACGGAGTTGCAAAATGAATCTCCGTTATCTGAGATACGGGAAACTTGTGAATGGTTAGAAACGGCAGCCTGTTATATCTTTGATGCCGGTCTGGATACGGCATCTCTGCTGGCCAAAGCGCAAGCTTCAGCGGTCACAGTCAGAAGAGCTTTATGGCTCAGACAGTGGGCCGGGGACGCAGTTTCCAAACAAGGGTTGTTGGCCTTACCTTACAAGGGTGGCCATCTTTTTGGATCCGACCTCACAGAGCTGATTTCCAAGGCTAAGGCGAAGGAATCAGCATTACCACAGCGAAGGGCCATGGCCTCGGTGTCCAGTAAGCCTGGTGTTTATAGTGGTCGGCGGTCCTTTCGGGGCCGAGGACGATCTAGTCACTCCTCGTGGGGATCGGGTCGTCCTTCTTTCTCAGGAAAGAAATCCTCTCAGAAAACTCGTACTCCCTGGAAGCAGAGTTTCCGCCAGAACAAGCGGGAACTTGACAAGAAAACCGCAAAGTCGGATTGACGCCAGGGGTCCACTCGAGGATTCTCGAGTGGGGGGTCGCCTGCTTCTTTTCAAGGAGACTTGGATGGCTCGCGTTCCAGATTCCTGGGTAACGCGGATAGTGTCGGCAGGCTATTTCATAGAGTTTGCTTCTCAACCCCCAAATGTTTTTTGTCAATCTCGCGTTCCGTCGGAACCCGAGCTTGTTGTCGCTCTACAGCGAGAGGTCGAATCGCTACTACAAAAGGGTGTAGTGATACCGGTTCCGTCAGAGGACCGAGGGAAAGGTTTTTATTCCAACCTTTTTATAGTTCCCAAAAAGGAGAACAAATTTCGCCCGATTCTGGATCTCAAGCGATTGAACCGGCATGTCCATGCCCGGAAATTTCGCATGGAGTCGCTTCGTTCCGTTGTGGCAGCTCTGTCACAGAACGATTTTCTGGTGTCAATCGACATTCGCGACGCCTATTTGCATATTCCCATCGGAAAGGCTCATCAGCGCTTTCTTCGATTTGCTATAGGTCAGAATCATTACCAGTTCGTGGCTCTGCCGTTCGGCTTAGCCTCAGCGCCAAGGGTCTTTACAAAAATTCTGGCGCCCCTCATGGCACTCCTTCGAAGACAGGGGATTACGATTCTCCCTTATCTGGACGATCTTTTGATCGTGGCTTCCTCGGAGGAGGAGGCATTGACGGCTCGGGATTTGTCTCTTCAGTTTCTGAAAGACTTCGGTTGGCTGGTCAATTGGGAGAAGTCGTCCCTGGAACCATCGAGGACAATTCTCTTTTTGGGAATGCATCTCGACACGTTTCGGTCGGTAGTTTCCCTACCACCAGACAAACAGTCATGTCTTCTTCGACATGTACAGATTATGACATCCTCAACGGCAATGTCCCTACGGAAGTGTATGCGTCTTCTGGGACTGATGGTGGCGTCCATGGAGGCAATTCCTTTTGCCCAGTTCCACTCCAGGACTCTTCAAAGGTTCATCTTGAGTCGATGGAATCAGTCGCAATCGCTGGATTGCAGTGTCACCATTTCTCGCGCGGTGCGGGATTCTCTAGAATGGTGGTTACGTCCAGGGGCATTCTCCCTGGGGAAGTCTTTCCTCCCTCTGAAGTGGTCAGTCATAACCACCGATGCCAGCCTGACGGGCTGGGGGGTGTTTGGAACAATCTCTGGATTCAGGGGGTATGGTCACCGGAAGAGTCTGTGCTTCCGATCAACATCCTGGAATTGAGGGCGATTTTTCTTTGCCTCCAACATTGGACGGTCCCTTTGAGCGGTCTGCCAGTCCGTGTGCAGACAGACAATGCGACGGCTGTCGCGTATATCAATCACCAAGGTGGGACAAGGAGTTCCAGACTCATGGTAGAGGTGTCCCGAATTCTGATTTGGGCAGAGGCCAATGTACCAGCCATTTCGGCGATTCACATTCCAGGGGTTCAGAATATTACAGCGGACTTTCTCAGTCGCAGAAGGATGGATCCCGGGGAATGGAGCCTCCACCCGGAAGTCTTTGCACTACTGTGCTCTCGCTGGGGAACCCCCCAAGTGGATTTGATGGCTTCCAGGTCCAATGCCAAGTTACCGACATTCATGTCCAGGTACAAGGACCCGAAGGCGGTGGCGGTGGATGCTCTAGTGGCTCAGTGGGATCAGTTCAAGCTGATCTATGTATTTCCGCCGATATCCTTACTTCCTCTAGTGCTGCGTCGGATCAGACTAGAGAGAATTCCAGCTATTCTGATAGCTCCAGACTGGCCAAGAAGGGTGTGGTTCTCGACAATAATGTCGCTGTTGGCGGCACCTCCGTTTCCACTCCCTCTTCAACCGGACTTGTTGACTCAGGGGCCCATTTGTCATCCGGACTTGATGTCCCTGCGTTTGACGGCGTGGCTCTTGAGACCGAGATCTTGACCCGTAGAGGTTTTTCAGCCGAGGTCATTGCTACCCTTCGTGCTGCAAGATGTCCGGCTACTTCTAGGATTTACCACAAAATTTGGGAAACCTTCTTTTCGTGGTGTTTGGGGTCTTCTCGGAACCCGAGAAAATTTTCCATTCCCAACCTGTTGGCTTTTCTGCAGCATGGGCTAGACAAGGGTTTGGCAGTTAGCACTCTGAAAGGTCAGATTTCTGCTCTGTCCTTATTGTTCCGGAGAACCATTGCTTCGAATAGAGACGTGATCTCTTTTTTCCGAGGTATCTCTCGTAAGTTTCCGCCGCGGAAGGCACCCGTGTCTCCTTGGCGGCTCAACCTTGTTTTGGAGGCTCTTCAGCATAAACCTTTTGAACCTATGGTTTCTGCTAGCCTTTCTTTACTTTCTTGGAAGGTGGCTTTCCTTGTTGCAGTCACTTCCTTGAGGAGAGTTTCTGAATTGGCAGCTCTTTCTTGCTCGCCTCCTTTTCTGGAGTTTTTTCCGGATCGTGTAGTGCTTCGCACTCGGGGTGATTTTTTGCCTAAAGTGGTGTCACAATTTCATGTTAACCAGGATATTGTGTTGCCTTCACTCTGTCCGGATCCGAAGAATACGAAAGAGCGAGATTTACACACATTGGATTTAGTGCGGGCCTTGAAGTTTTATCTATCTATTACTCAAGGTTTTCGTAAGACGGACTCCCTGTTTGTGGTTCCGGCAGGTCGTCGGCGTGGTCAACGAGCTTCCAAGGGTTCTATAGCTCGTTGGATCCGGTCAGCTATTTTGGAGGCTTACCGTCTTCGGGGTGAATCTTGCCCGATTAAGATTCGAGCCCATTCCACGAGAGCTGTGGCTTCATCGTGGGCTTTTCATCAAGGTGCTTCGGCAGTGCAGCTTTGCCGAGCGGCGACTTGGCGCTCTGTCCACACGTTTACAAGATTTTATAAAGTGGACGTCAGTGCTTCCGCTGATGCAGCCCTCGGACGTAGGGTCCTGCAGGCAGCTGTAGTTTAAAGTTCTGGATGAACTTGTGTTTAGCGCTGGTTGCGCTTTGTTGTTAAGGTTGTTGGGTTTCTGCCTTTTGTTGGTTTTTTTCCCACCCTTATTTTTGAACTGCTTTGGGACGTCCCATCAGTAATGAATACTGTGGCTCTCTTCCTTCATCTGCAGCTGAAACACGGATTTTGGTAAAGACTTACCTGTAAAATCCTTTTCAGCGAAGGAAGGAAGAGAGACACAGCACCCTCCCACGGCAGAAGTGTGTTGATGTTTTCAGATGCAGCGCGACCCTTATCTGATAGCGATTATCTGGGCTGAGGTCAGCGCGCTAAGGCTCTGTTCCAGCATCGCCAGCTCATCGCAGTAGTCAGGTTCCGTGAGTAGTACCTGGAACTCTGTGGTTTTTGGCTTTCTTTGCATGCATAACCTGTATCCTTTGTTTTTTTCTCTGAAGTTCCTTCAGAAGGGGTTATGTTGCTCCGCTGGTGATCTTGGCTCTTTTCCTAAAAGCTTTGATACGACTGGAGCTGAGTAGGAGGAGCCCGAGCTGGAGGGGCCAGCCAGTCATCACTCTTTTGATCTGAGGTAACATCCTGATCTGGGGCTCCGCCTACCCATCAGTAATGAATACTGTGTCTCTCTTCCTTCCTTCGCTGAAAAGGATTTTACAGGTAAGTCTTTACCAAAATCCGTGTTTTAGGACTTAATGTAATCATGTTAGAATAGCTGTATAATATTTTTTTAAACTCAAATTCCACCCACCTAGCATTGACAGCTCCTCCATACTTCTGCTGCTGAAATCTCACACTGCTCAGTACAAGCAGCAGCTCTCCGTCTTTAGCTGTAGTCACAAAATGCTTTTCTTAAAGAGGATATTAGATCCTTAACCACAATTATGAGTGTAAAGCCCCTTTAATACTTATTACGTTGATACATTTCTAGTATATTTACCATATAACTCAGGATCGCAGCGCAGTGCTCGAACTGGCCGTCAGCAAGCATGACAGCTGCATAGGAATACAGGCTGTCATGCTCCTGTCGAGAGAGCAGATGGCCAGTCCGAGGATTGCGTTGCGATCCTTGTCCTAGTTATATGACCGTTTGTCTCTCCACTTAAGATCATGATTATACAGCCTTTCTGACATGGAATACCGTCCTTGTCAGGTATGTAATGGCTAATCTATGCAGTTTGTTTTGTGAAAGGTCCACTTTAAAGGGGTTACACATAAAAAAGAAATAGGGCCTGCATACCTTTAGTATTAAATTCATGCACAGGTGCACAAATACCCTATGTGGCCAATATACTAACATACAAACGATGTGTCCGCACACTGTGACTAATGAATACATGAACTCCAATAGTGCAATATTGCTGTAAACATTAAAAATGCTATGTACCTAGTTAGCGTTTTTTTTTATGAAAGAGCGCAAAAGCCATCCAACTACATCAAGTTATACCTTTTAATGTGGATGGTACCAAACCACTATATATCCTACCTCTCCATGTGCCAAAACAGCCTCATGTGAATAGGGAGTGAAATGGAAACTGGGCGTAGCTCAAAATTAAAGCCTTGTATGGGAAAGATGGTTGGATAAGGGTGCTTAGCCCTGAAGGGAGCCACACACCCCTGTTATGTACTACACACAAAAAAGGAAAAATAGTGCCCGCACACCTTTAGTATCAAATTAATGCACAGGTGCCCAAATACGCTATGTGGCCAATATACTAACATATACATACATGATGCGTCAGCACACTGCGACTAATGAATATATTACCTCTCATATTACTAAAAACGTTAAGGCTCCGCACCCTTATCCACCCATCTTTCCCGTACAAAGTTTTATTCGTGAGCTACCCCCGGTTTCCTTTTCAATCCCCATTCATATGAGGCTGGTTTGGCACATGGATCGACTGTTTGATCAGAAACTGCTGACTAAGTACGTTGCGTTTTTAATGTTAACAGCAATATTGCACTATTGAAGTTCATGTATTGATTAGTCGCAGTGTGCTGACGCATCGTGTATGTATGTGCACTTTAGAGGGGTTGTCCAGTACTCTTATATTGGTGATCTAGGCTGTGATCAGTTGCGGAGCAGAACAGCACCTCTCAGTCAGTTGTATGGTGTTCACATTGTGGCACTGCAGACTCACCCCATTCATTCTAATAGGGGCAGATGTGCAGTACCTGGGCGCGGGCTATGTACATACATGCTGGGTGGATAAAAATCAATGATTTTTTTAAAAAAAATCAAAAAACGGATTTTTTTGATTTAAATCGGATTTTTTTGATTTAAATCGGATTTTTTTTCAATAAACTGCTTTTTGAGGAAAATATTTTACCATCCAAAGGTTCTTCCATCATAAGATAAAGCTGAGTTGTTTAACTCAATGCCATGCTCTTCCAGAGGTTTCTGTAGGATTAGTGGGCAGTTTCTCTCCTATATTATCACAGACGCTCGCTTTACTTACGCAGTTCTCAAAACTGAATTTGACTCCGCAGAGGTCCCAGCCTCTTCTTCACGGCAAAAATGTTACAACATGAACAGAGTTGAGAAAAAGACCTTAATCCTATTGTTCTACAAACCTATGAATACAGAATCAACCCCTTCAGTGCCAAGTCCAAGAAGTTAGACAATATGTTTCTGATTGTTTGGAGTGGAATAGATCTGCACAACACAAGAAGAATGTGAATCTAAGTGTGTCCAAATATGAATGATTAACCCATTAAACAGGGGAGAAAAAAGTAATATAAAAAGTGATTCTAAAAATCTTCATCTACTTGCATGTTAAAGTAGCAAGAACTACTGCCGGTGATCGAGAAATAAAATCTGAAAAATAATTTTAAAATGTTTGGTATTTCCACTTTTAAACACTAGACAGAGCAGCTGCTGAAATTTAAACTGCTAGCTCGTATTGCGACAGTAGTAATATGCAGGCGGGGTCTGATCACGTGTGACTTCTCTCCTCCGTTACTAGGTGTTTGTAATAACAGAGGATGTAGTTTAGGCTCACAGAGCGGAGCCATTGCGGAGCCATTTTGTTGGGGACTGCCAGTGATACTGACAAGTAGGCTGTCACTGAGGACGACCGGCAGCATCTATTCTGTTAGTTCATGCTGCTCGCTGTATTATAAACTGAGCACAGATACGTGGAGAGTATCACACACTGGGATTATTCACAGCATATGACACACTGCATGTATCTAGATACAGGGCTGAGTGTAGTGTATCGCATTATGGGATTAGATACACCGGTCTGGGGCATATCGCGCATGATGAAATTAGATACACCGGTCTGGGGCATATCGCACATGATGAAATTAGATACACCGGTCTGGGGCGTATCGCACATGATGAAATTAGATATACCGGTCTGGTAGAAACTTTGATTTAAATCACTGATTTAAATCAAGCCTTACTGACTAGTGATTTAAATCGTGATTTAAATCGTGATTTAAATCAGTTTGATTTAAATCAAATCCACCCTGTTAATACATGCATGGCTTACAGGTATCGCGCATGCTTCCTGGCGTGCATGTGCCCATACAATGTCATTAGTACCACTCGCCTCCTGCTATGAAAGTATGTATCAACCACAGAATGGGAAATTCTAGCTAGCATGACGCTTTAGTCAGTTCTTAAGGCACAGTCCCTACTGTAAGGTGAGCTAGAGATGGATATTGGAGTACTTATTTTACCTTATATTCATGGTTTGATTGGCCCTCCATTAGGGTCAGGCTGTGACAATCACTTACTCTTGGTTCTTTGTTTTTGGAAGGTGGGGCCTAATTTAATTTCATATTCTTTCTATAGTTATGGCCTGATCTGTAAGGGGGCAAGGCTACAAGCCAATACTCAATACGTTTGTTAATGACTTACTGCAACCCTCAGATGGACATTCATCAGCTAAAATGGCCTTGTTTCCTAGCAGACTATCAATTCTAATTCTACTTACCAAATGTCACCTTTTAACTGCAAATGTGGACCCCTTATTGTAGCTGTATCTGTGTCTTTGTCTTATTAGATTTCGGTCTTAGTAAAGAGTCTATTGATCATGAGAAGAAGGCATACTCTTTCTGCGGGACAGTGGAGTACATGGCTCCAGAGGTTGTAAACAGACGAGGCCATACACAGAGTGCCGACTGGTGGTCTTTTGGGGTCCTCATGGTAGGTGTCTTCATTCAGAATGCTTTCTTTATAGTTTTTTTTTTACGTCTTTCCACATATTCTGCACTGGCTTTGGCAGTATATAGTGTTTTATTATCATGTCCTTTTTCAGTCAGTCATACAAAAATCATTGACCTGGGATCTGGAGAGAATGTGTTGTGTAACTCATATAATTCTTGTTTGTGGCTATATTTCAGTCGAGGGATAATGACTGAATTACATTTTTGCATCATTTGTGACTGGAGAAACCTAGTCTTTTTCTTCACTGCAGCATTCAGTTATGTCCTAAGCCTCATAGACATAAGGATGATGGAGCATCTAATCGAGATTTGTAGAACCATTAAAAAAAATCTTAAATCGAGTCTGTCACGCCCCAAAATTCATTTTAAATTGCCTCTATAAGAACCAAACTAGCAGTGCACCCATTATTGGTACACACCTGAGAAAATAACTTTTAATTCATATGTAATGTAGGTGGCTTCGGTGCACCCTTAGTGTGGCCTAATGTTTGGGGCACCTTTTCGCCTCCTCATTTGCATAGTAAGACGCTTGCCCCGCTTCTGATTGACAGTGTTCACTTCCCAAAAGGAGCACTTCCTGAGTGCTACCGCCATGTGTGCAGCCGCACTCGCAGTGGCCAGGCATATTTTCCCTCTCTATTTTTTATTTTGACGTTGCTCACTGCCCTTTCTTGCCGTTTTATTGTTGCGAGTGGCGTCAGAGGAAAAGTGACGGGGAGAATAACGCGCCCCACAGCTTATGTGCGCATGCGCCCTACAGTTCATGTGCGCGGCTGCACACACGCCAGCAACACTCAAACAGTTCTCACTCTGGGAAGCAACCGTGGCCAATCAGAGGCAGTGTTAGGGGCGCAGTATGCAAATGAGAAGGTGTAACCGTGTACCAAATTCTTCGCCACGCCAAGGGTGTCCAAATCCCTACTTATTTACACATGAATTCAGTTATTTTTTCAGGTACTGCACCAGTAACAGGTACCCTGCTAGCATGGCTGTTATAGTGGCCAAGGCCCCGCAGCACTGCGCAGCTCATTTACAATGCATCTTGGGGGTGGCAGACTCCTTTTTAAACCAATTTTAGCTGGGGTTAGGAGTTTTCTGAAACTTGAAAATCGCTTTATATTTGTGAACCACATATGATGTGGTTTTTGGAACAAGCACTGTGCTTGCGTTGGGTTTGCGGCTTCTGGGTCAGCGGTTTAATAGCTCTCTACGTTTTCTGCCTGCATTACACGTTACTTACAGATGGCTTTAACAGTATGTGGGGAAATGAACCTAAATCCTGTAGTATACATGCAGGCTCCAGCCATCTGTTCATGATGCATAGATTGAGAAGTGTCTGTACGACTTGCCAGATCTGTGTCTTCACTTTCCAACATTGGTTTGCCTTTAGTATTTACTAATTTTCGAGCGAAAATGCATGAAATACTGAGGCTGTATTGTGCGTACATTTCTTGAGCATTATAAATTAATTTTCCTTCTTCGTTGCCCTCACTTTCCATTATCTGATAAAATTGGGACAAAAATCCAAGTTCTTAAAATGTGAAGCAAATCCAAAATGAAAATCCAGTAAAATGAAGGCGCACCTCTCGTGTGATTTCTGGAGAGTATTATGGATGGCTCCGATCTCAGGACCCATGGGCAATTTTGTCTGGGTGTCATCCAGTTACCCTTGCAGCTTTATACTCGGTGTGTACTGCTGTCTTTCCACACCCCGTGTCAGGTCAGGCGGGAGATTGCAGTCAGAGGGACGTTTTTCAGAACTTGCTGAACTAGAGTTGGTGAGAGTATTCTCACAAATTAATGGACATTTTTTCATGAGAGTGAACTTTAAAACCATTCTCAGTACTAGTTATTAGAAGAGATAACCTCTAAATCTGAGCTTCCATGTCATTAAATGGTGAGCAGCTGGACCGTTCCTCATGCCTGATAGGAGAGAAGAATTGGCACGTTCTCATTGACCGTACACCCCTAATTGCTGTACAGTGAATGGCAGGAGTTCTCCCTATACACGTGCATGCTCCTTTTGCAGAGTGTGCATTTGTTCTCCATGGCAAGAGGAGAATAACTGCTGCCAGTCACAATTGGGTATGCTGCAATTCAACATGCCTGATCCTCCTTTCTCCTGCCATCTGCTGCCAGTGAATATTCTGGCCATCCCCTATACCCATGTATAGGGGACGCTTCCTCCATAGAGCTGGGTATTGATCACAGTTTAGATAAATGGCTCTGTTATATGCAGTATAGCTCACCAAATCAATCATGTGGCAAAGACGGCACATTAGCCATTCCATGAAATTTTTGTTAATGGGCTACAATGTACATCTTGATTAAAACATGAAGTAATTACAACTATGCTCATCAGTTAACTTCCATCATATGCCCGAGTGGTGTTCCTCATCCTTGATTTAAAACCACTGGTTTATTGTCCTAAAGATCTTGCATCTAAATTATAGTCATGGGCAAATGTATTTAACTCATGTGACCCTTTGTGGACAAGTGTTCTTTTGTATCTAGCGCTGCGTTCTGTTCTAGCCGCCTGCACCTCCTTATCTTTCTCTCCCAGAAGATATAATAATAACCTCAGGAACTGTACCGGGAGCAGCCACATAGCGTAGATTTAGTGCGCTGTCAGATGGGGGCTCGGAAAGTGTCCTACCCTAATGCATTGCGGAGGGAAAGTGTTTTTCCACTGCTGGATGAAGACTTTTCAATCTTTCCAATACAAGCAATGTAATCGTCTAATGCCTTTTATCTATGTGTTTTTCCCACAGTTTGAGATGCTTACGGGTACCTTACCGTTTCAAGGAAAGGACAGAAAAGAAACTATGACCATGATTCTGAAGTGAGTAGTCATACATGGGACCTGGCATTATACACTGCTCAAAAAAATAAAGGGAACACTCAAATAACACATCCTAAATGAATGAAATATTCTCATTGAATACTTTCTTGTGTACAAAGTTGAATGTGCTGACAACATAACACACATCAATGGAAATCAAATTTATGAACCAATGTAGGCCTGGATTTGGAGAGACCCCCAAAATGATGCTCAGTATTGTGTGTGGCCTCAATGTGCCTGTGTGACCTCCCTACAACACCTAGGCATGCTCCTGATGAGGTTGCGGATGTTCTCCTGATGGATCTCCTCCCAGACTTGGACTAAAGCATCCGTCAACTCCTGGACAGTCTGTGGAGCAACGTGATGTTGGTGGATGGAGCGAGACATGCTGTCCCAGACGTGCTTAATTGGATTCAGGTCTGGGGAACGGGCAGGCCAGTCCATAGCTTCAATGCCTTCATCTGGCAGGAACTGCTGACACACTCCAGCCACATGAGGTCTGGCATTGACCTGCATTAGGAGGAACCCAGGGCCAACCGCACCAGCATATGGTCTCACAAGGGGTCTGAGGATCTCAACTCGGTACCTAATGGCAGTCAGGCTACCGCTGGCAAGCACACGGAGGGCTGTGTGGCCCTCCAAAGAAATGCCACCCCACACCATTACTGACCCACTGCCAAACCGATCATGCTGAAGGATGTTGCAGGCAGCAGGTTCACACTCAGCACATGTGACAGACATGACAGAGTCTGGAGACGCCATGGAGAGCGATCTGCTGGCTGCAACATCCCTCAGCATGACCAGTTTTGCAGTGGGTCATTAATGGTGTGGGGTGGCATTTCTTTGGAGGGCCACACAGTCCTCCATGTGCTCGCCAGAGGTAGCCTGATTGCCAATAGGTACCAAGATGAGATCCTCAGACCCCTTGTGAGACCATATGCTGGTGCGGTTGGCCCTGGGTTCCTCCTAATGCAGGACAATGCCAGACCTCATGTGGCTGGAGTGTGTCAGCAGTTCCTGCAAGATGAAGGCATTGAAGCTATGGACTGGCCCGCCCGTTCCCCAGACCTGAATCCGATTGAGCACATCTGGGACAGCAGTTCCACTTTCATTTTGGGGGTCTCTCCAAATCCAGGCCTCCATTGGTTCAAAAATGTGATTTACATTGATGATTTTTGTGTGATTATGTTGACAGCACATTCAGCTTTGTACAGAACAAAGTATTCAATGAGAATATTTAATTCATTTAGATCTAGGACGTGTTATTTGAGTGTTCCCTTTATTTTTTTGAGCGGTGTATAATGTAATTTTTATGTGAAGGCTACGTTGGTATTAATGTACTGGGTGAATGATGCACATCCTGCACATTCCTAGTAAATATGTGGGCTATTGGTTGTTCTCATCAAGTGGCTCTCCCTCCATGTCAGTGAGAGGATAAAGGACATCTTGATGCACAGGTTTGCTATAGAAATCAGATTCCTGCTACTGGAATCCTCGGTGTGGACCGGAGCAGGTTCAGGAAAATGGGAGATAAGCAAAGTGGAATCAGAATGTGACAATAGGGTCTTGGAGGCAACAGAGGGGCCGACAGCTGGCACCGATAGACGGTAGACAGCATTCTGCTGGCTGGTGGGCAGCAATGGGAGCATGATTATTCCTCAGTCTGTTCTTCATTTAATTAGCTTAGCGCACATCACATTCAACATCTACAGTTTCATAGGCCCATTCACCAGACGGAGGTCCGGCAGGTATGCATCTCATTAGGGTATGTGCACACGTTGCGGATCCACAGCGGAGTTGGGCCTGCGGATCCGCAGCAGATTCTGCTGCGTTGTACAGTACCATTTTAATCTATAGAAAAAAAGAAACACTGTGCACATGCTGCAGATTTTTCCCCGCAGATTTGCTGTGGATTTGAATCCGAGGCGTGTCAATTCTTTGTGCGGAATCTGCAGCGGTTTTACACCTGATCCATTATAGAAATCCGCACAAAATCTGCAGAAAATCCACAGTAAAACTGCACTAAATCCGCAGGTAAAACCCAGTTCATTTTACCTGCGGATTTAGCAAAATACGCGCGGAAAAATCCGCAACTGAATCCTCAACGTGTGCACATACCCTTAAGGTGGCAGAGAATCCTGGTGCACGGTCCTAGTCACGGCCTTGGCATATGATGTAACTTATAAGGAGTTAAAGGGACTCTGCCAGAACAGATCGCTGTTAAAAGTAAGTACCGTCGCTTGGTGCTTCACGGAGGGGCCAATCGTTTACATAGAGCTTCCACCTGCATGTTTTCCCTCAATCTCCATTCGCCTCTTCTTTGATTGACAGCTCTGGCTTCATAAAACCAGAGAACGGCAGAGATAGATGGAAACAAGCAGGTGGGAAGGTGTGTGGCCCTGCCGTGAAGCCATGGTCTGTGTGACAGAACCCCTTTAACAGCTAGCTACACAGGGTAGTAATGCTATTTGTCTTTAGATTAACCCTATAGCTGCAGGTAGTGTTTTTGGTGATCTCCTTAATAAAAAGCCAGGCGTTTATTGGTGAAAAATGTTGGGGACAATAGATTCCCTGGAGGGGTTATTGATGCGTTAATATTCTACAACCCTCTGCTTCTGCACACCGTGTATTCTGCTGTATAGGAAGTTCTGCAGTATGTGATTTCCCATACAGAGAGCCAATATTGTAGACTGTGCAGTACGGGGAGCCGTTATATCCATACTCATATGTCACTGTTTCTGATAACTCAGCCGTGTGAGAAGCATTCCTGGGAACAGATAATTTCTGGTTAGTAACTTAATTTGTGCCTTCCATAGCAGAGAAAGGACTAACTGCTTCTAGGTCCCAGCAACCAGAAGTGGTGTTACAAAAAAACGGCCTGGCGCTACTGCTGCCCTATGCTCTTACATACCTTTCATAGAAATGAATGGGAGTCACCGAAACCTCTATGGAGGTACGCCAGCAGCATAGCTCGCTTACTATTCAGTTTCTGTTACTCCCTTTCATTTTTATAGAAGTTCTGCAAAATGGCGCGGCTGTACTGAAATTTTTATTTTTTTTTGCAAACCCACCTCTGGTTGGGACCTGAAACCAGTAATTCCTGTCTCAGCCAGAAAAGGCATAAATGGAAATTACCCTTTAATGAACTCTGCCACCGACCTCTTAGAGGCTCTTGTATACCGCTGCACAGAAAACAATGATGATGTTTTTTTAAGAGGTTTTCGACTATTACATTGATGACCATTCCTTTCTGAATATTGTGTGAACCTTCCTGCTTATAATTCTATAATGTATAGGGTGGGAATACCCATCTTTACATGACAGGATTTCTCTTCTGGTAGACGTGCACTATGACCAAGTCATTTACATTGTTACATCATTGACAAATCTCCTGACTTTTCTTCCTTTACCTTCACTAGTCTTGCTAACTGTGATTTGTCTGATGTCCAGGGCCAAGCTTGGGATGCCTCAGTTTCTTACTCCAGAAGCTCAATCTCTCCTTCGTATGCTTTTTAAAAGAAACCCCACCAACAGATTAGGTGAGTGATTATATTTACTAAGGATCTCTGGGATCACTTGCTATTGAGTAAATGTTTCCAGTTAGGCTAAGTTCACATGTCCAGTAATCATCAGTTAAAATGGATCCAGCTTCAATCCATTTGCAAAAAAGTTGTGCAGGCACAACTTTTTTCATCCGCCTGAAAAAAAACGGATTTCAACTGGATTTGATTTTTTTTTTTTTTTAGCATTGAAGTCTATGGAAAATGGATCCGTTAAATAGCCATGTGTTATTCTCCCATATGAAAAGGAACAATTTTTTCCTTAATGGAATTGTAAAACTAAATATTTAACATTTACTACTGGACGTGGGAGCTGTCAAGCAATCATCATCTATTTGAAACTGATCCAGTAAGCAAAAAACGGATCCTTTTCAAATAGGAGAAAAACTGATCCGTTTTCCATAAACTTGCATGCTATAAAAACAGATCCAGTTGAAATCAATTTTTTTTTTTCAGGCAGTTAAAGTTGTGTCTGTACAACTTGTTTGTGAACAGATTGCTCCTTTATCCGTTCTAACTGATGATTACTGGACTTCCTTGAGTGCCTTACTTGATCTTCTTTTTTTTTTGGTTCTGATAATTCATTTTGTTGTAGTGTAGTCATTTTATCATTTTGCACCCAAAGGCCTGACTTGGTTATCTTTTGTTCATTCTACTTACATATCTGATGTAATCAAGCGGAGCTTCAGTGTAAAGCCCCCGTCACAGTAAGCGAGATCACTAGCGAGATCGCTGAAGCGTCAATGATTTTGTGATGCAACAGCGACCTAGCCAGCGATCTCGCTTAGTGTGACACGCAGCGACGACCAGCCCCCCTGCTGGGTATCGCTGATCGTCACTGAATGTCCTGGTCCATTTTTTCATCGTTGGTCTCCCGCTGGCCAGCGAGCATCGCTGCGTGTGACAGCGGGAGACCAACGATCAGCGAGCTG
The DNA here is from genome assembly GCA_033576555.1 of Oophaga sylvatica. Lineage (NCBI taxonomy): Eukaryota > Metazoa > Chordata > Amphibia > Anura > Dendrobatidae > Oophaga > Oophaga sylvatica. The sequence continues at coordinate 551,811,958 of JARQOD010000002.1, read as the reverse complement.
GGAGCTGGTATCCAATGTACATATCGGGTAACTAAGCACCGCGCGGCACCTAGTTACCCGATATGTACCCTGGTTACCGGCTCCCAGCTTCTGCTGTAGAGCGCTGAGAGCCGGTATCTAGGGTACATATCGGGTAACTAGGCACGTCGCAGCCCTTAGTTACCCGATGTGTACATTGGATACCAGCGTGATCGCTGGTGAGTCTGCCCATGTGACAGCGATCAGCTAACGATGTCCCAGCGATCCCATCCACGTCGGATCGTTGGTGGGATCGCTGGGACATTGAAGAGTGTGACGGGACCCTAAAGCATTTGGGCAATGTAGCAATCAGAGTCACTAATCCGCATGTAGGTGACTTTCAGACTAACCAATGAGATAATTGCAGAGCTAAGTTGAAGCCACAAAACTATGAACTATTCTACTATTTGCAGTTGACAACTGGACGCCGCCTTTGATTTTTTCTCCCCACTACCTGCACCTCATGCAGTGGCCGAGCAGGACAGGAATTAGAGAATATTGATGTATTGAAGCATGATCCTTGGCTATGTGCACACGATTAAATGGATGCAGAAATTTCGCTTGCGATTTCTGTTTTTGAGTGAGGCCAATTGTGAAAAATGTACAGAGAGTTGACCTGCAGCAGATTATTTTCTGGACCAAGTCTTCAACTCAAAAATACTCAACAAAACGTGTGCATGACACCTCCAGGTTTCTCATTCACTTTGCTGTCATCCGGATTGCTTCAGGTTTTGCAAGCAAATCTGCATGTCTAAAATGCACCAAATCTGCAATGTGCGCACAAGCTCCTATATATGTCTTCTCACAATCTTATCATTTCACTTCCCACTTCTCATTGTACAGGAGCTGGACCTGACGGCGTTGAGGAAATTAAAAGGCATCCTTTCTTTGCAACAATTGATTGGAACGTAAGTGCAGTGATAGTAAAGAAAATGTGAGATATTTCCTAATGTATGCAGATGACTCAGCCTTGGTATTGTACATTGCTTTTCTTCTGGTCTGGCAGCTTACATAAATAACTTTTTTTTTCTTTGTAGAAATTGTATAGAAGAGAAATCCAGCCTCCATTCAAGCCAGCCACAGGTGGTCCTGAAGACACATTTTATTTTGATCCAGAGTTCACTGCAAAAACACCCAAAGGTAAGAGGCTTTTCTTCAGTTTTCATTCTGTAATCGGTAGGATTTAGTGTATGCGTGACTGCTTAAAGAAGGGTTTGGATTGACGGCAAGAGATGGTCTGAGCAATATGTTATATTTACTGTATTCTACGGCTGCTTCGCTGGAAAAAATGAGGCCCTGAAAAGGTCAGGCAGCTTTCTCAGATTGACGTCTCATCATTTGGTACCTATAGGGCCATGTTCCCATGTGTGGACATGGTTTGGGTTTTTACATGTTTTTTTTTTTTTTATTTTCAGGCGCCCCATACAAGGGGAAACGCACACAAAAAAAAAACCCTGCACAGTTTCACAGAGTTTTTATATTTGCAGTGGGAATAGAATCACATTCTCTTTGCCTTAACTGTTAAAGGGGTTGTCCACTACTTTTATATTGATGAACTATAGTTATGATCCATACCGGTCAAGGTGCAACACCCAGCCATTTTCTGTGCCAGAACTGCGCAACACATCTATTAGCTGTACAGTGGCTGCGGCCGGGGACTGCACATCGCCCCATACTTGATTGAATGGGAGCAGAACTGTAGTACCTTTCCGCAACCACTATACAGTTGACAGACAGGATATTGGTGATTTATCCGGAAGAGAAGTCATCAGTATGAAAATAGGGGACAACTCCAAAATATGCAGTGTTTGTACTATGTGGGAACATGGCTTACTAGTCCAAAAGTGTGTCCATGCTTTAATGCAGTGTTTGCACTGCAGTACAGGAGAGCAGTTTGAGTCTGACAATTGTACATCTTGTGCTGCGTTTAATCCTGTTTAAGGCCATGTTCACATTTTGCAGTCATGTTGCGTTCTCTGCTTTGATTTTCCAAAATTGCAGAAAAAAGTTTGAACAGTCTAATGGGTTTTGTGTTTTTTTTAGCACATTGTTCTAATAAAGATTATAATATGATGGGCTGTTTGTATTGCCCATATAACAATTCTGTAGCTTGTTCTGTTACACCTATGTGTTGAGCCGTTCCTCTGTTATTCCTATTAGAAATGTATTATGGTACCAGTTAAGTGTATGTCCCTGCGCGCCGGAACGCTGCCCAGTCAGTTACAAACAGACCCCTAAAAATTAACTTTTATTACTATTTTAAAAGTGTGGGACTCACAATTGTAGAAAAAACATAAGACAGAAGTACTAGAGGGTATCAAGGGAAACATAGTTTGGTTAGTCTCGTTATGCCAGGTAGCTAAACAGGTAGACCTGTCCAGTCCCTAGTAATCCCTTTTACCTGGCAGCGGAGTTGGCACTCTAGTTATTGTGAAGTGGCGCCCCTGCTCAACATCTGTGTCCCTAGTAACCCTAGTTATACCCTCTCCAAATAACAAAAGACACAATACAGATGGAAAAAAGTACAAAAATGGATATACGAATTCACCTGACCTAGTTTAGGAGAGATGTTTACCAGCCATGTCGGCATTATCCAGACCAGAGTATACACAGATGGAAGGCGACTGTAACAGGGCTCCCTCACCATGTACAATCTCCCAGGAACAGCGTAAAATACCTATCCCGAGGCTCTTTAATCAAAACCATGTCCAGCTGTCAATTTGCCAAAACAGATCAGTCTTTTTTACACACAATATTGCTCCGGAGTGTGTCATTCCCACTCGTCCTATCCCAGGGGAAAAGAAATTCTACATATACATACACAAATATCAGTACTTAAGGAGGAGTAGCCCTTCTATCTCAATAATTCAGAGCCATAATCCGCCTGTCCAAATCCGGACAGATTATCCATCAACGATGCATAATATAAGTGGAATAAAAGTGACAATTATCATTAGTAGTCCAGACACATTTTCCCTGCATCATTCAGAGTTCATCAGGGGGAACGGTGGGAGAAACCAATCTCTCTCCATATGGCCAGAGTGTAGTGTGCACGCAAAAACGCAATGAGTGAACGTAGCCTTATAGTTCAAGTCATTACAGACACTTCAGTGTGTAGAGTGTTTTTTTTTGTTTTGTTTTTTTCTTCCAATAGTAAAGTACGTAAAAGAAAAAATGACTATTTACATTTTTGTATGATTTTTTTTCTCAACTTTTTTTCTTTTGCTGGTGTGATACACACCTTTTTTTCACTCAGAGACAGGTGGAGATCATGCTACATTTCTCTCCTGTCCCTGCAGCCGGTCAGCTTCCCTGCGACCCTCTGTCCTCCTTCACTCAGACTGAAGTCAGGAGGGAGGGAGCATTTTCACAGGCTGTAGCTGAGGATGTATCGCACAGTGATCCAGGGCAAATAGCTGTAATGTCAACTCACTGCCTCCAAGCGGAGACTTTAATAATAAGGAGCAGTTGATTCACAAGGTATTTTAGAAATGTGACATAACTCGTAATGAAGTGGTGATTAAACTGTAGTTCTATAAAACCAGAAATCCATTTAAAGGGGAACCAACTTCAAAAGATGATTTTTTTTTTGCATATTTGTCTTTTCCTATTAGTAAAGCATGTAAAATAATGTCTCTGCTGGCTTGTAAGTACGATCTGCTGTGTTCAATGATGGCTTTATTCTTTCTGCTTTTCTTTAGACTCCCCTGGTATTCCAGCTAGTGCCAACGCACACCAGCTCTTCCGTGGATTTAGCTTTGTGGCCATTTCTACTGAGGAAGACAACCAGGCTATACAAACAGTTAGCGTCCATGGCATTGTTCCAGTAAGCATATGCTTTGAAGAGCTGCCTGCATAGATGAGGCTTAATCCATCCTGTAATTGGGTTTAGATGCACTTTGAAAATAAGTTTTGTGTTTCTGCATAAAAGAAAATCTCATTCTAGAATTAGATTCTGTAAGCGGGACCTCAGTTCTGCTAGGGAACACTTTTACATGGTCTCAAATATGCAATATATTTGAAGCGGCACCCAAATGCAGTCAACCACATTTTGGTGCCCCTGTCAAATAGGCGCACACTTCCAAAATGATGTGAGTCCGTCTGCATCCATAGTCAATGGTCCCGTAATCACAAACGTCCGACTCCTGTTTTCTACTGCTTTAGACGTAAACCCAGACGAAGCCACTGACAGTAACCTAAAACACTTTGTGAACATAGCGTGATTCACACAGTGGGGGAAATAAGTATTTATCCATTGCTGATTTTGACCAAAAACATACAGCCAAGGCAACAAAGGAGTGGCTCAAAAAGAAGCACATTAAGGCTATGGAGTGGCCTAGCCAGTCTCAGACCTTAATCCCATAGAAAACTTATGGAGGGAGTTGAAGCTCCCAGTTGCCAAGTGACAGTTTCAAAATCTTAATGATTATTTATACAATGTGATTTTCTGAATTCTATTTTTGATATTCTATCTCTCAATGTTAAAATTAACCTACCCTTAAAATTATAGACAGTTCATGTCTTTGTCATTGGCAAACTTAAAAAAAATATGTTGATGACCTCTCCCTAGGATAAGTTATCGATATTAGATGTATTGGGGTGCAAAACGCAACTGGTCAGCTGTTATTTGCTCTGGGGTAGCCGGTTTGCTGCACCCGGCAGCCACTGATACATCCAGCGGAGTTGGTAGGTGTCTGACCCCTCATATTGATCACCACCTTTGGATCGGTCATTAGTCTGTTGCTCCTGGACAGCCCCCTGTAAGTTCTTTACATGTTGTGATAATAGCTGTATAAAGATGGAGGACATCAGCTCCGGTATCACTCATTAGATTTCCCTGTATGGTTTTATTTGTAGACTGCACCAAGTTATGGTTCTGATTTATGGGCCAAGTCATCAATAATAATTAACTCACACTGAAACTTCAGTTACAAGGAAGAAAATGGTGATCATGCTGGCAAATATCTGTCATTAGCCAGCAGCTAAACCATGAATGTGTACTTAGCATCCTGCTGAGGTCAGTGAATGATTTTCACTGAGCATGCATTGCAATCGACAGAAAGGATCTCCAGTACTTCACAAAATATGTGTTAGAAAAGATATGCCTGCAGCACCTTACATCCTGAGCGCACCCTGTGGCTGAAGAAATGATCTATACACCGGAGTGTTTAGGATCCAGCGCAGGGTATTACTGCTGTGAGATTAAATATACCAAATATTAATTAGTTTGCATATTCACAACTGCAGAAGCATTATGTCAGCAGGAAAAATGGCTGCATATGTGTGTTGACGTGAAGCATAAGCAAATGTTCCTAGAGCAAGCAGATGTCCGCTTTTCCACTGGGAAAAGGAACTGGAAATTTTGTGTTTGACAAGTCTCCACTTCTCAGCCAGCGCTGGCAGACACAGGGGCCAGCTGAAGAAGGGCCTGGGCCTAAGGGGTGAACGGCTGTCACTATTAAATTCCTTTATTGTGACATGCTCACATCCGATGACCCCTTTTAGGCCAGGGTCACACTTGCGAGAAACTCGCACGAGTCTCTCGTCTCAATATCCGGCACTGCCGCCGGCACTCGGGACCGGACTGTGCGGCTACATGTATTTCTATGCAGCTGAACGCTTCGGTCCGAGTGCCGGGTATTGAGGTGCGAGATTCGTACGAGTTTCTCGCAAGTGTGACGCCGGCCTTACAGTGTGAAACATGTTTGTTTACTAACACATTTTGATACAATGCATGAGGTCTGTGCCGTTCTGATTAGGAGATTTCAGAATAGAGCATGCTGGAGATTTAAAACCTGCCTTAAAGGATATGGACATTTATTTTTGCTTATATTTATGTATTTGGGTTGAAAATACATTTTGCACTTGGGTGTGATTAAAAACATTGCACCATTTGCCATTCTTAGGGCCCCGTCACACATAGCGACACACCAGCGATCCCGACAGCGATATGAACTTGTCAGGATCGCTGGTGTGTCGCTACATGATCGCTGCTGCGCTGCCAAACAGGCAGATTTCAGCAGCGATCAGGACAGCGACTATGCGGGTAACAAGCGACTCACGTCGCTTAGTTACCCGCAGTGTAGGTTAGATACCAGCGCTCTGGTGCAGGGAGCTGGCAACCAAGGTACACATCGGGTTTCTAGGCACCCGCGCGGTGCTTAGAAACCCGCAGTGTACCTTGGTTACCAGCTGCCCTGCACCAGCTCGCTGGTATCTAATGTACACATCGGGTTTCTAGGCACCGCCCGGCGCCTAGAAACCCGATGTGTACCTTGGTTACCAGCTGATCGCTGGTCTCCCGCCTGCCACACGCATCGATGCGTGCTGGCCAGCAGGAGACCAGCGATCAAAAAAATCTCCAGGATATTCAGCGACGATCAGCGATACCCGGCAGGGGGGCTGATCGTCGCTGAATGTCACACACAGCGATATCGCTGTTGCGTCACAAAACTTGTGACTCCGCAGCGATCTCGCTATGTGAGACGGGGGCTTAAGTCTCTGTGTTGCACTATCTACCGGTATTACTACCTGCAGAGAAAGTCAACAGAGACTCTGTCAGTGAGCTCATTCTGATGGTAGATTATAACTCATAGGTTATTAATCTGTTATATTATAAATTTAAGTTTCAACCTCTTCCATTTTTTCGTTCATTAAAACAAAGAAATTGAACATATTTATTTTACTCATTTATATAGCGCCATTAATTCCACAGCGCTTTACAGACATTATCATCGCTGTCCATTGGGGCTCACAATCTAGAATTCCTATCAGTATATCTTTGGAGTGTGGGAGGAAACCGGAGAACCCGGTGAAACCCACACAAACACAGAGAGAACATGCAAACTCCTTGCAGATGTTGGGCTTGGTGAGATTTGAACCCAGGACCCCAGCGCTGCAAGGCTGCAGTGCTAACCACTGAGCTGCTTCGCTGGCCCAAATATATGCATATGTCTTGTTGGCGATTAATTTAAAATTCTGTAGAGAAAAAAACAAAACCGCAAAAAAAGCCTGATAAGGAGGTAAAGGGAACCTGTGAAATCAAAAACTTGATTTACCTGTGGATGTAGTGGTAATCTGCAGGTACATGGCAGTTGTATCATGTTGGGCATGTTTACTGTAGCAGCGGCTGCAAGGAGAAAATGACCTTTTGTTCTCCCTGCAGCCACTCGTTTCCAGTCATCAGGGCGGTGACCGTCACCACTCAGTACACAGTCAGCACTGCTGTAATCACTCCTCTTTACACCCCCTGCTCTTTAACTTCACTATTTCTCTTATCCGCTGTATCTGTAAACCAGTTACCCAGATCAGACTGTGTGGCAGAACTGGAAGGTCTCTGTATAGTGATTTGCATTTGTTGCAAATGGTTGACGTGGCGTTTCCTGTAAAGTGCTTGCATTGTGATTATGTTGCACGTGTATTATGAGGATTGTTAATAGGGACATTCATATTTCAGCTTCACAGGAATAGCATCCAGTTTACTGACGGTTATGACTTGAAGGAAGATATTGGCGTGGGCTCCTATTCCATTTGTAAAAGGTGCATTCACAAGGCCACCAATATGGAGTACGCAGTGAAGGTAAGGTTTGTGCCTATGCAACAAAGAGAGTTTTTGCAAAATGATATATGGGTATATTGTGATTATACGTTTTCTTTTAAACAGTTCCTGTATTAGAAATTGTTTCTACTGCCACATTTATACTAGATTTTAAGAACGGAATAAGCCATTAATCAGAATGCAAAGTGTTTTATTACTACAAAAGAAAGCATCTTTTATATCTTTTAGTGGGCAGTCCCGAAATGTAGGATCACTGCCATCTGCAGATAACTGATGTGTATGTGCCCACTTGTGGTTTTCTTAGTCATTGGGCTCAAATCTTTAAGACTGGCATTTTGTACTACGATCTATGACGTATATATACATCATAGTTCGCGTCCATGCGGGCTCCAGTGCTGAGCCCGCATGATACCGGAACATGTCAGCTGATGTGCCCTTACCACCCTGTTAAAGGGAATCTGTCACCCCATTTTAGTCATATCAGCTAAAGATATGACTGAATAGTGTGTCCCATAAGCAAGCTATCGTTATGTAGCTTATATCCAGATACCCCCGTTTTTCTCCTTCGTCTCATTGGGGGACACAGGACTGTGGGTGTATGCTACTGCCGCTAGGAGGCTGACACTAAGTAAACATAAAAAAAGGTTAGCTCCTCCTCCGCCGTATACACCTCAGCACTGGCCGCAGGCAAACCCAGTTATTGCTTAGTGTCTGATGGAGGCACACGTCTGGTTCTTTTTCCAGACCATTTTTTTTTTTTTTTTTTTTTTTCTTTCCCACGAAGATGAGATAGGGGCGACGGATCCTATTGAAAGGGTCCGATCTCCCCAAACCATCAACGGGCGAGCACGTGGAGTAAAGCCTCCAACGTATCCTCTCCCGCAACGTGGGACATAAATGCCGGACTCAGCCCTGACCACCCTAAGGTATTGAAGCCCTAGGCTGTACAGAGGCAGGAGTTAGTCCGTGCGGCCCCCACTGCACCACCAATGCTAGACTGCTGTGCTGCAAGGTGGCGGACGGTCCCTCTCCTCATCCCCTGAAGGGGTGATGGAGTTAGGGTGCCTGCACCGTCCCTCCTTTTTTTGCTGCAAGCCCCCCTCTAAAAGACGGGAGACGCTGGACTAATGTCTGGGAGAGCCGCAAGTCCACTGCAGCAAGGAAGACCCACCATTAGAGGTCATGGAGCTGGAGCCATGCACCGTTCCCCATTTTTTTGGTAGAAGACTGCAAGCAGGAGAACCACCTTCAAAGCTCCGGAGAACAGTGTCGGACGTCAGGTAGCGTCTGGGGCGATCGAGATTCGGTGGGAGCGGTCCGGAGGCTGTCTGTGAAACCCCCGGAGAGCACCATCCCCTCTCTGCGTGTGACGGTCCGCCTGGCTTCTAGGCGGCCGCCGCCAAAAATCTAGCCCCCGGCTTCGGCCGGTGCTAGGCCGCGGGCTGAAATTTAGTCCCCGGCTTCGGCCGGGAACCAGGCCGCATGTCTAATTTTGCTCCCGGCTTCGGCCGGAAGATAGGCCGTGCTCCGCCCCGGCAGCGTCACTTCCGGCGGGCCCGCCCCCTGTTTTTCGGGCGGCCACCGCCAAAAATTTAGGCCGAGGCTTCGGCCGGCGCTAGGCCGCGGCCGGAAATTTAGTCCCCGGCTTCGGCCGGAGACTAGGCCGCGGCCGGATGTGGCGTCTCCGGCATCTGACGGCGCTAGGCCGCGCCTCTCGACCCCGGCCCCTGTGATCAGCTATATGAGCCACGCCTCCCTGACAGGGAGCGCTCTTTTTGAAAGTCTGGAGCCTTTGCTCTTTTCCTTTTGCGCTGTCAACGCTGCTTAAGGACGTCCGGGGATACAGGACTGGGGTAAGTGCTGCTACCTCCAGCCCGGCTCCACTTCGCTGCGCCCCGCTACCATACCTCCGCATCGTCACAGGGCTCTGAACAGATACAGTATGTCCAGAAGAACTAAGGCTCACACGGTGCTGTATACCGCATGCATTGCCTGTAAATCCCTTTTCCGCATGCCCAGACTAATCGGGTCTGCGAAGCCTGTGACTCTGAACGGGCTCAGGAGCCCTCACCTATACCCCAGCCCAGTGCATCAGGTCCCCCGGAATGGGCCCTGTCTCTGTCTCAATCTGTGGCATCATTAACAAGAGCAATCGAGTCCCTTCAAGCTCCTAATAGGAGCAGGGACAGTGGTTCACCCATCTTGGCGACGTCTCAGGAACCTCCGGCCTGCAGGGGCCGCGCTCTCACCAGGCAGACGCAGGGGAAGCGAACCCACACTGCGTCGCCTATGCCGTCCAGGGCTTCGGCATCCTTCAGCTCAGCTTCTCGCTCTCCCTCACCTTTAGAGGCAAGTGATCAATATTCGGATTCCGATACTGAAGGGTCCCTCAATTTGGAAGCTCCAGGTTGTCAGGAGACAATTGACAGTCTGATCGAAGCTGTCAATCAATCTCTGGGGGTAGACGATGAATCCACCTTGGCCTCTGGTCATAAGGTGTCTTTCAAACGAGCCAGACAGACCCATAAGGTTTTTGGTGCTCATCCTGAGTTTGAGGAGCTTGTGCAGCGCCACCGAGAAAAACCGGATAAGCGCTTTACAGGACAGAAGGCCCTCAATACCAGGTATCCTTTTGCTCCTGAACTTCTTAAGAAGTGGGCGGAATCCCCAGTGGTCGATCCTCCGGTGTCACGCTTGGCATCTAAGACGCTTCTCTCCCTTCCTGATGGTTCCTCGATTAAGGATCCAACGGATCGTCTGATTGAAAGCCTGGCTCGCTCGGTGTTTGAAGCATCTGGGTCATCTCGCTCTCCTTCCTTTGCAGCGACTTGGGTTGCTAAGGCCATGATTTCCTGGTCGGAGTCTCTGAACAGAGCTCTTCACGGTGTAGAAGTGCCACCTGAGGTTTTGGAGATATCTAATCAGATGGCTCTCGCAGGTGATTTTTTGATCAACGCTTCTATGGATGCGACAAATTGCGCAGCATTAGCTGCTGCTAATGCGATTGCCATTAGGAGATCCTTGTGGTTGAGGACTTGGCGAGCAGACTCGACTTCAAAGAAGTCACTTACGTCCTTGCCTTATCAAAGCGGTCGTTTATTTGGTGAAAAACTGGATCAGCTTATATCTGATGCGACAGGAGGGAAGAGTTCTTTTTTGCCTCAGCAGAAGGTCAAACAGCCCTTTCGCCGACAGCCTCAGCCTCGCTTTAGAGCCTTTCGCAACCCAGGTTGGGCTGCAACAGCCAGTTCCAGCGGCTCAGGTCGACCTAATCAGGCCAGAGATCGTCAGGCCTCTTACAAGACCAACCCGTTGGGAAGAATGCGGTCTCAACAACCGAAATCTAGAGGGTCTAGGCCCCAAAGATTTTCGGATAAATGACTGGAGGCAGAATCCGGTCGATTCATCCAGAGTAGGCGGCCGTCTACTCTGGTTTCGTCCCACTTGGCTATCAATTACTCAAGACGAATGGGTCAGAGAATTAGTCACCTCGGGGTACAAGATAGAATTTACCAGCCTTCCCTCAAATTGTTTCTTTCCCTCGCGCCTTCCCAAGGAGGAGTCTCGGGTTCTCGCCTTATTCAAGGCGGTCGAGTCTCTTCGACACAGCGGGGTTGTCGTACCTGTACCAGAGGTCGAAAGAGGTTGGGGGTTTTATTCCAATCTGTTCATTGTACCCAAAAAGGACGGTACCGTAAGGCCCATTCTGGATCTAAAAAGACTGAATCGGTTCGTCAAAATTCGACATTTTCGAATGGAGTCTCTCCGCTCGGTCATTGCTGCCATGGAAAAAGGGGAATTTCTAGCATCAATAGACATCCAGGATGCCTATCTTCACATCCCCATATTTCCCCCTCATCAAAGGTTTCTTCGGTTTGCCATCGGCAAACTTCACTTTCAGTTCGCTGCCTTGCCATTCGGGCTAGCCACAGCTCCCAGAGTGTTCACAAAGGTCATGGCTACTGTTGTATCCATTCTACACTCCAGGGGGATAGTCATCTTGCCTTACCTAGACGACCTTCTCATCAAGGGTCCGTCTTTCCAAGCATGCGAGGAAAGTGTCAGCATTACCCTAGACACTCTTGTTCGCCTGGGGTGGCTGGTGAATATGAAGAAGTCATCTCCCGTGCCATCTCGAAAGATCACCTTCTTAGGGATGGATTTCGACACCGCTCAAGGGTTGATAATCCTTCCTCAGGACAAGGCCTTAGTTCTCCGTCAAGAGGTACGGATCCTTCACAAACCGATTCCTCATACCATCCGGTTTTGCATGAGGGTCCTAGGAAGGATGGTGGCAACGATCGAGGCGATTCCATTTGCCCAGTTTCATCTTCGCCCCCTTCAGCATGCACTCTTGGCAGTATGGGACGGGAGCCTTTATTCCCTTAATCTTCGGTGCCGTCTGTCCCTGCAGGTCAGACAGACTCTTATGTGGTGGACGAGGAGTTCCACTCTTCAACAGGGCCGTTTGTTTCCTCCGAATATCTGGATGGTAGTCACAACGGATGCCAGCCTGCTCGGATGGGGAGCAGTGTTTCGTCACCACACAGCCCAGGGGACTTGGTCTCAGCAGGAGTCGATCCTCCGATAAATATTTTAGAGATCCGAGCTATTTGGCTGGCTCTGAGGCATTTTCACCAGCATCTGGCAGGCCGCCCAGTCCGAATTCAGTCAGACAATGCCACGGCGGTGGCATACATAAACCATCAGGGAGGTACCCGCAGCCGGGCGGCTATGCATGAGGTAAAACAGATTCTGTCCTGGGTAGAGGTAAATCACTCCGTGATTTCAGCAGTCCACATTCCGGGCGAGGAAAACTGGGCAGCGGATTTTCTCAGCCGTCACGGCATAGCTTCAGGGAATGGTCACTACATCCCGAGATTTTTCAGCAGATATGTCGACGCTGGGGAACCCCAGATGTGGACCTGATGGCTTCCAGGATGAATGCCAAGGTGCCCAACTTCGTCTCCCGGTACCGGGATCCGCAGGCAATTGCGGTGGACGCCCTGGTTCTACCGTGGAATCAATTCCATCTTCCATACTTATTTCCACCAATAGCTCTTCTCCCAAGGGTGATCAGAAAGATCAGGATAGAGGGGGTTCCAGCGATATTAATCGCTCCGGATTGGCCGCGTCGCTCTTGGTACGCGGAGCTGGTACAGTTGCTCGCCGACGCACCCTGGCGACTGCCAGAGCGCGCGGACCTTCTCTCCCAGGGCCCAGTTTACCACCAGAACTCAGCGGTCCTGTGTTTGACGGCCTGGCCGTTGAATCTTGGATCCTGACCAGGGCTGGATTCTCTAAAAAGGTCGCCGCGACGATGGCTAGCGCCCGAAAGCCCGTCTCGGCTCGCATCTACCACGGTTCTTGGAAGATCTTTTTTGCTTGGTGCAGGGAACATGGTTGTTCCCCGCTTAGGTTTTCAATTCCAAACATTCTGTCATTTCTCCAGGCAGGCCTAGATTCAGGTCTAGCGCCAAGTACGCTTAGACGGCAGATATCAGCCTTGTCTGTGCTTTTTCAGCGAAGGATCGCGTCTAATTTTCAGGTTAGGACCTTTATTCAGGGGGTTGTCCATATAGTTCCTCCCTACAAGACTCCTTTAGAGGTTTGGGACCTCAATCTAGTCCTGGGAGTTCTGCAAGAGTCTCCTTTTGAACCTTTGCAGGAGGTTTCTCTGTCGTTTCTTTCCTGGAAAGTGGTGTTTTTGGTAGCCATAACATCCATAAGGCGGGTTTCGGAGCTGGCTGCACTGTCTTGTCAAGCTCCGTACTTGCTTTTCCATCAGGATAAGGTAGTGCTCAGACCTACTCCACCTTTTTTGCCTAAAGTCGTGTCCTCATTTCATATTAATGAGGACATTATTTTGCCCTCATTTTGCCCAGCTCCGACGCACCGAGTGGAGAAGGCTCTCCATACGCTGGATCTGGTGAGAGCACTCAGGAGATATGTATCTCGGACGGCGTCCTTTCGACAGACGGACACGCTGTTTGTCCTCCCTGAAGGTCGCAGGAAGGGACTCGCTGCCTCTAAATCAACCTTGGCTAGGTGGATTCGGTTAGCCATTCAGGAGGCTTACCGCATCAGAGGCGCGGTGGTTCCTGCAGGGATCAAGGCTCACTCCACCAGAGCGGTGGGTGCCTCCTGGGCCCTTCGGCATCAGGCTTCAGTGGAACAGGTTTGTAAAGCAGCAACCTGGTCCAGTCTGCATACCTTTTCCAAGCATCATAATGTCCATACCCAGGCTTCTGCGGATGCCAGTCTGGGTAGAAGGATTCTTCAGGGCGCGGTTGCGCACCTATAAGCAATGCTTGATTATAAATTACACTGTGGAGTCGGTTTCCCACCCAAGGGACTGCTTTGGGACGTCCCACAGTCCTGTGTCCCCCAATGAGACGAAGGAGAAATACGGATTTTTGTGTTAGTCACCGTAAAATCCTTTTCTCCGAGACGCTCATTGGGGGACACAGCTCCCTCCCTATTAGCCGGATGGCTTCGATTTCTAAGTTAATTTTATTTGCTTGGGTCTATATCAGTAGATTTACTTCTGGATATATTGTACCTGTATTAACATTAATTTATTCTTTAGCCTCCTACTGCTTTTTGCACTAAACTGGGTTTGCCTGCGGCCAGTGCTGAGGTGTATACGGCGGAGGAGGAGCTAACCTTTTTTTATGTTTACTTAGTGTCAGCCTCCTAGCGGCAGTAGCATACACCCACAGTCCTGTGTCCCCCAATGAGCGTCTCGGAGAAAAGGATTTTACGGTGAGTAACACAAAAATCCGTATTTCAAATTCCCTCCCCTCCCCTCCCCCCCCCCGCATGCGCAGTGTGCTTTGCTCAACAGTGGGCAAAGCATAAAATCATGACCGCTCATGTGCAACTATTGTCATTTACTTTCCCTGCCCCGGAAGTCGTCCAAGGCAAGTAGTCATTTCCGGGGCAAGGAAAAAGTTGCGCATGCGCTGTCATAATTTTATGCTGTTGGGCAAAGCACACTGCGCATGCGCGGGGGGGAATTTGTAAAGCGCTATTGCGGGAAGCAGAACGCCGTCTGTGCGATTCACAGATGGCGATATGCAAGAGATGCCGAGGAGCGGGGGGGGGAGGGAGGAGAGAAAACGCCGCCCTCCTGACCGGACCGCCCTGATTTAGAGTAAAGAATCCCAAGTTTACAAAGGTATTTTGCTATCAAAACGGGGGTATCAGGATATATCTTACATACCGATAGCTTGCTTATGGGACACACTATTCAGTCATATCTTTAGCTGATATGACTAAAATGGGGTGACAGATTCCCTTTAACGTGTTAAATGCCACTGTCAAACTCTGACAGTGGCATGTAACAAGCTTGCACTGGAAGCTCATCACAAAAAATCCCCATTGGCACCCGTGTCACATGGCTTGGGGCTCCGATGGATTTGCATGACAACCCGGGGTCTGCAGGAGACCACTGTGGTTGTCATTGCCGGATTGCTATGAGCGCCGACTCACGGCCGGCACACACAGCAGATGAGCATTTTATCTACACATAGCAGGACTGAAGCCAGGCAATCAGATCGCAGCTTCTAGTGTCCCGTGGAAACTACTGAAACATGTAAAAATGTTTTTAAAAATATTAACAAAGTACAAAAGTTCGAATCACCCCCCTTTTGCCCCATTCAAAATAAAACAATAAATAATACACATATTTAGTATTGCCACGTTCAGAAACACCCGTAATGGTGTAACAAGAAAAAAAATCAAAACATCAGAATTACGTTTTTTGGTCGCTGCGACATTGCAATAAAATGCAATAGCAGGCGATCAAAACATTGTATCTACCCCAAAATGGTATCAAAAATGACAGCTTGGCGCACAAAACATAAGCCCTAACCCAGCTCCAAATCCTGAAAAATGGAGATGCTATGGGTCTAGGAAAATTGCACCTTTTTTCTTTCTTTTTTTTTTTTTAAGCAAACTTTGAATAATTTTTTCATTACTTACATAAAACAGAACCTAGACATGTTTGGTATCATGTGAACTCGTGTTGACCTGGTCAGTTTTAGCATTTAGTGAACATGGTTAAAAAAAAAAAAAGTGTGTAATTGCACTTTTTTTGCAATTTCACCGCACTTTGAATTTATTTCCCATTTTCCCGTACACTATATGGTAAAACCAACAGTGTGTGATTCAAAAGTGCAACTCTTCCCGTAAGAAACAAGCCTTCAGATGGCCAAAAATAGACTGAAAAATAAAAAGTTATGGCTCTGGGAAGAAGGGGCGTAAAAAAGGAAAACGCAAAGATGGGAAAACCCAAGGTTGTGAAGGGGTTAATGATGGGCGTACAGGAGAAAGATGTGCATTATTCGTTAAGAGGGACACTCCAGTTAATGAATTTGGTGCGTTTTATCGCTGTGGTTGTGTGGAGTGTGGTTCGTCAAAAATATTAAGTACATTTCTCACGTTACACCACTGAGGTGGGCCGAGGGCCCCTTGATTATTGTAAACTTTGTTTTGGTACTATTATTTTCCTTTATAAAAACCAAAGTAAATGGGCATGATGCAAAACATTTTTCTGCTTTAGAAGCAGACAATGGACCTCAGATACACAATAATCAGTGTGGACCCTCCACTAATGTTTAGATCAGTTTTACAGCGGATCCATGATGGACATTAATTCTAAATGGAACAGACAAACAGAATTCCTAAACTCATGTGTAAACAAAGACCTGCTCCCGTCCTTTTCTCACTCACATGACTCCAATTCCGACTTTCCAGATCGCACAGAGGTTTGTGTGAATTGGAAGTCACTTTTACAGTGTAGTGTATGGAGCCTCGTTTTGCATCTTTATGGACTTGCATTATAAAAGTGACTTCTGATCCACACACAAACCCGTGTGACCCGGTCAGTCAGAATTGAAGTCATGTAAGGGAGAAGACAGTGATATTTGACAAGCACCTAGACTTCTACACGCATTGAGAGAGATTTAGTGCGTAACATTTTTGTTGGGAGTGCTTCCTTATGCTGCTTTGATTTGCTGCTAGCAAGCTTGCTACTTGGCTAGAACTACATTATGACTATGATGGTGTGATTTTAAGATCACACTGTTGCACTGCTAAAATTGCAAGTAATGATTGTGAATGTGGTCACTTTGCGATAAGTTTGGATCCCCGTGACTGTCGTGTATTGATAAATTACTGGTTTCAATGCGACCACATTCACTTACATGCTAATGATACAAGTCACCAGGCAAGACTAACCTTGATATCCGACATCTAGTGCATATACTTTATTGTACACTACAATGTTTGATGGGTTTTTTTAACTTTTTTTTTTTTTTGCTCAAAGATTATTGATAAAAGTAAGCGAGATCCAACAGAAGAAATTGAGATTTTGCTGCGTTATGGACAGCATCCAAACATAATCACTTTGAAAGATGTAAGTTTGTTTTATTTATATATTTTTTATTTGTTTCATTTTACCTAAATGAATTTACTAGCTCAAAATACCTAGATTCAAAATGCATTTCATAGGAAATATTTCTTCATTCTAAACCTGTTATACTACACAAAGTAGAGGTTTCTGTGAGCAGCGTCCATGATATTTTGTGATTTGTGTAATAGAGTGGTACTTTTCTATCCAGAAACCTCACATTGTAGCATGAATTTGTAAGTGACGTATAACCATTAGAAGGTTCTGTCCGGTAATGGTATTCATGATGGTTACATAAGTTGCCATGTAACAGACGTAAAACGTGCAAATAATACTAATGACAATTGGGTCTCTGATCAAAGGGAATCTGTCATCAGGTTGATCTATGGGCAGAGACCTTTATTCCAGAAATGTATCACTTAATGTATTTTTGTTAAAATCCCAGTTTTATCAACAGGAGATTCACTGGAGGTTTTACTTGGCCAGCTACCTGGTAGTGCAACTATGCCCACCCCCCTTCACGGATTATCAGCTTTCTGCCTATTCACAGTGTACACACAGCTGCCAATCAGTGGTGGGGACGGGGTTATGCAGAGCTCAGCATTCAGAGAACTGCTAGATCTGCAGCAGAGAAAACTGTTTTTAATCAAAACTGCAGCAAGCAGTACAGTAAGTGATACATCGCTGGAATCATAATCTCTGCCCCTACATCATGCTGCTCTCCGATGGTGTAACAAAAACCTATTGACAGATTCCCTTTAAGTCTTTGTATCTGCATACGAGTGGTTATGTAATAAACTGAATTTTTGTCTTCATGTGGAAGAAAGTAGGGAGCTTTTAATGAGGCGTTACCACCAAGTGAATAAATTGCCGCTGCATCCCTATTTCCTAGATAAGTAGTCACTTACGCATTACATGTAGGTTAGTGTAACGAATGATTGTGTCCAGCGTCTCTGATAGATTGTCCTTCCCTACCTACTGAGTACAGAAGTCGTCAATGTGAAAGATGTACTGATAGATTGTCTTCTGTGTTGCAGGTGTACGATGATGGAAAGTATGTGTATTTAGTAACCGAGCTAATGAAAGGAGGGGAACTTTTAGACAAAATCCTGCGGCAGAAGTTCTTCTCGGAAAGGGAAGCTAGTGCCGTGCTGCACACTATAACCAAAACCGTAGAATACCTCCATTCACAGTGGGTAAGGAAAGGAAACATGAGTGTAATGAATTTTCCAAGAAGATTGTCAGAGATTGCTGTAAATGGTTCTCTTAATCCATCCCTGTGGCTACTTTATGGCTTTAAGTTCAAACAAGCGTGATATGTTTATGATCCGCTATAAGACGGGATAAAGCTTCTTAGCATGGAGTGGTAAAATGTGCTGCTGGCGCTGTCAGCAGGATCATGGGGCTCGTGTACTAAGGGGTCTGAAAACATGAAACGTGCCATATTTATCAGTGGATTGCGTTGGCACAGATTTCACCTTTGGCACTACGGAGGATGAAAACCATTAATGTAGTGAAGGCTGGATTCACACTTGCAGGTACTAGTGCACCTTTTTTATGTAAAAACTAAAAGGACTAATTCCCAGTCTGCCATCCCCACTTCTGACTTTGTATATGACCGTAGCATATCAGATGCATCATAATAGCTCAGTTTTTTAGCATTGGGCTCAATAAATATAAGCTCTGACAATGTCACTTTGTTTTTTGGCAGGTGGTCCACAGAGATTTAAAACCCAGCAATATTCTTTATGTGGACGAGTCTGGGAATCCGGAGTCTATTAGAATCTGTGACTTTGGGTTTGCCAAGCAACTCAGGGCAGAAAATGGTTTGCTGATGACTCCTTGTTACACTGCCAACTTTGTTGCTCCTGAGGTAACTGTCTACTAGTTGTGTTATTGTGTGCAGAAGAAATGCCCTGCTGTTCAGTGCAATCCCTGAGATCCCCGCTCAGGAACCGGAAGCTAGAAATCTTCAGGAAGACCGCACTGAAACTAATCTCTTCACCACTTTGGTTGCACTTTGATTGTGCTGCTCTGTCTGAGTTAAGGGTATGCCACACTAAACGAGATCGCTAACGAGATCGCTAAAACGTCACTATTTAGCGATCTCGTTAGCGACCTCGTTGTGTGTGGCATGTAGCAATGATGTGGCCCCTGCTGTGATGTCGCTGATCGTTCACTAGCGTTCTGGACCGTTTTTTGATCGTTGGCGTCCCGCTGGTGAGCCTATATCGCTGTGTTTGGCACCTTTTGCGAACGACGAGCGACCTCGTTTGTGACGCATATGACAGCGGCGCAGGCGGGACTAGGGTTTTTAGCGTCTCGGAGTGGATCGCAATATCTGTAGGTTCTCTTTTGCGTCACAGAGAGGATCGCAGAAGTTGCATAGCAGAATGCAGAGAGCAGGAGCGATGCTGGAAATTCCTATGAATGAGAAGCGCTCAGTACATGCTAATGACAGATCCTAACGACCGCCAAAGTCGTTAAAGAGATCGCTGACCGCTGATGAGTCGTTTATGAGATCTCCTGTTTGGCAGCTACTAGCGACCTAAAAGCGATCACACCAACGATCTCGTTAGCTTGCGTCGTTATCGTGATCGCTAACGAGATCGCTAAGTGTGGCAGTACCTTTAGAAACATTTTCATCATCTCCAGTTTTTCTACACTTGTGTCATCTTTTGCTCCATTCACTTGAATAAAGATATATATATACATATTATTTATAAAATTTAAAATGTGAAAAATGGCCCAAAAGATTTCAGGTGTGGGAAACACTTGTGATGAACTACATTTTTCTTTTTTTTGGTTTAAGGGTTGTCCGACGATATTTAAAAGGCACTTTCTCATTCACTAATGAGGGTTCCATGTAAAACAACACCTAACAATCTCCGCTCAAAGAAATTATTTTTTTTTAAAGGGGTTATCCCACCCTGATATCATGTAGAATTATCATGGAGAATAAGTGTTTTACATTACTTTCTTATTGATAAACAAACCTTGTGATCAGCCATCAATATCAAATCGGTGTGATCGTACTTCTCACACCACCAGCATTGATCAGTTGATTTAAGAGACAGGCCATTGGAAGTGGTGCTGCAAGCTTCCTCCCATATACTTGCACTGGAGAGAGCTACCATTTATAGCCACAACACAATATACAGAGCTGTGCCACCTCCAGTATGCTGTGGCTTCTGTAAAGGGAGGCTACCATCAGAAAGTTATCTTTTGCTTAAATTAGGTTTACATAAATGTTTTTTAAAAGTTTTTTTTTTCTTCTGATCAGTCTGTATTAAAAAATAAAAAGAGAAATCTTTTCACACTGGTTACTTAGGCTTTTTTTAAACTATGGAACTTAGGTTTCAGGAAACAACACCTGTACATAGCCACAATGAACTGACCTCAAAGCATCTAATGGGCAACTGTCATTGTGTAGTGAGGGGGAGGAAGTGAGCTGAGGCATATCGCCTATGATGACCTGTGGATCCTGTACAATCAGCTGTGTATAGAGGCGATGCCTGTCGTTGTAATCCAGCCTATAATAACATTAGATCCAAAAAGCCCCAGTGGTCAGTGTGAAATGTGCATGATAACTATTTTTTTTATATAAAAATCATGATATGAAAAACTAAAAAAATACCCAACTTTTTAAAAATACATGTAAAACAAAAATTGTGGGTTTTTTTTTAGGTAATTTTCAGATGATTGTTTCCCTTTATAGAGCTAATGGATTCAGAATATTCCCAAATTTTAATAAAGATAGGCTATATCAGTACTACTCTTTTAGAAAACCCCCTTTATTAAATAATATATATGTAAAGCGCATAAAGCATGGCAATTCATAAAGAAAAATGATGCCGCTCCCAGGCCTCTGCTATAAAAAGCAGAAGTGACGAGGAGCAGCTGGTCAATCATGTCCTAAGGGACCTTTTAGAAGATGTCAGGAAGTGCAGCAGATACTATGGAGAAATGTGCAAGGCTCTTATTAACGTTTCTTATTTTAAGAGCCTTCATATGGAGAGGATGCGAACCGCTTTATTTTGTGCTGTGTTTTCTTCCAAGTTAATGATGGTATAATATTCCTACAGTATATGAAATGACTATATCATTGCTGAATGCATCCGCACAGATATTTACACTTCTCTTGGGATTTCAGGTTTTAAAGCGTCAGGGTTATGATGCTGCGTGTGATATTTGGAGCCTGGGCGTTCTCCTCTACACCATGCTTACTGGGTGAGTCTCCATACCTGATGTATAATGATACTTACTTGGATTAACCACTTCCTCTATATTGCCAATTTCCATTTTTGCTTTTTCATCTTTTCCTCCTCATCTTCCAGGAGCCATAACTTTGTTATTCTTCTGTCCAGGAAGACGTATGAGAGTTTATTTTCCTTTTTTTTCATATTTACATAGATGTACTGTAAAACGGGAAGAAATTCTAAGTATGTTGAAATTAAAAAACAAAAAACAGAATTCTGTGTGTTTTGGAAATGCATTGTATGGTAAAAAAAATGGTCAGTATTATGTTGATACCAAACTTTGTCCAGATTTTTTTTTTATTATTTTATTGGTGAAATTGTTTTCCGTGACCCGTAACGGTTTCATTTTTCGTGTTCTGAAATGTGAGGCCTTGTTTTTTTATCGGTTGAGACATTTTTATTGAGGCCATTTAGAGTGAGATCTGAAATTTTGATATTTTCTTACTGAATGTTTTAAATTTTCATTTGAAATTTTAATTTTTCTGTTTACCAGTTGATTTTATATTTTGATTGAACTTTTATGGACATGACAATACCACACGTGGCTTTGTTTATTTTGTTTGATGTCTTTATTTTTAGTGGGCAAAAAACAGGATGATTTTGAATTTTTATGCGTTTTTTTTTTTCCTAGTTATTTTTAAGCTTGCTTTTTTTATTTTTTTTTTACTGTGGCAGCGTAGTATGAAGCACCTGCTTGCCAGCGCACTGTTGATGTCACAGATCGACAGTGGCATTTAACAGGTTAATAGTTGCAAGTGGTGCTCCAATCCACCCATGTCTGTTAGAGGCAGGAGATAGCTGTGACACACAATCATCAGCTGGGCATGGCGCAGGCTGAGCTTGTGAGCCCGCTCCATATATCTCCGCTCCTGACTTGTGCCATATGTGCATGTCGGATGTTGAGAAGAGGTTAAATTCTAAACTTGTAGCAGTAGTTTATGTAAATCCTTTGGGAAATTAGAACCCATGCTTTTGAGTCTCACTTTATTATTAGCCGCCAATATTTTTTTGTTTTCTCCTCGTTTGCGTGGGTTTCACATCCCCTTTTCCTCTCTGTGCATAGATATACTAATGGAGGTATGAGCTCCACTAGTGACAGTGAATAATGTCTGTAAAGCGCTGCCGAGTATGTTGGTGCTACATAAGCACTATAAATAAGTAATAAATGCACTGTATGTATTGATTTGCAGATATACACCATTCGCAAATGGACCTGATGATACTCCTGAAGAAATATTAGCAAGAATAGGTAGCGGAAAGTTCTCTCTAAGTGGCGGTTACTGGAATTCAGTTTCCGATATTGCTAAGGTCTGTTATCTATCCTTCTCTTTATAAAATCAATTGCATTCATAGTAGATATATTCCATTCTGTCTCTCAAACTGTTATTGATAGCTTTTCTATTTTGTGTATATACATATATTATATATTGTTTTCTTTTGAGTTTAGTATTTGTGTAATACTAATTCAGACAAAAACATTTAGGAACAGGAACTTTAGAATTTGCTCTAGCTTCTTGGCAAGCCATAGTCTAATGGACTAGTGTACAGCTCGGCAAGGGGCAGCACAGAGAATGACATTCTCAGTAGGTGTTCACAAAATGTGTTCTACCTATCTCTATTCCTACACCCTGCTTTCAGGCTGGTAACACGGGTCTTGGGAATAAAGGTTATGTAAATGTGAAGACTAGATTGTGCTTATACGCCAGGGTTTACTAAAAAGAGTGGGCACCTCTGTAACAAATAAAGGAGTGCTGCTAATGTGTAAATAGAAGACTGGTGCAAATTACTACAGAGAAGCAACAGACACATTACTGCACATCCAAATATGTAGCCCAGTAAGTGATACATCACTGGAATCACAGTCTCTGCCCCTACATCATGCTGCCCTCAGATGGCATAGCAAAAACCTGGTGACAGATTACCTTTAAAAATACTAAGGACTCCAGGATGTAAGCTTGTATCCGAACTGCCCGCCAGTTAAGGCCTCTTTCACACTTCAGTCGTGTGACGTCCGCCCATGTGTGAAAATGGCGGATCCGTCAGAAAAGTGTAAAAACGGATGTAAAACGGATTAGTTCTCTGACGGATCCGCCAAGAAGTGTTCACCCGGAAATGATGAAAATTTTGTTACGGAAAATGTAAGTTTGCAAGGGGAGAGAGAGAGAGACACCCCGGACATTTTCAATGGTTTACTATGGAGGCGACGGATCCGCTGGCAGATTCCGTCAAAGCCGGATGCCAGCGGATCCGCCGCCCATAGGCAGCCATTATACAAAATGGCGGATGCGGCGAATCCACCATTTTGGCGGATCAAAAAACGTTGCATTGGACGTTTTTCTGAAATGACGGACACCAATTTTTTGGTGGATCCGTAAAAAAACGGACCTAACGGATGACCTTCCGTCAAAATCCGTCACTAATGCAAGTCAATGGGAAAAAACGGATCTGCCAAAAAAAAATGGCGGATCCGTTTTTGTCACATTTTGACGGATTTTGACTGACGTCGCACGACTGAAGTGTGAAAGAGGCCTAAGCGACCCAGCATGTGTTGACAAACACCCCACTTATCTAAATATCATACTAGTAAATAGGACCATAAAGATTATTCACATATCTGTCATACATGGTCATGAATATAGTATACTTCTAGAATAGGATTACAGTGAAGGTTTAGTAACAAGCTACCCCACGTGTTTCATTGCAACTCTGTCTAGGCTAAGATTACGTCCCTTACATAGAGTATATACAGGATGTATACCAAATCAAACTGTATTTACCTGTCTTTTATGGGTGGAGTGAATGCATCTATGGGCAACAATAATATGAAACTTGGGGCACCACACTACATATTTCTTTTAGTACTCGGAAGTTATAGCTGGTCTGAATTACTACAGCAGTCATCTCAAGTGTTACTATAGAACAGATGCTCTCTGTATGGTGCAGGTCAGACCTAAGCTTACAGCCTGGAATCCTTGGGCTTAAAGTGAACCTATCAGCAGGATTTTGCTAAGTAAACTACAGACACTGTCAGGTTGGCAGTGTTAAAATGATACCTGGGATGAAGAAATTCCTCTTGTGGTTCTTGTGTAATCAGTGTTAGAAGTTTTCAGTTAATGAGATTCCTGTACTCCTGGGTGGAACTGTAGGCAGAGTCTTATCTTCCTGCTCAAGGCCAGAGAAACCAAGGAAAAACCTGTCCACAGGCCGCCCCGAAGCACAGTCTGTCTCTTTCTCTGTCTCTATGATGAGGAACATGTTTGTGCTTTGGCGCGGCCTGTGGGCAGAGTCTTTCCTTGGTCCCTTCTTGGCTTCTCTGGCTTAGAGCAGGAGGATAAAGGGTATGCCACACTGAACAATATCGCTAACGGGTTCGCTAAAAAACGTCACTATTTAGCGATCCCGTTAGCGATGTTGTTCAGTGCGGCAGCTGCCAGCGACGAGCTTCCTGCTGTGATCTCGCTCGTCGCTGGAATCGTTCCGGACCCTATTTTCTCGTCGGCGCTCCCGCTGGGTAAGTATATATCGCTAGTGTGGCACCTTTTCTTAGCGATTTAGCGGTACTTTTGTACCGCTAAAGTCGTTAAGAAGATCGCTAACGGCGATAGCGTCGTTAACTATATCGCTAAATGTGGCCGCACTTTAGCGATATAGAAACAATCCCGCTAGCGATCGCATTAGTATGCGTCGTTATCGTGATCGCTAGCGGGATTGTTTAGTGTGGCAGTACCTTAAGACTCAGGGGCTTATCATTAACTGATCATTTTAATCAGTTTAACAATGCCAACCTGACAATGCCTGTAGTTTACTCAGCAAAATCCTACTGACAGGTTCGCTTTATATGTGGCTTTTTTTTAGTGTTAAACTGTAAAAAAAAATAACAAATGTTATGTTTTGTTAAATGGAATCTGTCAGCAGATTTTTGTTATGTAATCTGAGGACTGCATGAGGTAGAAGTTAAAATACAGATTTCAATAATGTATCACATGTCTAGCCAAATCTCTAGACAAAACAGAACTTTGTAGTGACATGGAACAATACTTCAGGAGACTTGGATTGAAGGAGTTCTCCGTCAAAGAGGACTTGGGGCTTCTGAGCAGCCAAACTCAAGTCAGACTAGAGAATAAGAAAAACTCTGACTGGACACCTCCTTCTGGCCGCAACATCATTTTGGACCAATATATTGCCTCATTTAGACATTCGGAGCAGTCCACGATATTGGATAAAAAGGCAAAGGAAACCTCTAATATTAGTTTTCCGGAAAGAAAGGCCATTCTTGGCCTGAAGAACTACAGGCAGATCACTATTAAGCCTGCGGATAAAGGTGGTGCCATAGTTCTCCATAATACAACCGACTACATCAAAGAGGCACACAGATAACTGATGGGTATACAGTACTACACCAAATTGGATGATGACCCAACTCCAAAATATCTGAGGGAGTTGAAGAGTCATCAAATGTCTGTGTACAGACTCCATAAACCTTCTGGACTTGATACCTGAGAATCCAAGGATGGGAACTTTCTATATGCTTCCCAAGATTCATAAGCCAGGCAACCCAGGGAGGCCAATCATCTCAGGGGTGGGAACACTCACTGAAAAAATCTCAAGGTGGGTAGAGAACATCCTTAAGCCGCTGGTAAGGAAGGCAGCTATATACAGGACACTACAGACCTGCTGAATAAGCTATCCACGATAGGTTCCCTCCCCGACAGCACCATCTTGGCCACGATGGATGTCGAATCCTTATATTCTAACATCCCACACGAAGATGGACTAACCGCCTGCCGAATGTTTCTTGAGGCCAATGGTATCCCTTCCGAGTATGTAATAACACTCACCAGATTCATCCTCACACACAACTTTTCTCTTTCGGTGAGGAGCTATATCTACAGTGCATCGGCACCGCTATGCGACGTAAAATGGCACTTCAGTATGCCAACCTCTTCATGGCTAAACTGGAAAATGACTTTTTAACATCCTGCTCCATCAAACCATTTGCCTATTACCGTTACATCGATGACATCTTAATAACCTGGACTGAGTCTGAACAAGAACTTCTAAATTTCCATGACAAATTCAACAAATTTCATCCTACCATAAACTTGACATTGGACCACTCAAAAACAAAAATCAACTTTCTAGACACCACCATAAAAGTCCAAAATGGTTCGTTCCAAACATCAGTGTATCGGAAACCAATTGACCGTCCCACATTCCTCCGATGGGACAGCTTCCATCCTTAATACATTAAAAAGTCCATTGTCTACAGCCAGGCCCTCAGATACAACCGTGTCTGTACCAGTCCTATGGACAGGGATGAACACCTAACCCAGCTTAAAATGTCATTTTTAATTCAAGGTTACCATCCCACCTCCATTGATGATCAGATCATTAGGCCACAAGGATCCCTAGAAGTCAATTACTTCAATACAGGAAAAGACAGGAAAATCATCGTGTACCTCTGTTAGTGACCTACAACCCACAGGTTGAAATACTGAGAAAAACGGCTAAGAAACTTCACCATATCCTACACAAGGAAGACCGGTTAAAAATATTATTCAAATTCCTCCCCCCCCCCCCCCCCTTGCTATGTTATAGGCAACCTCCTAATTTCAGAAACATCATGATCTGAAGTTCAATGCCCTCAGATTCACCAAGAGGGACATATCCTTGCAATGGGAGGAGATGCAAAAATTGCAGTCATATAGAGACCAACGACAAGATCCAAATCCCCAACACACAGCAAAACTATAAGATCCCCGGGACATTCACATGTTCTTCTTCCAATGTAGTGTATTTAATTCTATGCAATATATGTCCTGTGGGTGGCCTCTATGTTGGAGAAACAGGACAGAGACTTAGAGCAAGGTTGAGGTCTCATCGTCATACAATTACAGACAAAAAAAAACCATCTACCTGTTTCCAAACATTTCTGTGGTCCAGGACACAACATGGACAATATGAAAGTTGTCATTTTGAAAGGCAATTTCCAATCACAAAAACATCACAGGGTCTGGGAATACAAATTCATTACCATCTTTGATTCTGTTCACACAGGACTCAATTTGTCAGGAGGATTTATGGCCCCTTACCAAATCTGAGCAACCTCCTACAAAAACAATGAAGGCACCACCAGTCCTTTGATCTCAGTTTTATGGACCCCATATGCATGTTTCACACCACTTATCTAATCTTGCCTAATTAAGGATTCTCTCTTTGCTCAGTGTTTATTTAAATGTCCATGTATCACACCATGCCTGTGCTCTTTACTGTATATAATTGGGTTTCTTCAAATATTTTGTTATACCTGCCTGATGAAGAGACGCAAGCAGTCTTGAAAGCTTGCTTTGTAATATCATTCACTATATTTTGTTAGCCATTAAAAGGTATCACACCCACAAGATTCCTGTTTTGTTTCTCCCACTAGAGCACTCTATAGCTTTATGTCCAGCTGTGTGCTGCTGTTTACTTACAATGAAGATTTTATCATCTGGTGATTGTCCGGGCTACAGCAGCAAGTGCATGCTGGTCTGACTCCGCCCCTTTCGGTGATTAGCAGCTCACTGTCTATAAACTATATACGTACATAGTCTGTATATTGGCCAGTGTGAACATGCTCCTACACATTGCATGTTTACCAACTTATACTCCATTTTTTTCGGTTTTGCTTTAGGTTTTTGCACTCAGTGCATGCAAGTGTGTGGTCTCCCATTCTTTCAGCTGGGCATTAAGGTTATACAGCTTCCCATGGCTGGATGTCCATATTCAGACCCCGGTCTTGCTCGGCCCTTATTCACTTTGAGGTAGTTTTTGACAAATGGTAAGGTTGTAATTAGTGATGTGTGAGCATGCTCGTGTGCTAATAATGTCTTCGGCGTGCTTGAATACTGTGTTGGAGTACCCATGGCTGCATGTCTCATTGCTGTTCAACAGCCTCAACACATGCAGAGATTGCCTGTTTGTTAGGCAAGATAGCCTATTGGTTCACAGATAATACCTTATCCAAGCATGCTCACTCATCACTAGTTGTAATACTAGAGGTTAGGTCTGTCTCAATTGGGTACACCTTGGCACTGATGGGATGACTTTTGCTCTTTTTTTATCCAAAAAGTACCCTATGTTTATCTTCACTATTGCTTTTTATTTATAGCAGGGTTTATGTACATTTTTTTTCTATCTTCGGTTTTGTCTGTTTAAAGGCCAGTGTGAACATGCTCCTACATTTTGCATGTATAGCAACTTATAACTTATATTCCAGTTAATTTCTTTCGGTATATACATACACAGCCTGGTATGGGTGGGGTTAGCTTTCTCAGCTCTGCTGCATTGCTAAATATGAAAACTTCTACACCCAGTAATCTAAGTGATACATCTTTGAATTTAAGGTCTGTTTGCCTACATCATGCTTCTGTCAGATGAGTTAGTAAAAACCTGCTGACAGATTCCCTTTAATTTGTAAATTAGTTGTGACTTACAATGGGTGAGCATTATTTTATGATGTCGCTTTTCGGTAGTAATATTAATGGCAATATCTATCCAGGTTATGAACGTTGAACTCAGATTGGTTTATGCTTTATTAGGATTTGGTGTCAAAAATGCTGCACGTGGACCCACATCAAAGATTAACAGCAGCCCAGGTACTAAAGCATCCCTGGATCGTGCACTGTGACCAGCTGCCTCAGTTCCAGCTCAACCGCCAGGATGCTCCTCACCTAGTAAAGGTAAGGAATACTGCGTATAAGTGTGTGTATGACTGAGAGGGCATGTAGGACTCTTACATGTACAGGACAGATTTCGAATTAGATTCTTTTCCCCTGATCACAGAGTTATTAGATCGCTTCAAATGCAAGATCCTTAGAGAAACACCATCTGCACGATACGCAATCTAGAGGACCTAGGATTAGTGATGAGCGAGTATGCTCCTTGTTCCAGTGGTCCGAGTATTTGTGTGTGCTCGGAGATTTAGTTAGTGTCACCGCAGCTGCATGATTTGCGAATATTTGATAGCCTGAATACACGTGGGAATTCCCTAACAAACAGGCAATCCCCACATGTATTCAGGCTGTCTAGCAGCCGCAAATTATGCAGCTGCGGCGACACAACCTAAATATCCGAGCACTTTCAAATAATCGGAGAACACCCAAGCGTGCTCAGGAAAACCCAAGCAACGAGTATACTCGCTCATCATTACCTAGGACTGATTTAATTTAGAACTGTTATGCCTTATTTCTAGTGTGGGGAAACTGTGGTGACATTGAAGACACTTTGTCAGCAATTAAAGCCCCTTTGGGAATCCTAATAGCCAAACCTTGATGCAATTTATTTTTGGGAGACCCTACTAATAAAGGAAGAGTGTTGATGGTGAGCAACTCCTTAAACTATAAACTAGCAGGGAAATCTATTTAAATCCTTAACTACCTGTGACGTTCTTCATAGATCACTGATGTGTGTGGCGTGGGCTCCGGAGCGGAGCCCACTTCATAAGTGGCAGATGCCAGTTGTGTTACATAGTTGTCATCTGTCACGAAGAGCCGCAGCTGAAGAAAGCTTTGATCACTGCTGTTAGCCACTGTCAGTCATAGTCAGTAGCATTTAATGGCTGCTCTGCAATCTGTGTTTCTGTGGCAGCTGAGGACCCGATGCCCAAGTGGCTGCAACTTTAGCTCCTCTGTGAAGCTCAGACAGAGGGTGGCCTTCCTAGGAAAAGTGCAATTTCACTGCTCGATCGCAGATTCAAGTTCCCTAGGGGTACTAAAAATAGAAATTAATGTTTCATTAAAAATAAAAAAAAAAGTTGAAGATTGTGTGTCTGAAAGTCTGTCAAAATAGGAAATTATACATACGTTATATGCTGAAAAATAAAATCCAAATGCCAGAATTTATATTTTGCTTTCTACATTTCCCTAAAAAAAAATACATACCATAAAAGCATTAAAAGTATTTTATGGATACCATTTAGGGGTACATACAAGTACAGCAAATAACTATTTCTTGTTGCTCAGCTGAGTGGACGGAATATACAAAAGTTGTGGAGAATACATTGTCTTGTCATTTTTACTGCACTGTAAATGCAGTAAAAAAGGCAGAATTTTGTAGGCTTTTTTTTTTTACCATTTCACCCCACTTGGATTTTTTTTTTCCGTGCATGGTTTGGTAAAATTAATGTTATTCAAAAATACAATTCTGCCCACAAAAAAAAAACACAAACCTGCGATGTTGACCGAAGATTGAAAAAGAGACCGGGTGCAAAAGCAGAAAATGTCCAGGTCCTTAAAGGGTTAAATATGACCAAGAGTGGTCTACAGTCCTAGAGTGGTAGCGCTATGTTATCAGTATCTTTCACCAAAACCTGAATGCGTTCCAGCTGTTACTTGTCAGTATCGGCCACAGCTCGCTGGAGCCTCGGGCGTATCTTTACGGTTGAGTGGAGGTCCTCTGGGGTTCCTGCATTGGAAAAGGGGTGTGATGGCTGCTGCACCCCAATACTGCAGTGAGGATCAGCAGCTCCAATTTCTTTTAGTCCTGTAATGTTGGCCTGTGTCAGTATGGCAGACACGGGGTTGAATGTGAGTAGTTGAAGCCCCAGCTCACGGTTCGTCATTGTACATGGGGCGAGGAACAGGACAGAATACTCTGCGGTACAGATTAGTGTCGCTCTCCTGCTGCATTGCAGTGTTAGTGATCATATACAGCCTCTTATGTGCCGTGACCTCCAGGTGTTACATAATGGGAATAGGACACCCTGCTGGAAACCTTGTGTAAGTGCACAAAACTATACATTGTTAGATCTGGCTATTGGCCCCTGCCCATAACTCTTAGTATGAGATGGATTATGTGCCTAGTCTTTATGAATTTGCAGATTTCCCGTCTCCAGACAGGGGGTATGTATGGGTAATACACTATCACAGACGGGGTGTTTTCTGTTATTGAGCATACGACTTACATGAGTGAATGTACAGATACATGGTGTATCCTTACTAAGCACAGAAATACCCATAGTTCAGCCAGCAGGTACACATGCACAATGAGTACCTAAGGATCAGTGGCTCTGATCGTCTTTTATGGTGATATTTATCCCTGTTGTATTGTTAGATTTGCCCTATGTCTGCGGCGTCCCCTATTTCATGTGTTTATACTGACATGTTCTCTGTCCTCTATAGGGAGCTATGGCCGCGACATATTCTGCTTTGAACCTCAATCCATTGTCTCCAGTGCTGGAACCTGTTGGCCGTTCCACTCTTGCCCAAAGGCGAGGTATAAAGAAGATTACCTCCACCGCCCTGTGAACGTCTGTCTACAGAGTGCTAGAGCTGAAGATCCACAGCACAAACCCAAGCCAACAGAGATAGCACATATCAAACAGAGACCCTCCGGCAGGCACCTGCTTCCTGCCGGATCACCATCAATGCTGCTGCTTTTTGTCTGTTCTCTCTTTACCTGGTTGATGGCAACCCTTGTACCTTACTGACTCAAATGGCCAGTCTGTGATATGATACAAGCGAAAGACTGGTCCTCCAACAATGCGGAGCAATAAGACTTCCCTCCTCCCTGGCATGAAGAATACACTGAAGCAATGGCAACCAATATTTTTTTTTATGGGGAGAGTTTTTAGTCGCCCATTTCAGTGGGATGTAGATACTCTTTATTTTGAGCACTTATGTGATTTCAAAGCGGTGTTCCTTAAATCCTCGTCCTTCGTGCCATGCAGATGTGTCCGCTTATTTCATGGCTGTTTTCTATGTTTCATTCGTTGCCTGATTTCTTACTGTGTCCTTGAATTTACCTGTTTTTTTTTCTATTCAGTTGCTCTTATGCCTTGCATTGGTTTCACAATGTCGTCCTGTGCGGTCTGAGACGCCCACAGGAGTGGCGGTGCGTCCTCAGAAAGTGCAGCGATGTCACTGCGTCTGAATGTAACACGATCCAACACTTACTGGAGAACATGAGCCTGTTCCTCTGTAGAAATGGCAGTCACTGGTATTGATTGGCCTTCACGCTATGACTTAGCACAAATGACTACAGCAGCAGAACTCGATAAATCACGTACAGCCGATGTGCAGCATTATCCTGTTAGATCCATGCTCTACTGCCTTTTTTTTTTGTAATACTTCATTGGTTGGTGTTGGGTTTAAATGCCATGAAGCTTTGGCTGAACAAAGCCACGATAAAGCTCCCCAGCCTTCCTCCTAACACTAAAGGTACTGCCACACTAAGCAATCCCGCTAGCGATCTCGTTAGCGTTGCATACTAATGAGATCGCTAGCGGGATTGTTTCTATATCGCTAAATGCTGCCGCATTTAGCGATATAGTTAACGACGCTATCGCCGTTAGCGATCTTCTTAACGACTTTAGCGGTACAAAAGTACCGCTAAATCGCTAAGAAAAGGTGCCACACAGCGATTACATACTTACCCAGCGGGAGCGCCAGCGATGAAATAGGGTCCGGAGCGATTCCAGCGACGAGCGAGATCACAGCAGGAAGCTCGTCGCTGGAAGCTGCCGCACTGAACAATATCGCTAACGGGATCGCTAAATAGTGACGTTTTTTAGCGATCCCGTTAGCGATATTGTTTAGTGTGGCATACCCTTTAGTCCAAGCATTAGCTCTTATCAAGTAAGCCTTGCCTCAGTTGTGTAAGCAGGGCAGTGATGGACGCATCATTTTTATGGGAACTGGGTACATTCTTGTAGGTTATCTGTGATGTAAGCATTCCTGTGCAGGCCGCCATACTGATGACCTACCCCATATGTATACGTGAGCAATGATGGCTTTCGCAAGTGTACAGGGGGCTCTCCGCTTTGCTGCCCGGTGATGAAGCAGTTGAGGGAGAGACCTTCTCTTATCAAAAGGCATTGTCACACTTAGCAATCGCACTAGCGACAACGACACAACCTGGCGAGATCGCTAGTGCGATCGCTGTGTGGTCGCTAGTTAGGCTACTTTCACACTTGCGTTTTTTTGCGCATCGTGCGCACATGAAACGCATGCAAACGCTTATAAACGCTGCGATATTTAGTCGCATCAGCGTGCGCATTATGACCAAAAAACACAGCGTTTGTATGCGATTTCAAGCGTTTTTGCATGCGTTTGCGTTTTTTTCGGCACATGGGTTGTCTACGTGTCACATTTCTATCAACTCTGTCTATCATCTCTGTCTATCATCTCTATCATCTGTCTCTATCATCTCTGTCTCTATCATCTGTCTCTATCATCTCTATCTCTGTCTATCATCTGTCTCTATCATCTCTGTCTCTATCATCTCTGTCTCTATCATCTGTCTCTATCATCTGTCTCTATCATCTCTGTCTCTGTCATCTCTGTCTCTGTCATCTCTGTCTCTATCATCTCTGTCTCTGTCATCTCTGTCTCTATCATCTCTGTCTCTATCAGGGTGGATTTGATTTAAATCAAACTGATTTAAATCACAATTTAAATCACGATTTAAATCACTAGTCAGTAAGGCTTGATTTAAATCAGTGATTTAAATCAAAGTTTCTACCTAAACTAGTTCTTGCTACTTTAACATGCAAGTAGATGAAGATTTTTAGAATCACTTTTTATATTACTTTTTTCTCCCCAGTTTAATGGGTTAATCATTCATATTTGGACACCACTGTTCTGTTGTACTTAGGAAGGAGAAAAATAATCCTGACCTGACTTGTCTGTCTGTGGCTATGCTGCAGTATTGTGCTCAAAGTTTCACTTTCATTTTCTTGTCTGCTTGCCCTTCCTCCTCCTCACACTTAGATTCACATTCTTCTTGTGTTGTGCAGATCTATTCCACTCCAAACAATCAGAAACATATTGTCTAACTTCTTGGACTTGGCACTGAAGGGGTTGATTCTGTATTCATATAGGTTTGTAGAACAATAGGATTAAGGTCTTTTTCTCAACTCTGTTCATGTTGTAACATTTTTGCCGTGAAGAAGAGGCTGGGACCTCTGCGGAGTCAAATTCAGTTTTGAGAACTGCGTAAGTAAAGCGAGCGTCTGTGATAATATAGGAGAGAAACTGCCCACTGGCACTAATCCTACAGAAACCTCTGGAAGAGCATGGCATTGTGAATGTTACACATATACAGCCTTTATTCTACTGAGTTAAACAACTCAGCTTTATCTCATGATGGAAGAACCTTTGGATGGTAAAATATTTTTCTCAAAAAGCAGTTTATTGAAAAAAATCTGATTTAAATCAAAAAAATCTGATTTAAATCAAAAAAATCCGATTTAAATCAAAAAAATCCGATTTTTTTTATTTTTTTTAAAAAATCATTGATTTTTATCCACCCTGGTCTCTATCATCTCTGTCTCTGTCATCTCTGTCTCTATCATCTCTGTCTCTATCATCTCTGTCTCTATCATCTCTGTCTCTATCATCTCTGTCTCTATCAACTTTTTATCTACACTCCTCACAAACAATGTATCTTGTGTAGGGGGTGGTTTAAACAAGTGTTTAGACATTATTTACTCCAAAATCGTGTGCGCGGAAAAGCGCTGATGAGCGCAAAGCCATGCGCACACCCGCACACCCATAGACTGCAATGCTATTTCTTGCGCATAGCATGCGCACACGTGCGCACGCATTTTTTTAAAGCGGTTGGGCGGGAAAAAAATGCAACATGTAGCGTCTAGCGCGTATGGACGCACACCTGGAAAATGCGCAGCGCACGATGAACGCATGCAAGCGCTAGACCCTGCGCCCGCCATGTTAAAGATAGGGGAACATTGCGCATGCGTCCGATAGCGCACGATGCGCTGCGCGATAAAACGCAAGTGTGAAAGTAGCCTTAGCTTCCAAACACAAAGATCTCATCAGTGGTCAGCGATCTGTATAACGACCTCTGCGGTCGTTGGGAAAACCTAGTCCCACCTGCGACGCTGGTGAAGTCGTTCATAAAGGGTGTCACACTCAGCGATTCAGGCTCACCAGCGGGTCACCAACGACCAAAAAACGGCTCAGAACGTTCATAAGCGATCAGCGACATCTCAGCGGGGCCACATCGCTGCTACATGTCACACACAGCTGCGTTAGCGATCTCGCTTAGTGTGACAGTACCTTTACTTCCCTTCCGCGTTGCATTATAAGCAAGCAATAGAACAAGTAAGCGTCCATTGATTTT
Source organism: Oophaga sylvatica (assembly GCA_033576555.1). NCBI lineage: Eukaryota > Metazoa > Chordata > Amphibia > Anura > Dendrobatidae > Oophaga > Oophaga sylvatica. The sequence continues at coordinate 551,776,587 of JARQOD010000002.1, read as the reverse complement.
TATCTTGTCCGAAAATCAAAAGTTGCTCATGTCAACAAGCCTTTCCAATGAACTGTGGTATGATCGTATGGCTGTCGGAGCTGTCTGCGGATGAAATGCTGAGCTGTAACCTAACTTATTCCAGCAGCCTGTGGAAACCCAGATTTAATCAGTGGCGGTGGTGACGGACTTTCCTTCTATTGTTCCATTTTTTCCTATTGACTTCATCCCCCCCTCCAAGCAGTTTTGAGCTTAAGATATATATATTATTTTTTACCTGACAAATCAATATGTGATTTATTTTTTAATTCATTTTGGCATTTAGATTTATTTTTCTTTATTACTGCAAAGTAAATGTCTGGAGAGGCAATGTTCTTCTTGAAGGAAATCTGTCACCAGGTTTGTTTTTGGGTTTATTTGCTACCCGATCTGAGAGCACCATGATGTATCACTGGAGGCTGCAGATTTGATAAAATCCCTGTTTTCTCTGCTGGAGATCTATCTGAACTCTGTATAACCCCGCCCACATCACTGACAGCTTTCTGTATGTACTGTGCATAGGCAGAAAGCTGCCAATCAGTGGTTGAGGCTGGGTTATACTGAACTCATGAATATAAAGGACTGCCTGGCAGCAGAATTACTAGTCTTGTAGTGATAATCTGCTGATAAAACAGTGATTTTATCTAAACTACAGTCCAGTAAGTGATACATCGCTAGAATCAGGGTCTCTCGCTCTACATTCTAGTACTCTCAAATTAGGTGGCAAAAACCTGATGACAGATTCCTTTTAATTAGACTGTGTTGTATAACGGATGAGTTTTCTCTCGTGAAAATGATGTGCTTTATGACTTAATTCCACCACAGAATAAAGGGACGTTGTACACAAAGGGATGTAATTATTTTGGAATTACTGTATCTCCAGAGGGAGGGGCTGTGTAACTTTTTTTTTAATATGAATCAGAGAATATTTTTCTACAGTTATGTACAATCCTTCTTTATATTAGACTTCGCATGGCATGTCAGTACAATTATCATACTTGAAGTAGAATTCTGTATTTCTCCCTTTTGCCATCATCCAATTTTTGGAAGACGCTTATCAATGCTTCCATTGCAGTAAACTAGAGTGCATTGTCTTAGTACAAATACGTGAGATTATCTCTCGTCACCTCCATTGAAATTTAACCGTAAATATTTATCCACTATGATCCATTCTTAAAGCTAATCATTGCTTGTACATATATCTTAATCAGTTTTGTAATCTTCTAAAGAAAAGCCAGACATTTATATAATAAACTTTCAAATACCTACGTGAACTAGGTTTGTAGTGTTTGAAGTGTTTTTTTTTGTTCGTTTTTTGTTCAGTTGCTTTTGAAAGAGTTGTCTTTGACAATAAACGTGGAGTATTAAGAATGGGGTCTAAGGGTTTATGCACACAATGTCTTTTTGGTCAGATCCTGCCTGAAACCCCTCTGAAAAAGAAATTAAAAAATGCCAAAAAGTGCTACAGCCAAAACAATTTATTGTCCATAGGCAGCATCTTTTTTTCCCTTCTTTTAACCGCTTAATGCTTTGAAAACTATGAAGCAGCTGAGATAAGTGACCAGCCCTTAAGTGGCTTAGTATCCTGTTACATATATGCACACAAATTTACAAAAAAAAAAGATTTCAGGAACACGTGTCTGTGGGTGGAGTTCTTGGGTTGGCATTTTATGCGAAGTCATGTGGCAAATACCTCTTAAAAGATCTATATTGACTTTTAAAATTGCTAACTCCAATTGCTGATACTATAGTTTCTGTCCTCTTTCTCCTGAAGAGGCCTCAAGGGGCTAGTTGCATATTTATATTCCTAGAAGAGTGTTGCATGGCCTTTATGTCACTTTACACGGATTTAGTGCTCCCCAAAAGGAGTAATGTTGCCCCTTAAAACACCTAAGGGTATGTTTCCACGGTCAGTAAACGTTGTGGGTTTGACGCTGCCTCCGGCAGCCCTGCGTACACGGACATGTAGCGCGTCTTTACAGACCGCAGCATGTCAATTTATCTTGTCACCCGTACAATGTAATGGGACACGGTGATTCCTCATGGTTCAATGAACACATGAGTGGAAACATACCCTATAAGTACTTATAACTCAAAAACCTGATGGCCTTCTGGTTTGGAGAGTTGGGGATGATATATTGGGGGCCCCCTCACCTTTTGGAGTGAACTGTGATTTCTCGCATTCTTGTGCACTTAGTATGGCACTAGTTCACTTTTCTTTTTTAACCACGCTCGAATGTAAGGGAAAGTTTGCGGCCTCTTAAGAAAAAAAAAAGAATCCCTTTAAGGAGGTGGCTAGGGAGACAATCGGCCTTGCAATGCTCATTGGGAAATAAATGTGCAAACAACCATTTCAAAGAAAAGAGGGTTTCTAGTCCCATCTATTGGAAATAATGTGAAGGACAAAGATTTACAAAGAATATAACTGCACCATCTGCCGCCTCTGTAAAACCAAAGGGGAAAAAAAGCAAAATATATTTTTTATATATATGGTGTGTGTATGTGTCTGTATGTGTACATATATACTGTATATGTGTGTGTATATATGTATAATTTTATATATACACTGCTCAAAAAAATAAAGGGAACACTCAAATAACTCATCCTAGATCTGAATGAATGAAATATTCTCATTGAATACTTTGTTCTGTACAAAGTTGAATGTGCTGACAACAAAATCACACAAAAATCATCAATGGAAATCAAATTTATTAACCAATGGATGCCTGGATTTGGAGTCACCCACAAAATTAAAGTGGAATTGCAATGTCCTTAAAACAAGTCAAAATGATGCTCAGTAGTGTGTGTGGCCTCCAAGTCCCTGTATGACCTCCCTACAACACCTGGGCATGCTCCTGATGAGGCGGCGGATGGTCTCCTGAGGGATCTCCTCCCAGACCTGGACTAAAGCATCCGCCAACTCGTGGACAGTCTGTGGTGCAACGTGAGATTGGTGGATGGAGCGAGACATGCTGTCCCAGATGTGCTCAATCGGATTCCGGTCTGGGGAACGGGCGGGCCAGTCCATAGCAGTTCCTGCAAGATGAAGGCATTGAACCTGACACTCCAGCCATATGAGGTCTGGCATTGTCCTGCGTTAGGAGAAACCAAAGGCCAACCGCACCAGCATATGGTCTCACAAGAGGTCTGAGGATCTCATTTCGGTACCTAATGGCAGACAGGCTACCTCTGGCGAGCACATGGAGGGCTGTGCAGCCTCCAAAGAAATGCCACCCCACACCGTTATTGACCCACCGCCAAACCGGTCATGCTGAAGGATGTTGCAGGCGGATCGCTCTCCATGGCGTATCCAGGCTCTGTCACCTGTCACGTGCTCAGTGTGAACCTGCTTTCATCTGTGAAGCGCACAGAGTGCCAGTGGCAAATGCCAAGCATCTTGCACGGTGTTGGGCTGTGAGCATAACCCCTATCTGTGGACGTCAGGCACTCGGACCATCCTCATGGAGTCGGTCTCTAACCGTTTGTGCAGACACATGCACATTTGTGACCTTCTGGAGGTCATTTTTCAGGGCTCTAGCAGTGCTCCTCCTGTTCCTCCTTGCACAAAGGCGGAGGTAGCAGTCCTGCTGCTGGGTTGTTTCCCTCCTATGGCCCCCTCCACATCTCCCGGTGTACTGGCCTGTCTCCTGTTAGCGCCTCCAACCTCTGGACACTACGCTGCCAGACAGCAAACCTTGCCACAGCTCACACTGATGTGCCATCCTGGATGAGCTGCACTACCTGATCCACTTGTGTGGGTTGTAGAGTCCATCTCATGCTACCACGAGTTTGAAAGCACAACCAACATTCAAAAGTGACTAAAACATCAGCCAGAAAGCGTTGATACTGAGATGTGGTCTGTGGTCCCCACCTGCAGAACCACTCCTTTGTTGAGTGTGTCTTGATAATTGCCGATAATTTCCATCTGTTGTCTATTCCATTTGCACAACAGCATGTGAAATGGATTGTCAATCAGTGTTGCTTCCTAAGTGGACAGTTTGATTTCACAGAAGTTTGATTTACTTGGAGTTATATTCTGTTGTTTGTGTTCCCTTTATTTTTTTGAGCAGTGTATATATATGTAATTTTTTTTTTAAAGGTGTCTGGATCCATTTTGGTGGAGTCAGTATAAAATGAACTGACTTTGAATCCTAAAATATATAATAGATTGGATACAGCATTTCACTGCAGGATGTGCTGTAAATGTTTTCATAAGAATTTGGGAATGTGATGAAATGTCCTATAAATGTCTGTTCTGTTCCTGATCTAAGGATCTGGGCTTTTAGTGGAGATGAATCTGTGCTGCACTTTATGCACATGCTCAGTAGTGACCAGCGCTGTGGAGTCGGAGGTTTAGCTTACAGACTCGACAGCCCTAGTTCTCACTAAAGTTTATTAATGAAGCTAATTACTTTTTGTGAGACGATCGTAAAATATAAAGCAAAGACAATCCATGACTGCAGAAGAGGCAAACCTTTAAAAGACGGCACTGAGCAGGAGAAGCCGTTTTCTTCCAATCACTGCTACCACAGGAGCACTCCGGAGAACTGACTGGTGCCTCCGCCTGAAGGAACAGATAACATCCACTGATTCTTATGAGAAGGACTACAGAAGCAACAATCTGTAGCCCTCTCTTCCTGCCAGCATACCTCTGCCCTGCCTCCAGCACTAACAGTGTATTCTACCAGTATAATACTCTCTGCTCCAGTACACATTTTGTTTGCCAATTTATAGTCTGCCATGTATATCAATGTGTGCTTACATCAATGCTCTGCTGGGTTCCAGCAGAGCTCAACAGTCCTCCACAATGGAGGTTGTAATTAACAAGGTCTATTTTGTGGGGACACAGTTACTATATAGGGGCACAAAGGTAGATTCTATTGTTTGGTGCCCAAAAACTGAGATGTTGCCCCCACACAGTAGTATGAGGCGGGACGGTAGTACTGTAAAAGAGGCTCAAAGGAAATTGTATTGTTTCATTAGGGTGCAAAGGATGTTACTACTGTATGTGGGGCATCGCTGTCCCCAATGGGGCTCACAATCTAGAATCCCTATCAGTATGTTTTTGGAGTGTGGGAGGAAACCCACGCAAACACGGGGAGAACATACAAACTCCTTGCAGATGTTGGGCTAGGTGGGATTTGAACCCAGGACTCCAGCGCTGCAGTGCTAACCACTGAGCCACCGTGCTGCCCTGAGGCATTGCTCTTAGGGGCCATAAAGGAAGATATCACTACTGCGTGGGGGAACAAGTGTGATTTTACTTTTAGATTACCTGCAGGACAGAAAAGGCTACCGTTATCAGGCACCGAGGGTGTGAGGGTGGAGGGCTCTATGGTGTTTGTGTAGAGGTGGTGGAAAAGTGATTAACCGAAGACGTCTGAAGCTGGGGTCACACATGTGAGAAACTTGCACAATTCTCGTGCGAGTCTCTCGCATGAACACCCGGCACTCGGACCGGAGGGTGCGGCTGCATAGAAATACATGCTGCTGCCGCACGCTCCGGTCCGAGTGCCGGCGGCAGTGCCGGGTGTTCATGCGAGAGACTCGCACAAGAATCGTGCTAGTTTCTAGCATGTGTGACCCCGACCTGACAGTTGCAATTGTGCAGAGATTGGTCATGGCTGGGGTAAGTCATCATGTACAGTCATGGCCAAAAGTTTTGAAAATGACACAAATATTATATTTTCACATGATCTGCTGCCCTCTGGTTTTTATGTGTGTTTGACAGATGTTTTTATCACAGACAGAAATATAATTGCAAACATATGAGTAACAAAAGCTTATATTGACAGTTAGAATGAGTTAATGCAGCAAGTCAATATTTGCAGTGTTGACCCTTCTTCTTCAGGACCTCTGCAATTCTCCCTGGCATGCTCTCAATCAACTTCTGGACCAAATCCTGACTGATAGCAGTCCATTCTTGCACAATCAATGCTTTCATTTTGTCAGAATTTTTAGGTTTTTGTTTGTCCACCCGTCTCTTGATGATTGACCACAAGTTCTCAATGGGATTAAGATCTGGGGAGTTTCCAGGCCATGGACCCAAAATCTCTATGTTTTGTTCCCTGAGCCATTTAGTTATCACCTTTGCTTTATGGCAAGGTGCTCCATCATGCTGGAAAAGGCATTGTTGATCGCCAAACTGCTCTTGGAGGGTTGGGAGAAGTTGCTCTTGGAGGACATTCCGAAACCATTCTTTATTCATGGCTGTGTTTTTAGGCAAGACTGTGAGAGAGCCGATTCCCTTGGCTGAGAAGCAACCCCACACATGAATGGTTTCAGGATGCTTAACAGTTGGCATGAGACAAGACTGGTGGTAGCGCTCACCTTGTCTTCTCCGAATGAGGCGTTTTCCTGATGTCCCAAACAATCGAAAAGGGGATTCATCAGAGAAAATAACTTTAGCCCAGTCCTCAGCAGTCCACTGCCTGTACCTTTTGCAGAATATCAGTCTGTCCATGATGTTTTTTCTGGAGAGAAGTGGCTTCTTTGCTGCCCTCTTTGAGACCAGGCCTTACTCCAAGAGTCTCCGCCTCACAGTGCGTGCAGATGCACACACACCTGCCTGCTGCCATTCCTGAGCCAGCTCTGCACTGCTGGTAGCCCGATCCCGCAGCTGAAGCACTTTTAAGAGACGGTCCTGGCGCTTGCTGCTCTTTCTTGGGCGCCCTGGAGCCTTTTTGGCAACAATGGAACCTTTCTCCTTGAAGTTCTTGATGATGCGATAGATTGTTGACTGAGGTGCAATCTTTCTAGCTGCGATACTCTTCCCTGTTAGGCCATTTTTGTGCATTGCAATGATGACTGCACGTGTTTCTTTAGAGATAACCATGGTTAACAGAAGAGAAACAATGATGCCAAGCACCAGCCTCCTTTTAAAGTGTCCAGTGGTGTCATTCTTACTTAATCATGATAAATTGATCTCCAGCCATGTCCTCATCAACACCCACACCTGTGTTAATGGAGCAATCACTGAAAAGAGGTTAGCTGGTCCTTTTAAGGCAGGGCTGCAATGATGTTGAAATGTGTTTTGGGGGATAAAGTTCATTTTCTAGCCAAATATTGACTTTGCAAGTAATTGCTGTTAAGCTGATCACTCTTTATAACATTCTGAAGTATATGCAAATTGCCATTAGAAAAAGTGAAGCAGTAGACTTTGTAAAAATTAATATTTGTGTCATTCTCAAAACTTTTGGCCATGACTGTAGGTCTGTGTTGGATGGAAAATGAATTACTGCAGTCAGAAGATGTCATATTTACCTGTAATGTATTCACTTGAAAAGTATACAGAGCCGTACTATTGGTAATTTTGGTCTTTGTATAGTGTTTTTTTTTTCATTCTGAAGCACTATAAATGAGATTAGTCAGTACTGTATATTCTTGTTTAATACGTAGTCCTAGCAGGGTTGTATTATTTGGCCCTTGTATACTGGGTTTTCTTTAGTAACAGTTTGGTAATATTTTAATTTATTATCGGTTTGTGTTATTTGAAAGTTTGTGAGCTCTTCAGAATTCTCCGTATTTTTGAATAAATTTTACGTAATGCTACAACAGATTTACACACAACTCCTAAAAGGAGATACAAATAGCCAAATCACAGAAATCTGTAGAATTTTTTATTATTATTATTGAGGAAATAACATTTGAGTGGTAAAAATATGTGACCCTTTGCTTTCAGTATATGGTGTGATCCTCTTGTGCATGAACAACTTTATCCAAACATTTTTTGGTAATTAAGTCCTGTATATCGACATGGAGGAATTTTAGCCCATTCCTTGATCGCACGATCGCTGCCTGGAGCTCAGCTTTAGTTATAGGCTAGCTCCGGCTGTCACAGTCAGGAGTGGTGCACACACTGTCCTGGACTGTTTAACCTAAATGCAACAATTGTTAGCAATACAGCATTTAAAAGGCTGGAAGAGGGATGGGGCTCCCTCTCCCATGCATTCAGCACCCCGTGACATCATAGTGAGAGCCTGATTGTTGCCATGGCAATCCAAAGTAGTCATGACTACCTCTGGGTCCTCCAGCTATGGAGGCCTGTTCAGACTATGCCCAGAGCATGGTCTAAGGCTTTTGTCGGTGCAGCACAGAAGCAGTCAGCCATGGCCATGCAGGAGTATCAAGGTCTAGCTAGGCCAGCATTTACAGCTATGAATTCAAGTTTCAATGAGGACCTGTTGTTTAAGGGAGTGGTGAAGCCTTCTTAGCTGGGAGCCCTGATACAACACCTCCAAAAAAATTTTTCCAGACATCCAAACATCAGTTTCATACAGTAATATTGGTAGAAAAATGTAAGGAAAGTAACACAGGTAGCTGAGTGAAAGTAACTACAGGCCTGCCTGACTGGGAGCCCTACTTACACAGGTAACCCACCAGATGGACACCCAACTTGGAGTCTCCACATTTAAAAAAATTATTGTCACACACCACTAAAGTGGCATCAATTTCCACAGAGTAGAAACCGTATAATAGGCCTATGACACACCTTCTACTACTGGCAACCCACCAAATAAAGACCCAACTTCGAGTCTCCACATTTAAAAAAATTGTAACAAGCAGCAGTAGCAACAGCAGGCACAGAAGCCATGACAAAAGTGGCACAGACTGCAATAATGCGAGATCAATGCATGATGTGTACTGCAGCGGTAGCACACTTATACAGTGATGAGGCAGTGACCCAGCAAAGTTTAAAGCAAAATGTCTTTTTAATGTTCAACTCAGCAAAACACAGCACATGAATCCACAATATCCTCTGGATCGCAGCCAGGAAACATATCCTCTGGATTAAAGTCACTAAACACACCAGTCCACCTCTGTCCAGTTGCCGAGGCCAACTGCACCGCCGTGTTAAAATTCAACTCCTCTAGATTACATGCTACACGATACTCTTCAGTTTACAGTCACTAAACACGCCACACCCAAACCCTATACTGCAGGGTTTTTATCTAGCAATCTGTGGCCTTAAGCCACATGGAAAACCTCGGCCAGGAATGAAACAGACTGCACTACTACCATCTGCAGACTGTTTCAAAAACCCAGAGCAGGTTTTCCCTAAATCTGCCTTGGATGACTAGCATGTCCCAAGATCTATACTCACTTTAGTCGGTATTGCAACCACAGCTACGACTGTGACAGCAATGCCCTCTCATGGCCTCAATACGCCTTCGTGCGCATTCTGGGGGGAACGCACAGCGACCCTCACATCTAACACCAGTCACTACCTCACACATGACAGAATTGACATGCATTTCAAAAACGCAGCAGTTTTCCAATTCAGTAAAAAAAAGTGCATGAGGTTTCTGAAATCTCATAGCTTTTGCTGGTAATGTAAAAAGTAGCTTTTTAATTTGCAGAAAAAAACACAGCAAAAAAAAACAATGCGTTAACATAGCCTTAGAGGCCCTTTGCAATTTTACCTGTTTAAGAACTTGGGACAATACCTTTAAAGCAGTTTTGCAAACTTGGGAACAGTACATGACAAGAAATGTTACAATGCTCCATGCGTTGGATAATAGCACTTTTCAGCTCAATTATATTTTGACTTGTACATGGATTAATCATATTCTCTTTCACTCTTCCATCAATGTCTTGGTAAATAGTTTAGTCTTTTGGCATGGTGGAATGACATACAACCACTGTTTGTAAATCACGTATGTAAATGTTTTTCGCCATTTGCAAGAGTAAATTTTCTATTATGACTACAACTGTGGTATATTCTAGGTGTATGCACTAAATTGGTGAAATAATTACAGTGAAGAGTAAAAGGGTAACAATGTTTTGAACATTTTAACTTTACTTTCATACTCGATCTCATTATCCTCTTCTGCTTTGAACTTGAGACTGCCATTATTTTATTGACAATCATCTTGGATATCTCATACTTAAATTTGGCTTGCAAATATTTTGCACATGATTAGCTATGCAGATTCTTGTCATGCATTCTTCTATGATGGAATCACTGACTGGGTGGATCAGGGAAATGTGGTAGATATACTCTATCTTCATCTACTATCTACATCTTCATATACTATCTTATATACTTCAGCAAAGCATTTGATTATCTCATACTATCCTAATTAAAAAAAAAAATGACCAAGTATGGGACTGAAGGCTACGGTTAGGTGGATTCATAACTGGCTCAGTGATCATACTCAAAGAGTGGTAATAAATAGTTGCACGTCCAATTGGAAGTGTTTCAAATTGGGTACCAGAAGGCCCTGTCCTGGCCCCAGTGTTGTTCAACATTTTTATAAATGATCTAGGGAATTTAAGGTAAACTAATCAAATTTGCAGATGATGCAAAGCTAGAAGGGACAGCTAATACTAGAGAAGACAGAGAAAGGATTCAGAAGGATCTAAATAAGCTTGAATCATGGGCAGCAACTAATAGAATGGTATTTAACATCGAGAAACGCAAGAATCTACATTTGGGCAAGAAAAATTAAAATTACATCTACAGAATGGGAGGAATAGAACTATGGAACAGCACGTATGAAAAAGACTTCGGTATACCAATAGATCACAGACTGCACATGAGTCAACAATGTGATGCAGCACCAAAAAAAGCAAACATAGTTCTAGGATGTACTGCAGGAATTAAGTACAGTCATTGATAGACCATTATTTTTAATCTTTAAAGATTCCATAATAGCAGGGTCTGTACCACAGGACTGGCATATAGCAAATGTGGTGCCAATATTCAAAAAGAGAAACAAAAACTGAACTTTTGAAATTATAGGCCAGTGAGCTTAACCTCTACTGTGGGTAAAATACAGGAGCGTTTTCTAAGTGATGCTATACTGGAGTATCTGGAGAAGAATAACCTCACCACCCAATATCAGCATGGGATTACGAGGGACCATTCCTGTCACACTAATCTGATAAGCCTCTACAAAGAGGTAAGTTCTGGACCGGACCAAGGGAACGCAGTGGACATGGTGTATATGGAGTTTTCAAAAGCTTTTGATACGGTGCCACACAAAAGGTTGATACATAAAATGAGAACAATGGGGATAGGGGAAAATATGTGTAAGTGGGTTAAGAGCTGGCTCAGGGATAGGAAACAAAGGGTGGTTATTAATGGAGCACACTCGGACTGGGTCACGGTTAGCAGTGGGGTACCACAGGGGTCAGTATTGGGGCTGCTTCTTTTTAACATTTATTAATGACCTTGTAGGGGCATACAGAGTAGAATTAAAATATTTGCAAATGACACTAATCTCTGCAGGGTAATCAATAGAGAGGAGGAAAATTTTATATTACAGGAGGATTTATGTAAACTAGAAGCTTGGGCTGATAAATGGCAAATGAGCTTTAATGGGGATAAATGTAAGGTCATGCACTTGAGCAGAAGAAATAAGATGTATAATTATGTGCTTAATTGTAAAACACTGGGCAAAACTGTCACTGAAAAAGACCTGGGTGTATGGGTGGATGACAAACTCACATTTAGTGGCCAATGTCAGGCAGCTGCTGCAAAGGCGAATAAAATAATGGGATGCATTAAAAGAGGCATAGATGCTCATGAGGAGAACATAATTTTACCTCTATACAAGTCACTGGTGCGACCACACTTAGAATACTGTGTACAGTTCTGGTCTCCGGTGTGTAAGAAAGACATAGCTGAACTAGAGCGGGTGCAGAGAAGAGCGACCAAGGTTATTAGAGAACTGGGGGGTCTGCAATACCAAGACAGGTTATTACACTTGGGTTATTTAGTTTGGAAAAATGAAGGCTTAGGGGTGATCTTATTACAATGTATAAATATATGAGGGGACAGTACAAAGAACTTTCTAATGATCTTTTTACTCTTAGACCTGTGACGGGGACAAGGCGGCATCCTCTACGTCTGGAGGAAAGAAGGTTTAGTCATAATCACAGAAGCAGATTCTTTACTGTAAGAGCAGTGAGACTATGGAACTCTCTGCCGTCTAATGTTGTAATGAGTGATTCCCTACTAAAATTTAGGAAGGGACTGGATGCCTTTCTTGAAAAGTATAATATTACAGGTTCACTACATTCCTTGATAGGGCGTTGAACCGGGGAACTAGTCTGATTACCGTATGTGGAGTCGGGAAGGAAATTTTTTCCCCAATGTGGAGCTTAGTGTTTGCCGCATGGGGGTTTTTTTTTGCTTTCCTCTGAATCAACATGTTAGGTTATGGGTTGACTAGATGGACTTAAAGTCTCCCTTCAACCTTAAATACTATGTTACTACTATGTTACTATTAAGAGAAGCATAGAGTCTAGATCATATGAAGTAATTATCGTCTTCTACTCCTCCTTGGTCAGACCTCAACTGGAATACTGTGTCCAGTTCTGGGCACCACATTTTAAAAATGAGATTGAAAAACTGAAGGACAGCTACCAAGATGATGAGCAAACTGCAAAATATGTCCTACGAGGAACGGTTAAAGGATCTGGGAATGTTTAGCTTCCAAATCAGAAGGCAAAGAGGAGACATAATAGCTGTCTACAAATATCTGAAGGGATTTCGCACTATAGAGGGATCATTTTCATTTGCACATGGAATCATGAGAAGCAATGGAATGAAAGTGAGACGATACAGATTAGATATTAGAAAAAACATTTTGACAGTGAGGGTGATCAATGAGTGGAATAGGCCTCCATGAGAGGTGGTGAATTCACCTTCAATGGAAATCTTCAAACAGAATCTGGACAGACATCTGTCTGAGATGGTTTAGTGAATCCTGCATTGAGTAGGGGGTTGGATACGATGACCCTTGAGGTCCCTTCCAACTTTAACATTCTACGATTCTATGTCACTTCCTTGTTACTGTTTTGCTCCTCGTGGTGAAAAAATATTTTCCTTCCTGAATACTACAAAATACAACCTGCCCTAATAGCTCAGTGCGTTATTAGGTTGATTCACAAGTGAAAGATCATTGGTTTGAATGAAGAAGCAGCCATGAAGATAATTTCCCAAGGAAAGAGAAACAGAATCATCTAGCTCATTAATAGTGGTCTCTTGGCCAAGAAAATTGACAAACTGCATCATGTGAGTGCCATGACAATTGGAAGAATTCAAAATGAAGTCCATCCATCCATTCAGCAGCCAAGAGGTGGATGTCCAGGCTAAATATCGGAGTAAACAAGTCTGCTCATCCCAAAGTCTATCATTCTGGTGCAACAAACATGTCAGTGGAGGTGACTTGTATGCTTCATAATAGTGAGATCACATACATCGATGCAAGCATCATGCGGCGCACTTTATACAAGTCTGGAATGGTGCCCCAAAAAAGGTGAAGCCTCAACTTCAGTATTGTAATAAGAAGCTTTGGTGGACATTTAAAGATTTTAAATGGGTGAATTGGAGCGATGATATGAAAGTCAATAGTCTAGGTTCTGATGGGTGCAAATGGGTCTGAAATAATGAAGGGAAAAAGGGGCTAACGGATGGAGAAATTGAAGGAAATGTTAAGTCTGGTGGAGGAATTCTGATGAGATAGGCTTGTTTAACAGGCACTGGATCCTTACCAGGACCGATGGTGGTCTTAATGCTGAGCTATATGTGGGTATTCTCAGGGACGTATTTAGAGTTTATGCTGCCCTAGGCACTTTTCGCTCTGCCTCCCCCATTGGTGAGTATGACTAATGCAGACACTGTCGTCAGTGACTTAGGCTACTTGCACGTCAGCGATTTTTGCCATTCGCGGCAGATCCGGCAGTTTTTCCGCATCTGCCACGTAACGGATCACTTATGGCAACACTGCATTCGGCCTCATTCATTCCCTATGGGACTTGCAGACATGTGCGACACTTGCGGTTTTGACACGATCCCGCAAATCCGATACTTGCAGCAACGGAAAAAAACGCTACTAGCAGTGTTTTTTTGTCTCACCACAAGTGCCGCACATGTTTGCAAGTCCCATAGGGAATGAATGAGGCCGAATCTATGTGTATGACCATGTAGCTCTTTCAAAGACAGTGGTTTCCTACCACACTCAAAAGACATACAAATAGGATGTTTAGATTGTGAGCCCCAATGGGGACAGTGTTGATGATGTATGTAAAGTGCTGTGGAGTTAATAGCACAATATCAGTGAATAAATATTATTCTAAATATTAGGTTACAATACCAAGATCTGAGGATTTTCTGTTTCGAGGTCAAGAGCTCTCTGATGTGATGTTGCTGCCTGTCTCGCTGTCTTCCTCTTTTGACACTGCAGTATGGTGGACAAGAAAACATTAACTGGTTAACAGCAAGAAATCTGGTGTCTGTGTACTAACTGAACTAGAGACTCTCCCCACACCATGTCCAGCAGACATTGGAGGATTACTAGATGGATTTTATTATTCTATTACTGCCCAGTCTCTGACTAAGGCCTTATTCATATGTCTGGGTGTACACAGATACTTACATATAAATCTGGACAATTTGTCTTATAGATCTCCCGGTATATTATTTATTATAGATCTATAATATATAATGTACAAGGAGACCTATAGTATAAAATATCCAGAATTATCTGTAATATATGATGTACAATCTATTATATATAATGTCCAGGGTGATCTATAATATATAATGCTCAGGTAAAAACCAAATTGAATTGAAACACAATACAGTGTGGAAATATATAATAAATTAAGATAATAAAATAAAATACTAAAAAATAAATCCACACCAACCAATTGAATCTCAAAACAAAAAAAGGAGTGGATGGCATAGACCAGCCAAATAAGAAAACGTAACCCTTAGTGCAATAAGAACAGGGGGAAAGGAAGAAAAGGCTTCACCCAGGCAGTGGGGGTAAAATATAAAATTTTATTAAGTATAAGCATTAAAATATAACACAAGCATCAATTAAGATAAAAAGGAAGCCAAAGCCCCACACAGCGTAATCCAATACCCTGGTGTATAATAAAAATCAATCAGGTCAATAATAGAATATGTCAAAAGGTATGCAAAAAACGGACTAAACAATATTACAGTAAAGTATGTATATACACGTGCATCCAAAAAGGGATATGTATATATATAATTGTGCTAAATAAAATACATAAAGCAGTGTATCCACACAATTATGTGTATATACCCTTTTACAATGTGCCTTTACATATATGCATATCGCTAATAAAAAATATAATGTGTAGCAAAAAATAGTGCAGACATAAATAAAATACAATGTTGCCAAAAGAAACAACCACAATATGCGCACCAAATGAAATATGCTTATATGTCGATAATAGAAATGTAATGTGTAGCAAAGAACAGTGTAGACATCAATAAGATACAATGTAGCCAAAAGAAACTACCAAAATGTGCACACCAAATGAAATGTGCTTATATAAGAACCATCACCGTAACTGCATGTCCATAAAAATAAGCATACAACCTGAAATACCAGGGGAGGAAATCGCTGGTGGTGACCAGGCAGCCTAGAACGCGCCCCGACGCGCGTTTCGGAAAGGTTATTCCTTCGTCAGGGGGATAATTTTATTATACACCAGGGTATTGGATTACGCTGTGTGGGGCTTTGGCTTCCTTTTTATCTTAATTGATGCTTGTGTTATATTTTAATGCTTATACTTAATAAAATTTTATATTTTACCCCCCACTGCCTGGGTGAAGCCTTTTCTTCCTTTCCCCCTGTTCTTATTGCACTAAGGGTTACGTTTTCTTATAATGCTCAGGTAGTAGATTTATAATAATGTACAGTCCAGGCAAATCTATACTATATAATGTCCAGAGGCAGAGAAATACTGTATTTAGGGTACGTCTCCACGTTCAGGAAACGCTGCGGGTTGGACGCTGAGAACAGCCGCAGAGTCCAATCCGCAGCGTCCAAATGTTACAGCACAGTGGAGGGGATTTTATGAAATCCCATATCTACTATGCGGACAAAGATGCAGGTGGCAGACCTGCGTATATGCACATGTGGAGCGTCTTTCTAGACCGCAGCATGTCTATTTATCTCGCAGAGACGCTCAGTCTACACAAGATAAATAACACCGTCCTATGTATAGGATGCGGTGATTCCACACAGTTCAATGAAACATGTGGAATCACCCGCGTACAAAAGTCGGCAAAGCTTAGGACGGAGCTGTGTCCTCTCTGCAGTGTTTCCTGAACGCGGAAACATAGCCTTAGGGTTTGTGCAAACGTTGCAGATTTGTCTGCAGAAGTTTCCGTACATAATCCGCATCTCTTGGCAGAAAACGCAGGTGCGTATTTGATGCGTTTTTTACGTGCGGATTTGTATGTCTTTTTGTAAGCTAAATAAAGGTGTTATTTAACAAAAAAAAAGATTTGTGATGTCATTTCTGTCCAACCTCCTCTTTTACATTAGTCCAGTGCTCATTCCCCACAGCGCTCATTCCCCACCTCAGCGCTCATTCCCCCAAGCGCTCATTCCCCCAGTGCTCATTCTTCCCCAGCGCTCATTCCTCCCCCCAGCGCTCATTCCCCACCTCAGCGCTCATTCCCCACCTCAGAGCTCATTCCCCACCTCAGCGCTCATTCCCCCCAGCCCCATTCCCCCAGCGCTCATTCCCCCCCCAGCGCTCATTCTACCCCAGGCCTCATTCTTCCCCTGCGCTCATTCTTCCCCCAGTGCTCATTCCCCCGCCGCTTATTCCCCACCTCGGCGCTCATTCCCCCCCCAGCGCTCATTCTACCCCAGGCCTCATTCTTCCCCTGCGCTCATTCTTCCCCCAGTGCTCATTCCCCCGCCGCTTATTCCCCACCTCGGCGCTCATTCCCCACCCCAGCGCTCATTCCTGCCCGTGCTCATTCCCCCGCCACTCATTCCTCCCCCCAGCGCTCATTCCCCACCCCAGCGCTCATTCCTCCGCCGCTCATTCCTTCCCCGTGCTCATTCCCTCGCCGCTCATTCCCCCCAGTGCTCACTCCCCCCAGTGCTCACCCCCCCAGCGTTCATTCTACTGTGCCCCGGCTGCTCACCCCCCCAGGGCCCCATCGCTCATCTACTGAACCCCGGCTGATCAACCTCCCGGCCCAGCGCTCATCTACTGGGCCCCGGCTGATCACCCCCTGGGTCCAGCGCTCATCTACTGGGCCCTGGCTGCTCACCCCCAGCGCTCATCTACTGGCCCCGGCTGCTCACCCCCCCAGCGCTCATCTACTGGGCCCCGGCTGCTCACCCCCCAGCGCTCATCTACTGGGTCCCAGCTGCTCACCCCCCAGCGCTCATCTACTGGGCCCCAACTGGCTGATCACACTCCCCCAGGGCCCCAGCGCTCATCTACTGGGCCCCGGCTGGCTGATCACCCTCCCAAGGCTGGCTGATTCATCCTCACTGCTGCGGCGTCTGCCAGCGCCGCAGAGCCGCTCATCTCTTCCCCTGGCTGGCTCACTCTCAGCCTCCGCCACCGCCACTGTCCACAGCACATTCTGAACAGTAACCAGCACCGGGGCTCAGCCGCTCACCTGAGTCTGGTGGTGGCGTGGTCCGTTCCCTGCTCCTGGCTGCTGCACGTGAGTCTGTGTTTTTGTTTTCCGAAAGTCTGACAGCGCGGCGCGGTCACACGTGGTAGCGTCATTAAACTCATGAATATGGATGCCACACCTATGAGAGTGGGAGTGGCATCCATATTCATGAGCTTAATGAGCGGTACCACGAGTGACCGCACACTCACACAGTAAGAAGACATGTCAGCGCTGGACGGTGGAGCTGCATCAGGAGGAGGTGAGTATGATGGTGGGGGTGTTGGGCCGACCCCCGGACTTATGGAAAAAAAAAAGCTTGCTCAGGTGCCGCCCCCGCAGAGTCCCGCCCTAGGCACGTGCCCACGAGTGCCTAATGGGAAATACGGCACTGGGTATTCTACAAGATGAGTTACTTTGTATACTCAAGTACTAAGGGTATGAAAAGGACGACATTGAGCTCCCACAGGACAATTACCTGAAGAATGTGCTGAGATTGTCGAAGAAATGGTTCAATAACATTGACGTAGAGGTGCTGGATTGGCCCCCACAGTCCCCAGACCTCAACCCAATCAAACACTTGTGGGTAGAATGGAAGAAAAAACTGTATATATACCCAAGTGAGGCGACCAGTATGCCCCAACTTTGGGAATGTGTAGAAGAGACCTGATATCAGATTCTGGTTAAGACATGCTTGAATCTGATCGACAGCATGCCCAGAAGGATTCAGGCAGGGTTGAAAGCCAATGGTGGATTTACAAAATACTATCAAAATAATGAAAATTAAAATGTAGATCTTTAGGAGCAAAACAGTAACAATGCAGTGACATGACAAGAATCTGCATAACTAATCAAATGCTAAATAGTTGCAAGTCAAATTTACAGTGGGTACGGAAAGTATTCAGACTCCTTAAAATTTTTCACTCTTTGTTTCATTGCAGCCATTTGGTAAATTCAAAAAAGTTCATTTTTTTTCTCATTAATGTACACTCTGCACCCCATCTTGACTGAAAAAAATTGAAATGTAGAAATGTTTGCAAATTTATTAAAAAACGAAAAACTGAAATATCACATGGTCCTAATTTATTCAGACTCTTTGCTCAGTATTGAGTAGATGCCCCCTTTTGAGCTAGTACAGCCATGAGTCTTCTTGGGAATGATGCAACAAGTTTTTCGCACCTGGATTTGGGGATCCTCTGGCATTCTTCCCTGCAGATCGTCTCCAGTTCCATCAGGTTAGATGGTGAACGTTGGTGGACAGCCATTTTCAGGTCTCTCCAGAGATGATCAATTGGGTTTAGGTCAGGGCTCTGGCTGGGCCAGTCAAGAATGGTCACAGAGTGGTTCTGAAGCCAGTCCTAAATAACAGAGTACACAGGCATACCGTGCAGTGATTCCGGATGTATTCAATGAGCACGTCCGGAATCACCGCGCGTACAGAAGGGGCGGGGCTTTGGGCGGAGCCGGGTTTCCGCTCCGTGCAAAGCACAGGGATTACGGTACGTGGAAATGTACCCTTATGTTCAAAGCAGAAGTGGATGGTGAGATATGGAGCCTGAAATTCAAAAGTACAAAACATTGTCCTCCTTTTGGTCTTCAGTGTATACAGAACATGTTAAATCTTGTGACTACGCTAACAATATGATGCTTTTTTCTGTATATAAAATCAATGTGCGCAAAGTTCCTCAGAAAAAAAAACTTAACAGAAATATGTTCACATTTTCTCTTATGAAACAATATTGCCCTCCAGTGGTCACCAACTGCGTAGTTACATGGATGTAAGGCACTCAATGCATCTCGGCCTGCATAGAGAATGGTTTTAGTGAAATGAAAAGTTTTATTTAATAGCTTCATACCATATTTTCGGGGCAGTACCATTATAGTTTGCTTACAAGTTTCCCTTATATATATGAAGGAAGGTTAAATTTTTCATGAGCTACAAATGAAAGCAAGTAAAAGCAGTAAGTCTCATTATGAAGATAATGCATCCATCAATAAATGCATGTAATGCACTCCACTAAACTCCTGATAAACAATGATGGCAATAAAAAGGACAGTGCAGCGCACAGCATAGTCCCAAACTGCTGATAAAACATCTGACTTATATGAGCACCAGAGAACATAAAATGAAGGATAGGTATGAGATTGTACAGTAAGCATATCAGCATTTCACTAATTATATTGTTTTTTTGGGGAAGGTGAAATAAATTTCACTAATGTCTCAAAACCCAGTCTCGAGAGGCCTTGTACAATTCAACATTTTGGTTTCAAACCTGATCAAACCCCATTTAACTGACAGTAGTCACTCGCAGGCATGCCCTTAAAGGAAAAGTCATTAAAAATGTCCTTGACCCCTTCCTCAGTCTCATTTTCCTTTGATCTTCTTATGTCTTATATTACAATTAACACTGACAAATATGTAAATAAAAAACAAAATAAATGAGGTATCGCGGTCATCGTACTGACCCGAACAATAAAACTGCCTTATCAATTTTACCACACATGGAACGGTATTAAACCCCCCAAAAAAGAAATTCATGAATTGCTGGTTTTTGCTCATTCTGTATCCCAAAAATCGGAATAGAAAGCGATCAAAAAGTGTCATGTGCCCGAAAATGGTACCAATAAAAACGTCAACTCGTCCCGCAAAAAACAAGACCTCACATGACTCTATGGGCCAAAATATGGAAAAGTTATAGCTCTCAAAATGTGGTGCAAAAAGTAATTTTTTGCAATAAAAAGTGTCTTTTAGCGTGTGACAGCAGCCAAACATAAAAATATTAGTTTTCAACCTGCATGGTGCCAAGATGTGACTGTCCACGCTGAGAACCACTGGTGAATGAGCTGCTGGGAACACAGTGTCAGTAACCAGGGGTGACGCCATAGAGGTTACCACCAGTCACTGGGCTCCGTTCCCACACGGGCTGAGCTGCGGTGAGATCCCCGCTAGCACCGTGAGCGTTCACGGCTGATGGTGCTAGTGGGGATCTCACTGAAGTCACCGCAGTTACATCCGGTCACTGGGCTCTGTTCCCAGCAGGGTTGAGCTGCGGTGAGATCCAGGGTCACTTATAAAATTCACATACCAGGAAATACTAGATAAGTTCCAAAAGGGGGCACTTGTTGGGCATTGCCACTGTTAAGGCACATCTACATAGGTTCCTTGAAGGGACTAGTTTCCAAAATGGGGTCACTTGTGGGGCATTTCCACTGTTTAGGCACGTCAGGGGCTCTCCAAACGCGACATGACACCCACAGATCATTCCATGAAAGTCTACATTCCAAAATGTCACTACTTCCCTTCCGAGCACCGACGTTTGCCTAAACAGTAGTTTTCTCACACATATGGGGTACCAGCGTACTCAGGACAAAAGGACAACTTTTGGGGTCCAATTTCTCCTGTTACCCTTGGGAAAATAAAAAATTGGGGGCTAAAAAATCATTTTTGTGGAAAAACAAGGTTTTTTTTTCACAGTTCGGCATTATAAACGTCTGTGAAGCACTTGGGGGGTTCAAAGTTCTCACCACACATCTAGATAAGTTCCTTAGGGGGTCTAGTTTCCAGTCTAAGTCACAGAGATATGTCACACAAAATACAATATACAAAATTTCCCACAATTTTGGAACCTAAATTTTTTTTGTTAGGAAGTTATAAGGGTTAAAAGTTAAACAGCTACTTCTCATTTTTACAACACCATTTTTTTAGGGACCACATCATATTTGAAGTCACTATGAGGGGTCTATATGACAGAAAATACCCAAAAGTGACACCATTCTAAAAACTACACCCCTCAAAGCGCTCAAAGCAACATTCAAGAAGATTATTAACCCTTCAAGTGCTTCACAGAAATTTTTGGAATGTGGAAAAAAATGAACATTTAACTTTTTTTCACCAAAAAATTATTTCAGATCCAATTGGACCCCAAATTTGGCTGCATAATTTCTCAGATTGGAGACTTATGGTGTGCAGGTGCCATGACCCACTGGCAGAGCCCATGAGGTGCCAGAACAGCAGAACCTCTATAATCTGAGTGACATGATTCAGATGAAAACCGCAAGGGATCCTTTTAGTATAATGAGGCAGCAGAGTTACTCTGGACTCCATCAGGCCTCTGTTCAGTGGTGTCCTTCTTTTCAGAAGTGTACAAAACAACAACGGATCATAGATCAGACGGCGTCCACAGTGCCTCCATTTGCCTCATTATAGGAAATCTTCCACTGGGGGTTCCACCTGAATCACATATTTCAGAGATTTACACGGAAACCCAGGAGTCAGCGCTCAGCGCAGAGTGCAGGATAAATGTGAACCAAGTCTTACTGCGATCTTTGGGAGGCAGAATAAACAAATCAACAGCAAGTGAAGAATTGGTTTTATTTATTTTTTACGTCATTCCTCATGCGGTATAAGTGATTAGACGACATTATTCTTAAGGTCAGTGTCAGGAATTTTTTGGGTGGGACTTTCTTTATGTTGTTCCGCTTGTGGTATAATTGATAAAGCAGCTTTATTCTTTGGGTCAGTACGATTACAGAGATACGACATTTATATTTTTTATGCTTTGGCGCTTGTACACAATAAAAACTTTTATAGAAAAAGATATAATTTTTGCATTGCTTTACTGAGAGCTATAACTTTTCTATTTTTCCGCTGACGGAGCTGAATGGTGGCTTGTTTTTTGCGGGACAAGATGATGTTTTCAGCGGTAACATTTTTATTTACATTTGTCTTTTTGATCAGGTTTTATTCCACTTTTTTCCAGCGTTATGATGATAAAGCATTGTTTGCTACTTTTTTTGTTTTTTTTACAGCGTTCACTGGAGGGATTAACTAGTATGACGCTTTTATTGATTGGGTTGCTCTGGACGCAGGGTTACCAAACATACACACTTTTTTGTTTTCTAATTTTTTTTTTTGCATAAAAATGTGTATTTATTAGTGTAATTTTTTATTATTATTTTGTAATTTTTTATTTTACATATTTTCTTTTTTTTTTTTACTTTTTCACTTCGTCCAATTATGGGACTTTCACTTTTTTTACTTTGATTGCAGATTTATTGTATTGCACTGCACCAACATTGCAGTGCATTATACCTGTGAGCTGTGAGCATGGTCTCGGATGCTTTCCATAGCTTTGTGACCCAGGGGTCGTCATGATTACAGCGGGTCACCATGGCAACGATCGGGTCCCCACGATGACGTCACGGGGGCACCTATTTGAAGGCAGAGGGAGCTCCTGTCCCTCCGTTTGCCTCCTGAATGTTACGATCGCACTTGATCACAGCATTTAGGGGGCAGGGGCGTGATGGCCCACCGGGACACCGGGACGTGTCCCGGTGCGCCCTCGGAGTCAGCCGGCGCCTCCGAATCCGATCCGGGGTGGGCGCTCCATCCGCCGCAGGACGGAGGCAGGGCCGGCGTCAGCACCCGGCACACCCGGGCCAGTGCCGGGGCCCTGAGCAGGCGGGGGGGCCCACTCGCGCGGAGAGCGGTGTCAGCGCCGCCACTGGGCCCCCCCCGCCTGCTCAGGGCCCCGGCAGCAGCTGGCAACAATACTTACCTCTCCCGTGCCTCCGCTGCCGCAGCTCCGGGCTCCAGGGGGCGCCGGCGCTTCCTCTCACAGCCGGCCGCTGAATGACGTCATCATTCAGCGGCCGGCTGTGGCACAGAGCGCGGGGACGCTGAACAGGTAAGACGTCTCTGTGTGTGTATGTAGTGCGGTGCTTTGTGTGTGTATGTATGTGTGTGTGTGTATGTATGTATGTATGTGAGAGAGTGCTTGTGTGCTGTCTGTGTGTGATGATGGGCAGGCATTGCTGATAATGGGGAGGCATTGATGATGGGGAGAAGATGATGATGGGCAGGCATTGCTGATAATGGGGAGGCATTGATGATGGGGAGAAGATGATGATGGGCAGGCATTGCTGATAATGGGGAGGCATTGATGATGATGGGGAGAAGATGATGATAATGGGCAGGCATTGATGATGGGGAGAAGATGATGATGGGCAGACATTGATGATGATGGGGAGGAGATGATGATGGGCAGGCATTGCTGATAATGGGGAGGCATTGATGATGATGGGGAGAAGATGATGATAATGGGCAGGCATTGATGATAATGGGGAGGCATTGATGATGGGGAGAAGATGATGATGATGGGCAGGCATTGATGATGATGGGGAGGCAATCATGATGATAATGGGGAGTATTTCCACAGCGCCCTTTCCTGAGCTGTAACAGTGCAGAATGCAGTACAGCGCAGATGAGAGCTCCATATTTTGTATGGAGCATTATATGGGGACCAGTATCCTGTATGGAGCATTATATGGGGACCAGTATCCTGTATGGAGCATTATATGGGGACCAGTATCCTGTATGGAGCATTATATTGGGTCCAGTATTCTGTATGGAGCATTATTTTGGGTCCAGTATTCTGTATGGAGCATTATATGGGGGGTGACATCCTGCATGGGGTATTATATGGGTGATGAGGGGGAGACTGTGGTGCCCATAATATTGTATGGAGGACTGTACTGTCCGGTCTGTACAGTCATGGCCAAAAGTTTTGAGAATGACACAAATATTAATTTTTACAAAGTCTACTGCTTCCCTTTTTCTAATGGCAATTTGCATATACTCCAGAATGTTATAGAGTGATCAGCTTAACAGCAATTACTTGCAAAGTCAATATTTGGCTAGAAAATGAACTTTATCCCCCAAAACACATTTCAACATCATTGCAGCCCTGCCTTAAAAGGACCAGCTAACCTCTTTTCAGTGATTGCTCCATTAACACAGGTGTGGGTGTTGATTAGGACATGGCTGGAGATCAATCTGTCATGATTAAGTAAGAATGACACCACTGGAAACTTTAAAAGGAGGCTGGTGCTTGGCATCATTGTTTCTCTTCTGTTAACCATGGTTATCTCTAAAGAAACATGTGCAGTCATCATTGCAATGCACAAAAATGGCCTAACAGGGAAGAGTATCGCAGCTAGAAAGATTGCACCTCAGTCAACAATCTATCGCATCATCAAGAACTTCAAGGAGAGAGGTTCCATTGTTGCCAAAAAGGCTCCAGGGCGCCCAAGAAAGACCAGCAAGCGCCAGGACTGTCTCTTAAAAGTGTTTCAGCTGCGGGATCGGGCTACCAGCAGTACAGAGCTTGCTCAGGAATGGCAGCAGGCAGGTGTGAGTGCATCTGCACGCACTGTGAGGCGGAGACTCTTGGAGCAAGGCCTAGTCTCAAGGAGGGCAGCAAAGAAGCCACTTCTCTCCAGAAAAAACATCATGGACAGACTGATATTCTGCAAAAGGTACAGGCAGTGGACTGCTGAGGACTGGGGTAAAGTTATTTTCTCTGATGAATCCCCTTTTCGATTGTTTGGGACATAAGGAAAACGCCTCATTCGGAGAAGACAAGGTGAGCGCTACCACCAGTCTTGTCTCATGCCAACTGATAAGCATCCTGAAACCATTCATGTGTGGGGTTGCTTCTCAACCAAGGGAATCGGCTCTCTCACAGTCTTGCCTAAAAACACAGCCATGAATAAAGAATGGTACCAGAATGTCCTCCAAGAGCAACTTCTCTCAACCCTCCAAGAGCAGTTTGGCGATCAACAATGCCTTTTCCAGCATGATGGAGCACCTTGCCATAAAGCAAAGGTGATAACTAAATGGCTCAGGGAACAAAACATAGAGATTTTGGGTCCATGGCCTGGAAACTCCCCAGATCTTAATCCCATTGAGAACTTGTGGTCAATCATCAAGAGACGGGTGGACAAACAAAAACCTAAAAATTCTGACAAAATGAAAGCATTGATTGTGCAAGAATGGACTGCTATCAGTCAGGATTTGGTCCATAAGTTGATTGAGAGCATGCCAGGGAGAATTGCAGAGGTCCTGAAGAAGAAGGGTCAACACTGCAAATATTGACTTGCTGCATTAACTCATTCTAACTGTCAATATAAGCTTTTGTTACTCATATGTTTGCAATTATTATATTTCTGTCTGTGATAAAAACATCTGTCAAACACACATAAAAACCAGAGGGCAGCAGATCATGTGAAAATATAATATTTGTGTCATTCTCAAAACTTTTGGCCATGACTGTACTGTGCGCTGTGAGGATTTGGCGGTTTTTGAGCTATTGTACAATTTACAATAGATATCACTCATGTAATGGAAGAAGTGAAGTGTTTGGCATTGTACTATACCCATATTTCTCTGCCGTATCTGTGCATCATGAATCGTGGTCTGTGTTAAAGGGGCCCACTGAGGCTCTTTCGCCCGGGGCCCATAAAAACCTGGAGCCGGCCCTGGACGGAGGACAAGGACCTGCGGCTGCGGTGACGTGAGACGGCGAGAGGGCGGGCGGGAAGAGGCTGCGGGAGCAGTGGCGAGGGTCACATGACGGGAGTGGGTGGGGCTCCTGCGCTGTGCCCGTTACCATGGAGAGACTTCTCCTGTGTGAGGGCGGGAAGCGCGAGGCGGCTGTGAGTCACCTCTGAGGAGCTGAACCCTGTAAAGCACAGTCAGGGGCTGTCTGTGTGAGGTCAGGTGTATTATAGAGGTGGGGGTCTTTGAAGTGTATATACTGTAGAGGTGCTTGGGGGGCTGTGAGATGTATATAGAGAGGTGCATCATGGGGGGTCTGTGAGATGTAAATACTGTAGAAGTGCATGGGTGGGGTCTGTGAGGTGTATATACTGTAGAGGTGCATGGGGGGCTGTGAGGTGTAGTATACACTGTAGAGGTGCATCATGCACCTCTACAGTGTATACACCTCACAGCCCCCGGCCCCATGCACCTCTACAGTATATACACGGTCTGTGAGGTGTATATACTGTAGAGGTGCATGGGGGGGCTGTGATGTATATGGAGGTGCATGGGGGGGCTGTGAGGTGTATATAGAGGTGTATATACTGTAGAGGTGCATGTCCTTCACAAGAGCCGGTGGCCCCAGTGAAGAAGGTACCATTTTGGAGTCTATACCACACATGGAAGTTGTCGTTGGCAGTCCTGGTAATCTAATTACTTGGACCATTAGCATTAATATGGAGGTTGATTGGGGATCGCGATCCACCAGCTGCTCGTTAGTGCCTGGATTGTGGATTATAATCTGTATTTATATGGTCAGTGTATGGGGGTGCATTACTTTTGGATGGGGTGGCGGTAAAAAGGTGTATTACTACTGGGTTGGGGTTAAAAGGGGGTGCATTACTACTGGATGTGGGTGGTGGTTAAGAAAGGGGTACATTACTGATAATTTTTGTCATTTCATTCCCCCCCTTTGGTTGGGGCAGAGAATAGGCGGGGGAAGGGGCGGAGAATGGGTTGGAGCATGGCGCCCTCATGACTATACTATCCACCGCCCTTTTCATAAGCCAGCACGTCCCTGTTAGGGGGTTAACATGCAGTGACAGTTAAAGTCATGACGGACATAGCACATCATGGTGCAGGAACTGACAACCACTCATGACATGCTATAAAGGGGTTAAAGATAAATGGGGGACATAAATGTACCATTTTGATATATTATTCCACTTTTTATAGAAGCCAGTAAAAAGCAATTCCTCATTGAGGCCACTAGGTCATAAACTATTGAGATCATATATCCACCTGGCCTTACATCTCAATAATTCATCCACAATATTGGCACTACTAATGGTTACATCTACCTTATCCACCACAATGATCCGAAGTTGCTTCAAGGAACCATTGTGTGATCCCAAGAAATGTGCATCTAACGTAGTAATAGGTCTACCCACCTTCCTGCCTTGTGGGCACATGTGATGTTTGATATTTGTTGTTGGATCCTGCGTTGAAGCTCTGAAGTCATCTAACCTACATACAATTTGGGGCAGCTGCAAATAAGAACATATACCACATTCTTAGTATGGCAATTTGAGTGAAACCGTGCATGAATTTGGTTAGGGAATACCACGATGGTCACACTTTTGTCCTCGATGACATGTGGACAAATGGTACATCCACCACATGGGTATGTACCCACCAAACTACAGCCTCTGCCCAGCGACTGAACTGGCCATCTGAAGTGACTAGAGGTAAGGGAATCCTTCAAACGTCTTGCTCTCTTAGCTATAAGTTTTGGTTGTTTGCTAAAAAATGGAGCGAGTTTGCTCGACATGTATGTCACCCCAATGGTTGTTATAGGGTAACCACATTAATTGTAGACCAAGTGTCTTGTAGGTGCGGTCTAAGCAAGTCACAACATTCACTTTGGGCCAAATATTGGAAGGCACTTGCAATAACCTTGTGCCCCTTGCCTTAAAGCATGATGTTAAATCTCTAGCCGCCATGCAAACGTCTTCCAGATTGATGCACTTACGTCTAACATGTAGAAATTGTCTTTTAGGGATACCGTTGCGGACATGAAATGGATGGAAACTGTTGTAGTGTAAAAGACTATTGGTGGCTGTAGCATTTCAAACAAGTGATGCATGGATGCGCCCTTCATTCTGTAATATTTTGAGATCCAGGAGCTCCACCATATCTTTGGAGATGTGAGAGGTAAGGGTGATGTGCCACAGGTTGCAGTTTAAATTGGAGACAAATTGATTGCATTCTGTCAGAGACCCTGAACAAATGAAAAGAATATCATCAATATAATTGGTGCCACTGCAACATGTGTCTTAAAAGATGTCACAAGACGTACATGTGTTTCCTCCTGCCAACCTAAAAATAGGTTGGCATATGAGGGAGCACAGTGAGCAACCATGGCAGTCCCAGAGACCTGTCTGAAAAAGGTGCGGTCGAAAGCAAAATAATGGTTCTCCAAAACAAGTTGCAATAGATCCAAAATAAAAGAATCGTGTAATCGATCACCTGTGGTTTTGAAATCCAAAAATGAATGAAACAGCCTGTAGTCCAAGATTCTGATGGATACACATATATAAGGACTCAATATCCATTGCTACCCAGGTGTCGGGAGGAATAGTCAGGCCATCCAACTGTGAGACACTGGGCATAACCTCCGCCCTGGACTCTGGACCCCCTTTTTAGCCTCCGCCCCCTGTTGTGACCCACAGTATAGAGCAAGTTGCCTCCCCACGGAACAGTCGACCCCTGATACTCTTCAACCACTCCGACCAATTCAGCGGTGTTCCGGGTATCTCCCTGAGCAACCCAAGTCTGAATCGGCAGCAGGAGGGAGTGCACAAACCGATTCATTACACCATCTGCAAAGGGGTAGAGGACTCCAGTTGTAACCACTTCTGGACAAGGTGCAGCAGATTAAAAATTTGGGAATGAGGATTTGATAGGCGATATTCCCATGGTGGGTCCGTTGTGGCTGACATACATTGTCACCCCCAAGCGTGCCAAAATTGCCGTGTTTCAATTTTGCATATTCTTGGGTCCTGTAAGAGTAAACATAGTAGGTTTTGTGGCTACCTGTAAGTATGGTGCCAGGACTTCACCATTACAGGGGGAGTTTTCCCTAATGACGACCTTTTAAAATGGTGAAACCCTATTACAGGGTCATTGCTTCACAGACGCACTTTCTACAATGAGGAAAGATCTGAGACATATTTTTACAGCTTCTACAGCAGCACTCCTTATTTACCAATTTGGAGACAGCTGTTCAGATGCCACATAATACATGCACAACAATTACATGACTCCCACAATAAAACTTTGAGGTCTCTGATTTCTGATGGAACACAATACAGAAGACAAATATGACAGAGGACTACAGAGAAAGACACACGTAACAGAGGACACATGACAGAAGACACATTACAAAAGGGACACAGAGACACATAACAGAGGACACATGACAGAAACACGTGACAGAGGACACACATGACAGAAGACACCATCTTGGAGAGTGAAGTAAGGTGAGGCCACAGTTGCAGTTTAAATTGAACAAAGATGCATTTGTCAGAGGACCCTGAACAAAAGAACAAGAAATGCATCAATAAATATGGTGCCACTCAACATGGTCTAAAAGATGTCACAAACGTACAGGTTTACACTGGCCATACTAAGAAAATAGGAGGCAATATAGAGGACACAGTGTACACCATGGCAGTCCAGAGACACTTCTGAAAAGAGGACACAAAGCAGAATCAATGTTCTCAAAACAAGTTACAGAGATCAAATATAAAGACAATCATGTAATCGAGACACACTTGTTTCAGAGGAACAAAATGATGAAACACATGTAACCAGTTAGGAACACATATATAGAGGATCATATCATTTACAGGAGTCGGACACATAGTCAGAGGACACCACTGTAACAGCGGCATAACTCGACGGACTCAAGGACCCATTTTACTCGTGAGGACCACAATGAGCAAGTGGACTCCCATGGAACAGTCGGACACCCTATACTTTCAACCACGACACAATTACGGAGGACTCTAGCAACAAGTGGAATCAGTCAGAGGAATGCACAAACCATATTACACATTGCAAAGGGAATAGAGGACCCCAGTGTAACCACTTACAAGGCACAATTAAAACATTGGGAAGAGGATATGAAAGGCATATTCCAGAGGGCCATTATAGCCGAAACATTGTACAAGGAACCAATGAATATTTTGCGAGGCAATCAGAGGATTTTCGAGGCCACATTACAGAGGACACATTACAGAGGAATTTACAGAGGACACCTTTAAAGGAACCATATACACGGGCACCTCAAGCCCTTTCGACAATTAAGGGAAAGACGAGACAATTATTCAAGCCATACAGAGCCCATTTACCAAGAGACGACTTTACAGAGCCACATTACAGCACAACATTACAGACCCCATGGAAGAAACTTTGTAGGCCTATTCAGAGGAACACAATACAGAGACACATATACAGAGGACATACAGAGACACATACAGAGGACACATTACAGAGACACACATACAGAGACACATTACAGAGGACACATGACAGAAACACTACAGAGGACACACATACAGAGACACAATTACAGAGGACACAACAGAGACTATTTGAAAAACACACATGACAGAGACACATATTCAAGGACACATTACAGGACACACAACAGAAGACACATACAGAGGACATTACAAGGAAAAGACCACATACAGAGGACACATGACAGAGACACACAGACAATTCACATGACAGAGACACAATACAGAGGACACATTACAGAGGACACATTACAGAGGACACACATTACAGAGGACACATTACAGAGGCACATGTACAGAGGACACATTACAGAGGACACATTACAGAGGACACATTACAGGACACATTACAGAGGACACATGTAACAGAGGACACATTACAGAGGACACAATTACAGAGGACACATTACAGAGGACACATGACAGAGGACACATTACAGAGGACACATTACAGAGGACACATTACAGAGGACACATGTAACAGAGGACACATTACAGAGGACACATTAACAGAGGACACATTAGAGGACACATTACAGAGGAACACATTACAGAGGACACATTACAGAGGACACACATACAGAGGACACATATACAGAGGACACATTACAGAGGACACATACAGAGGACACAATTACAGAGGACACATACAGAGGACACATTACAGAGGACACATTACAGAGGACACATTACAGAGGACACATTACAGAGGACACACGTGACAGAGGACACACTTACAGAGGACACATACAGAGGACACATTACAGAGGACACAATTACAGAGGACACACATACAGAGGACACATATTACAGAGGACACATACAGAGGACACATATTACAGAGGACACATTACAGAGGACACATTACAGAGGACACAATTACAGAGGACACATTACAGAGGACACACATTACAAGGACACACATACAGAGGACACATATTACAGAGGACACATATTACAGAGGACACACATGACAGAGGACACATATTACAGAGGACACATATTACAGAGGCACATTACAGAGGACACAATACAGAGACACATTACAGAGGACACACATTACAGAGGACACACAGACAGAGGACACATTTACAGAGGACACATATTACAGAGGACACACATGACAGAGGACACATATTACAGAGGACACATTACAGAGGACACATACGAGGACACATACAGAGGACACATTACAGAGGACAACATTACAGAGGACACATTACAGAGGCACACATTACAGAGGACACATTACAAGGACACATTACAGAGGACACAATTACAGAGGACACATTACAGAGGACACACATTACAGAGGACACATGTAACAGAGGACACATTACAGAGGACACATTACAGAGGACACATTACAGAGGACACATTACAGAGGACACATTACAGAGGACACATTACAGAGGACACACATTACAGAGGACACATGTAACAGAGGACACATTACAGAGGACACATTACAGAGGACACATGACAGAGGACACATATTACAGAGGACACATTACAGAGGACACATATTACAGAGACACAATACAGAGGCACATTACAGAGGACACATATTACAGAGGACACATATTACAGAGGACACATGACAGAGACACATTACAGAGGACACATATTACAGAGGACACATTACAGAGGACACATTACAGAGGACACAGTACAGAGGACACATACAGAGGACACATGACAGAGGACACATATACAGAGGACACATATACAGAGGACACACTGACAGAGGACACAATTACAGAGGACACATTACAGAGGACACATATTACAGAGGACACATATTACAGAGGACACATTACAGAACACATACAGAGGACCATACAGAGGACACACATTACAGAGACATTACAGAGGACACATTAAGAGGACAAAATACAGAGACACATGTAACAGGACACATTACAGAGGACACATTACAGAGACACATTAAGAGGACACACATACAGAGACACATTACAGAGGACACATACAAGGACACATTAAGAGGACACATTACAGAGACCAATACAGAGGACACATTACAGAGACACACATTACAGAGGACACCATGAAGAGAACATATACAGAGACAATATACAAGACACACATGAAGAACACTATTAAGAGGCACATTACAGAGACACATTACAGAGGACACATTACAGAGGACACATATTACAGAGGACACACATGACAGAGGACACATATTACAGAGGACACATTACAGAGGACACATATTACAGAGGACACACATGACAGAGGACACATATTACAGAGGACACATATTACAGAGGACACATTACAGAGGACACATGTAACAGAGGACACATTACAGAGGACACACATTACAAGGGCACACATTACAGAGGACACATTACAGAGGACACATTACAGAGGACACATTACAGAGGACACATATTACAGAGGACACACATGACAGAGGACACATATTACAGAGGACACATTACAGAGGACACATATTACAGAGGACACACATGACAGAGGACACATTACAGAGGACACATATTACAGAGGACACACATGACAGAGGACACATATTACAGAGGACACATATTACAGAGGACACATGTAACAGAGGACACATTACAGAGGACACATATTACAGAGGACACATATTACAGAGGACACATGTAACAGAGGACACATTACAGAGGACACACGTGACAGAGGACACATTACAGAGGGCACATTACAGAGGACACATATTACAGAGGACACATATTACAGAGGACACATATTACAGAGGACACATTACAGAGGACACATGTAACAGAGGACACATTACAGAGGACACACGTGACAGAGGACACATCCTCGTTGCATATGATCTGTTTTCTACCATCCTCCTCAGAGACCAACCCTCCAAGGTTCCTTCAATTTCAACTGTTATTTTGTACAAAACTATTTCTGCAAATAAAGTTATTTCTTGAAAAAAAAAAACAGCGCTCATGTTATTGGCTGTGAGCGCCGTCACGGCCTCTGACGTCAGCTTGTTCCTCATCGTTGCTTCCGGCGTGAGGACGTTCTCTTTTACGCCTGTGCACGCCGGTTCCTTACGCACGCGGGAGACAGAGTCAGAAAATAAGCCGTCTGTGGCCGGCCGTGGTGTTATTATCGCCCGAGCACCGGAAAGCGGAGTCCTCGGTGCTGTCCCTGCGCTCGTTGTGCGCCCTGAACGCTTCCTGTACACGCACGGAGCCAGCCGGTATCACACACTATGCCTAAGAATAAAGGTGAGGCCCAGGGAAGACTCGGGCGACTCGTCGTGAATAAGGGCCGGTGTGGAGCTCCAGGGGAGGAGCGCGGTGCTGGGACACGTCGTATATCCGCGCCGGAGCCATAGCGGCCTGTGCACGGCCGGTACCTGGGGAGGCGGACATGTGCCGGCACAGGGGTGTACTGAGCCGAGCTCCAGTGTGACAGCTGATCGCAGGAGCAGTAGCCGCACCAGGTATACTTACTAAAGATTATACAGACAAAAGAGGTAGAGGGCAGGAAAGGTGATAAAGCCGGTGCCTCCCATACAGAGGCCGTGTTCTGCTGCCTCCCTGCTGTTCTGTAGGGGTTATGGGGTTCTCCAATGAAAAGTGAACTTGTTGTTTTGTGGGGTCCCACTGCTGGCGCTGCACTGATCGGCGGAGCGGGCACTTTTATCCCCTGATGACTCGCATGATCAACCTCTGCTGCGCTCCCTGCGGGCTGTGTATTATGCACGCAGCTTTTTTTTAGCACCATAAAGAATGAGCGGAGGACGGGTGTCAGACCTGCCGCTCCATACTGTAACGATCGGTTCCGGCCCCAGCGGTCGCACACCCACCGCTCAGTATGTTATCACCTATCCTCTGACCTGGTGATAATTTGTCTTACTAGACAATCCCTTTACAGAAGGGACTAAATATGTGTATATTGTGTGTGTCTTCTCCAGTATCCAGCACTATGCTTCTCAGTGACATCACCCTTCTGCACACTGTCCAAGTCACACTGCGTGACCCGAAAGTGACTTTTAAGGGTATGCCACACTAAGCGAGATCGCTAACGAGATCACTACTGCGTCACCATTTGACGCAGTAGCGATCTCGTTAGCGACTTAGCTGTGTGTGACATGTAGCAGCGATGTGGCCCCTGCTGAGATGTCGCTGATCACTTATGAACGTTCTGAGCCGTTTTTTGGTCGTTGGTGTCCCGCTGGTGAGCCTGAATCGCTGAGTGTGACACCCTTTATGAACGACTTCACCAGCGTCGCAGGTGGGACTAGGTTTTCCTAACGACCGCAGAGGTCGTTATACAGATCACTGATGAGTTGTGTTTGGAATCTAACTAGCGATCACATAGCAATCGCACTAGCGATCTCGCCAGGTCGTGTCGTTGTTGTGATCGCTGGTGCGATCGCTAAGTGTGGCAGTGCCTTTACAGTATAAGACTATGGAGCGTCAGACCGAGGCCCCATAGGCTTACATTGCAAAAGAGACCTCCAGCTCCGGAGCGTCTGGAGAGCAGTGACGTCACTGAGGAGTGCAACGATGCTTGGAAAAGGTGGCGGCAGGTGAGAATAATAACACACACACTACATACACAGATTTAGTTAAAAAATATATATTAGTGATTCTTTAAGTCTTTTCTGCCATACCAGCATCACCGTTGAGGGCAGCAGTTGGTTGCAGGAGTCATGTGGATGGTAGGCGAGATGTAATTGCTACAGGACTGATGAGGACCTACCAGAGTAGTGGGGGATTGAAAATGAGAGCTGGGTAGTCAGGCTAGCCCTTGGATCTAGAAGTGCTCCATGAGTCTTTGTCCATGAAATACATGGAGAGCTCAGGTCTGCAAGAGCCTCCTAAAGTTACAGTAAGTTCTCGCTTGTAGGGATGACTGCTGAACCCCTATGCTGTCCATAGCGTATGGACTTCTGCATTAAAGGGGTTGTCCAGGTTTATGCTATCAACCTATATCAAAGCTAAGTCATCTGTGTGAGAACAGTGGGGGTGCAGTGTGTCAGACTCCCACCAATCAGCTGGCTTTGGATCCATTATCTGAATGTAAACAGTAAATGAAACCAGAGCCTTATCGCGCTGGTCGCTGTGCAGTCATTGTTTCCGAGATCTTCACTTCAGCTCCTATTCTTTTTGATATTACTAAAACAAATTATTTTTTTTGCAAGTTTATTTCAAGTATTTAAAGGAAAGACTATGAATTTTGATATCACCATTGGCATATTAAGCCGTGAAACCAAGCTAACGGTTCATCTTTACTGTAAAGTGTTAGAACAAAACTCAAAAAACATGGTATCGGTTCAGATGATTGGCCTAGAGGTGTTTCCAGTTGGCCACGTGGAATTGTTTTTGGTTCAAAAAACATTCGGCTATTTTCCCCATTGCACCGCAGGTGGCATTAACTGTACTGGAAAACAGGAAATCTATATAGTAACCTGAATGTTGTCTCTCAAAATGTCAATGCATTTTGCAAAAGATCAAGTAGAAAATGAACAGAAAAATAAACTATTTGGCTCTAAAAGGCAGAGGTGAAAAAAAATCTCCAAAAGGTTAAAGGGGTATTCTCATCCCAGTCACTTATGATGGAGATGGCAGGAGACCAGAGGTGGTTGGGGCTAAGGAAGCAGATGAGAGGTCTGTGCTGTATGGTATCTGAGACTGTCATAGACGTGAGACTCTGAGTAGCGTCACGGGCTGCGCTGTTTATGTAACACCCTAACCATGAAAGGCAGAGGTTGGGGAGTAATGGGGCTTTCCAGGTAATAAAGTTCTTGAAATGGTAGAAATTTGTGAAACAAACATTTTTTTCTACCTTGATTGAAAATTCATATGGGCTTGACTATTTTCTGCTTCATTATTTCAACATTGGAAATTCTGCAGTTTGTTTTTTTTTTTTTACCAAAAGGGTTTAACCTTCTTTGCTTCATTTCAGTCCACTCAGAAAGTTTACCTCTCTGATAGCCTTTCTAATTCGCTCCACTAGCCAGGTCTCGTGACACTAGGAAGACAGTCCTATGCAGGGTGGATAAAAATCATGATTTTTTTAAAAAAAAAACAAAAAAATCGGATTTTTTTGATTTAAATCGGATTTTTTTGATTTAAATCGGATTTTTTTGATTTAAATAGGATTTTTTAATCAAGTTGTACACAAGCAAAACTTTGTCTTTTTGCAAATCAAATTATTTTACACAAATAAAAATATTAAAACAGTTGATGATTATGAAACCTAATAATTTTTATTTGCACTATTAAACAATCAGAATTGAACTACAGAGAGTAAAGGTACTGCCACACTAAACAATCCCGCTAGCGATCACGATAACGACGCATACTAATGCGATCGCTAGCGGGATTGTTTCTATATCGCTAAGTGCGGCCACATTTAGCGATATAGTTAACGACGCTATCGCCGTTAGCGATCTTCTTAACGACTTTAGCGGTACAAAAGTACCGCTAAATCGCTAAGAAAAGGTGCCACACAGCGATTAGATACTTACCCAGCGGGAGCGCCGACGAGAAAATAGGGTCCGGAACGATTCCAGCGACGAGCGAGATCACAGCAGGAAGCTCGTCGCTGGCAGCTGCCGCACTGAACAACATCGCTAACGGGATCGCTAAATAGTGACGTTTTTTAGCGATCCCGTTAGCGATATTGTTCAGTGTGGCATACCCTTAAGTACTTTTTAACAATAGCCTATCTCTAACGTTTGAAGTAAGCAAACATCTTCAGTGAATACATCAGTCCTTTAAGCCTACTGTTTATTTAGGACTTTTAATAGGAAAACTAGTTGTCCTGCTTTAGCAGTTCCTAAGCGGTTTCGGACTGTTGTGTGCACAAAACCAAATGAAGAAAACAATCTCTCTACTCCTGCCGATGAAGCCGATGCAGTCAGTAGCTGAGTAGCTACATTTATTATCTTCGCTGGAAGAACAAGTGATTGCTACTTCCACCAGTCCAGTGGTTTTAGTTCATTAACGACGTTATCTGCAAACATGTATTTTTGAAATGGTGCAGATTCACACTTCAATTTCAGCACAGTTGCCACAATGTCATGGTTAGTATTGGCGAGCCACTCCATTGCAGAGTTGATTTCCGCCTCAGATAGTTTTTTCCCTCTGTAGATGGGATGCAAGATATTGGCTAAATAGTGTTCTTCTTTTAATGCTTGGTCCTTGCGGTGGTGTATTGCAACCTTTACATTGTTTGAGAGGTTCAAGCGATCTAGCGAACCTTCTAAATCTTTCCAAACTTCTGTGGCATCAGCTATGGTTGCAGTATCTTTCTGCATTTTATCCAACGCAGTAGATATTGGCTTTAACCTTTCCAAAAGGTCCTCGGCATTTCTCTTCACACCAAGATTTAATACTTTGCTTCGTATATTAGCATCAATTTATCCCGATGTGTTTCGCAAATGGACACTAATTTTGACCAGTTGTTAATAAACAGTTCCAAGCATTCAGCCAAGGTATTCCATCTAACATCTTGTGGTAGAACCAACTTCAGTCCTCCCATTTCCTTGTAGGTTGCATGTGCAAAATGATTATTGCGGAAATATTTAACAATTTCTACAACATGTTCCTTGACACCCGAAATAATATGCAGGTCTTTTGCCAAAAGATGCAACAAATGGGCAGAACAACCGTATGTAATGACATTTGTGTCATCCTCATGTGCCAGTTCCGCTCGCATTTTTGCCACATTGCTTGCGTTATCAGTAACTAAGTTCCTTACTTTACATCCAAACTGTTCTTGGCATTGGTGAATTGAGTTCTTAGCAATTTCAAGTAAATATTCAGCAGTATGTGAATTTCCAGATGTGTCGATTGTGTCTGTAAGGTAAGTTTCACCATCTTCTGTTGTGACACAAGTGCAAATTATGGGGTCGTTGTGGATGTTGCTCCAACCATCCAAGCTCATTTAACAACTTTGTCTTTCAAATATTTTGTACAAGCCGCTCTTTCTTTATCGTATACAGCCTGAAGATGTTTTCCTGAAATATCAAATCTACTTGGTGGTTTGTAGCCTGGTCTTATTCCTTCGATCATTTGTACAAACAATGGGTGTTCAACTAGTCGGAAAGAAGAATTGGTTGCAAATATGAATTTAGCAATTAATTCATCAAAATGTTCTTTCTGGCTCGTCGTAGTCTTTAAGAGGAATTTTTCTACACTTTGCACGCAAAGTTTTTTGTTGGGCTGCTTTGTTGAAGTTGTACCCAGATATTGATTGTCACGTGCAGCACAAGCCATATTTGACCCTGAAAGCACAGTAATTAAAAATATAATTCGACTGCGTATTTGAAGAAATATAACGAAAATATTTTGAAACAAACTTTTTGAACAATGTAATGGTCCTCGTCCTATAAGGGCTGTCTCAAAAGTTATGCTACTCAAGTTTCCGGTGAAGTTGCTGTAATACTAGTAATATCAGAGCAACTGAAAAAAATTATGTCACAAAAGTTTTAAAAATGTTTTTTTAAAAAAATGGTCAATTTGGCAGACTTCAAAAGTGAATTGTAGCCTACAATAAAAAAAAATAGGCGTATACACACTCTTTTATTTTTACTTAACGTTAATCTTCTGTGAAATATTGCCTTAACATAAATTTAAATTCTATACTCCAGAACTAGTGCTAGAAATTTTTCTTTTCATAGACTTTAACCATCCCAGTAAAACGTCTGTTAAAATAGGTTGTAATTGCCAGACTTACCACTAGTGCTAGGGTCCTGGTGCATAAGAAGCTGTGGGGGTTCATTGACATTAGTTGTATCACTATCAACATCTTCATTTCCCTTCTGGTTGCAGTTTTCATAATGTGATTTCAAACGGCAAACAAGTCCTTGGATATCCTTTTGACAGTATTTGCACTTTGCTCTCCCACCTTTCTTTCCAAGCTCTGCTGGCATCTCAACAAAATGAACCCAAATAGGGTCTCTCTTACGACCTGCCATGGCTCACGCAGATCGCTTCTGAAGTTTGATTGTTACTACAGCCAAGTACTGCTGACTGACTATCCAACAAGTTTGGGCATGTCAACTGAATGGAAAAAGAAACTGAAACCAAGCTACAGAAAGTGAAACCAAGCTAGAAGTGTGGAGTTAATTGAACAATGATTGAAAGTTTTAGATTTTAATCGTGATTTATATTAAAAAAAATCTTTTGATTTAAATCATGATTAAAATCACGATTTAAATCGATCTGATTTAAATAGAAAAAAATCATTTGATTTAAATCAATCCACCCTGGTCCTATGGGACAACAGCCCCATGATAGGGTGCGGCCAGGAAACCCGCTGCCAGTCCGTGCTTCGTGTGTGAATCTCGCCTTGGACTTAGTGGTGTAATCAGACTGATGCGTAATTAGAAACTTCTGCATCATTTGTTTTCCTGCCAGTATTTTATCATCATACAATATAAAATGTTAAGTGTTCAGATTTAATGCAGATTTCAGACTGCCGGATCGTTAGTGTGCTGTCACATATGAATAGTCTACAGTCACTATTGCTGCTCAGAAATCCCTTTGAGCTTTATGCAGTGTACTGCCACCTCAGCAAAAGGTGGTTCCTCTTAATTACAGTGTCTACACAGGGTTGGGAGGCCAAAGAGACAGGGGAGATGACATGGCCACAGGCCAGCTAGATAAGGTTGTTGAATGTTAAGCTTTTCATACAAGTGAACATTTTCCAGATTAAATTCAGAATGGAGGCTGCATCCTGCTAGTGCACTGTTCATCTTTCAAGATCTGGTGAGGCTATTTTCATGTTGTGTTTTTGCTAAAAAGATCATTTGTGTCACTGTCAGGGCTTCTTTTTATCATTTAGACTAGATGATACTTTACCTCATTATTTAGCTGTTGTTTTTTAATGAGATCACAATATTTCACAACTTTGATTTTATACATTTCCTGGTGTTTTGTAGTAAATGGAGAAATATTAGGACATCAGAGAATATTCAGTAACCAGAAAGTTGCTGACTTTGTCCCGATTGTGCTAAAAGGAGTATTCCTAACTAGAGTTGTGAGAATTTGTTCGGATTTGGTTCCGAATTCGATCAGCAGCAAATATTGCTTTTGCAATATTCGTCGAACGCAGCCGAACGTCATGAGTCAGTGGGAGTAGAAATTACCGAATATGTTCGGAACCGATCATCAAACATACATTCGTCACAAATATGGCAAATTCAGTTTCGGCTACCGAATCCGAGGAAATTCACTGAACTCTGTTCCTAACCCTTTAAGTAAAGATTAATGGAAATGTGACTCTATTGGTGGACTATTGGGTCATAAGCTAGGACGGAAGGGTCTTGGATGTTGAGTTTGTGTTTTTGATAATGGTTCCTAGTAAAGCACAGTTTGGTCACTTGTGATTAAAGTTACACCATGGACATGGATATAAATGATGCCATTCTTAAGCCTGGGTCTCACATAGCGATACACCAGCGATCCCGACAACGATCAGGATCGCTGGTGTATCGCTACATGATTGCTGCTGAGCTGCCAAACAGGCAGCTCAGGCAGCGACACTGCGGGTAACATCGCTTAGTTACCCGCAGTGTACATAGGATACCAGCGCCCTGATGCAGGGAGCTGGTAACCAAGGTACACATCGGGTTTCCAGGCGCTGCGCGGTGCCTGGAAACCCGCTGTGTACCTTGGTTACCAGCTCCCTGCATCAGGGCGCTGGTATCCAAGGTACACAGCGGGTTTCTAGGCACAGCCCCGCGCCTGGAAACCCGCTGTGTACCTTGGTTACCAGCGGATCGCTGGTCTCCCGCCTGTCACACGCAGCGATGCGTGCCTGTCAGCGGGAGACCAGCGATCAAAAAAATGTCCAGGACATTCAGCGACGATCAGCGATACCCGGCAGGGGGGCTGATCGTTGCTGAATGTCACACACAGCGATATCGCTGGTGAGCTCGCTGCTGCGTCACAAAACTAGTGACTCAGCACCGATCTCGCTAGCAAGATCGCTGTGTGAGACGGGGGCTTAAGAACGCACTGTGCATGTTTGTGTTACATTGATAACTGGATAAAAATGAATGCTGAAACTTCAGGCTCTTTCACTGTACAAAGTTTTAAAACCCAATTAAACTGCCGTACAGGCAACATTTCGGCTTTAAAGGGAACCTGTCGTTAGATTATTGTCACGCAGTGGCAGCCAACTACGTTTGACGCTGCAGCGTTTCACAGAACACCTAGTTTGAAAGCCAGACATTGTCTTGCCCGGCTTTTCTAGCTTTCTTTTCTTTCTGCAATGCTGCAGGATTTTAGAGAAACACATTCCTGGATTCAATTGCCAAGGTTTGGGTAGCATGAATAAAATAAAGAGAATCTGTTAAGACAAGAATAGCACACAGGAATTCTGATGAAAAACATCACATTCTTTTTCCCTATTCCTATTAAATAGTATAAAATTAGAGACGTGATTGATATAGTTGTGGGCCGAAAGATTCTGACAATCAGCGCCATTCGAAACTGAGCTATATCATTTGGCAGGTTTCACAAACATAGACTTCAGTCACATATTAGTGTTTTTCCTATAAACCTATCGGAAATGTTAGAACCGACAGACCCTAATAACTCAGTGAGGGGCAGATATAGGGTCCATTGTTTAATTACGGTAATCCAGTATAGCATTAATGTAAGTGTGACCATAGCATAGATCTATATAGGGATCTAAGGGAACACAGGAGCTTGTCACTTCACTTGCCTGTAAAGGGTATGCCACACCAAGCGAGATCGCTAACGAGATCACTACTGCGTCACCATTTATGACGCAGTAGCGATCTCGTTAGCGACTTAGCTGTGTGTGACATGTAGCAGCGATGTGGCCCCTGCTGAGATGTCGCTGATCGTTTATGAACGTTCTGAGCCTTTTTTGGTCGTTGGTGACCCGCTGGTGAGCCTGAATCGCTGAGTGTGACACCCTTTATGAACGACTTCACCAGCATCGCAGGTGGAACTAGGTTTTCTCCTTCGTCTCATTGGGGGACACAGGACTGTGTGGTGTATGCTACTGCCACTAGGAGGCTGACACTAAGTAAACATAAAAAAAGGTTAGCTCCTCCTCCGCCGTATACACCTCAGCACTGGCCGCAGGCAAACCCAGTTCATGCTTAGTGTCTGATGGAGGCACACGTCTGGTTTCTTCCAGACCATTTTTTTTTTTTTCTCTCTATTTTCCCACGAAGATTTGACAGGGGCGACGGACCCTTTTGAAGGGGTCCGATCTCCCCAAACCACCAACGGGCGAGCACGTGGAGTAAAGCCTCCACGTATCCTCTCCCGCGACGTGGGATACAAATGCCGGACTCAGCCCTGACCACCCTAAGGTATTGAAACCCTAGGCTGTACAGAGGCAGAAAATAGTCCGTGCGGCCCCCACTGCACCACCAAGGCAAGACCGCGGTGCTGCAAGGAGGCGGATGGTCCCTCTCCTCACCCCCTGAAGGGGTGATGGAGTTAGGGTGCCTGCACCATCCTCACCCCCTTTTTTTTTTTCTGGGAAGCCCCTCTCTAACCACTGCGGCTGAGAGACGCTGGGACCTTTTTTGGGAGAAAAGCCTACATATGCTCCAGTGGATCACGGCTGGGAACCCACCTTTAATCCAGGATCGTCGGTCGTGGAAGAGTTGGAGCAAAGGGAAAGCGGTCCGGTGTTTTCAGGAGCAGCTCCAAGGCAAAAGCGGGCAAGTCCATGGCTGAGTTCCCCATACTCCTCCCCCCGTATCCGGCGGCCTGCTCTCCGACACAGGGGCGGCCGCCGCCAAAAATTTACCTGCCGGCGCTAGGCCGCGGGCGGAAATCTAGCCCCCGGCTTTTGCCGAGGGTCAGGCAACGCGAGGGGTAATTCGGGAGGAGCGCGTTCTCGGGCTCCTCCCCCCAGCAGCGGCACTTCCGGCGGGCCCGCCCCCCTGATCCCGAGCGGCCGCCTCCGAAAATTTAGGCCGCGGCCTG
The DNA here is from genome assembly GCA_033576555.1 of Oophaga sylvatica. Lineage (NCBI taxonomy): Eukaryota > Metazoa > Chordata > Amphibia > Anura > Dendrobatidae > Oophaga > Oophaga sylvatica. The sequence continues at coordinate 551,733,282 of JARQOD010000002.1, read as the reverse complement.
AAATTTAGCCCCCGGCTTCGGCCGGAGACTAGGCCGCGGCTGGAAATCAGGTCCCCGGCTTCTGCCGGCGCTAGGCCGCGCCCTGCGACCCCTCCCCCTAGGGCTCGGCTATTTAGGAACGCCTCCCTGAAAGGGGAGCACGTTTTTTGGAAGTCTGGAGCTTCCGTCTTCCTTTTTACGCCACACGGTCCAGCAAGTGAGGTGAAAAATCATTAAAGGACGTTCGGGAACAGGACTGGGGTAAGTGCTACTACCTCCAGCCTGGTTGCTCCGTTTTTTGCTGCGCTCCGCACCGCCACATCCAAATTATTCTGACAGGAGGAAATCTGTGACAGATCCAGTATGTCCAGAAGGGCTAAGACCCACACGGTGTTTTATACTGCATGCATTGCCTGTAGATCCCCTTTTCCGCACGCCCAGACTAATCGGGTCTGCGAAGCCTGTGACTCCGAACGGGCTCAGGAGTCCTTACCTATAACCGAGCCTAGTGCGTCAGGTCCTCCGGAATGGGCCTTGTCTCTTTCTCAATCTGTGGCGTCATTAACCAGAGCAATCGAGTCCCTTCAAGCTCCCGATAGGAGCAGGGACAGTGGTTCACCCGGCTTCACTACGCCTCAGGAACCTCCGGCCTGCAGGGGCCGCGCTCTTACCAGGCAGACACATGGGAAGCGAACCCATACTGCGTCGCCTATGCCGTCCGGGCCTCGGCATCCTTTAGCTCAGTTTCTCGCTCTCCCTCTCCTTTGGAGGCAAGTGATCAGTATTCAGATTCTGATTCTGAAGGGTCCCTCAATCTAGAGGCACCGTATTGTCAGGAGACAATTGACAGTCTGATTGAAGCTGTCAATCAATCCCTGGGGATAGAGGATGAATCCACCTTGGCCTCTGGTCATAAGGTGTCTTTCAAACGAGCCAGACAAACTCATAAGGTTTTTGGTGCTCATCCTGAGTTTGAGGAGCTGGTGCAGCGCCACCGAGAAAAACCGGACAAGCGCTTTGCAGGACAAAAGGCCCTTAATACCAGATATCCTTTTGCTCCCGAACTTCTGAAAGTGTGGGCAGAATCTCCTACAGTCGATCCTCCTGTGTCGCGTTTAGCGTCTAAAACGCTTCTCTCCCTTCCTAACGGTTCCTCGATCAAGGATCCAACGGATCGTCTGGTTGAAAGTTTGGCCCGCTCAGTGTTTGAGGCATCAGGCTCTGCACTCTCTCCTTCTTTTGCAGCGACTTGGGTTGCTAAGGCCATGATATCTTGGTCGGAGTCTCTAAATAGAGCCCTTCACGGTATAGAGGTGCCTTCTGAGGTAACGGAAATCTCCAATCAGATAGCTCTTGCAGGAGATTTTTTAATCAACGCTTCTATGGATGCGGCAAATTGCGCGGCATTAGCTGCAGCTAATGCGATTGCTATCAGGAGAGCTTTGTGGTTGAGAACTTGGCGAGCGGATTCAACCTCAAAGAAATCACTTACGTCCTTACCCTATCAGAGCGGCCGATTATTTGGCGAGAAGTTGGATCAGCTCATATCTGATGCGACGGGAGGAAAGAGCAGTTTCCTTCCTCAGCAGAGGATTAGACAGCCTTTTCGCCGACAGCTTCAGCCTCGCTTTAGGGCCTTTCGTAACCCAGGTTGGGCCGCGCCAGCCACCTCCAGCGGCTCAGGTCGACCTAATCAGGCCAGAGATCGCCAAGTCTCCTACAAGACCAACCCTTTGGGAAGAATGCGATCTCAAAAGCCAAGATCTAGAGGGTCTAAATCCCAAAGATATTCGGATAAATGACTGGAGGCAGAATCCGGTCAATTTATCCAGAGTAGGCGGCCGCTTACTCTGGTTTCGCCCCACTTGGCTATCAATTACTCACGACAAGTGGGTCAGGGAGTTAGTTTCCTCGGGGTACAAAATAGAATTCATCAATCGTCCGTCAAATCGATTTTTTCCTTCGCGTCTTCCCAGAAAAGAATCCCGTGTTCACGCCTTATTCAAGGCGGTCGAATCTCTTCGGCGCAGCGGGGTCATTGTTCCTGTTCCAGAGGTCGAAAGGGGTCAGGGGTTTTACTCCAATCTGTTCATAGTACCCAAGAAGGACGGCTCTGTCAGACCCATTTTGGACCTAAAACGACTAAATCAATTTGTCAGAATTCGACGGTTTCGAATGGAGTCTCTCCGATCGGTTATTGCAGCCATGGAAAAGGGGGAATTTCTAGCATCAATAGACATTCAGGATGCCTATCTCCACATCCCCATATTTCCTCCTCATCAGAGGTTTCTTCGGTTTGCCATCGGCAACCTTCACTTCCAGTTCACAGCCTTGCCGTTCGGACTAGCCACAGCCCCCAGGGTGTTCACAAAGGTTATGGCTGCCGTTGTGTCCATTCTGCACTCCCGGGGGATAGTCATTTTGCCATATTTGGACGATCTTCTCATCAAGGGTCCGTCCTATCAGGCTTGCGAGAAGAGTGTCAGCATTACGCTAGACACCCTTGCTCGCCTGGGGTGGCTGGTGAATCTAAAGAAATCGTCTCCCGTGCCATCTCAAAGGATCACCTTTTTAGGAATGATTTTCAACACTGCTCAAGGGTTGATAACTCTTCCTCAGGAGAAGGCTCTAGTTCTCCGTCAGGAGGTACGGATCCTTCGCCAACCAATACCTCACACCATCCGGTTTTGTATGAGGGTCCTAGGAAGGATGGTGGCAGCGATCGAAGCCATTCCATTTGCCCAGTTCCATCTCCGCTCCCTTCAGCATGCTCTCTTGGCAGTATGGAACGGGAGCCCTTACTCGCTCAATTTTCAGTGCCGTCTTTCCCGGCAGGTCAGACAGACGCTTTCGTGGTGGACAAGGGACATCACTCTTCGCCAGGGGCGATATTTTCCTCCAGTCCATTGGCTGATAGTCACAACGGACGCCAGCCTTCTCGGATGGGGAGCAGTGTTTCGTCACTATACAGCTCAGGGGACTTGGTGTCGGCAGGAAGCGACCCTCCCAAGCAATATTTTGGAGATCCGAGCTGTTCGGCTGGCTCTGAGGCGTTTTCACCATCATTTGGCGGGCCGCCCTGTCCGAATACAATCGGACAATGCCACAGCGGTGGCATACATAAATCATCAGGGGGTACCCGCAGCAGGGCAGCCATGCGCGAGGTAGGACACATTCTATCCTGGGCAGAAAGAAATCACTCTGTGATATCAGCGGTCCACATTCCAGGCGAGGAGAACTGGGCAGCGGATTTTCTCAGCCGTCAGGGGATAGCGTCAGGGGAATGGTCGCTACATCCCGAGGTATTCCAGCAGATATGCCTACGTTGGGGAACCCCAGATGTGGACCTGATGGCCTCCAGGATAAACGCCAAGGTGCCCAACTTTGTCTCCCGGTACCGAGATCCGCAGGCAATTGCAGTAGATGCCCTGGTTCTACCATGGAATCAGTTTCATCTTCTATACTTGTTTCCACCAATGGCTCTGCTCCCAAGGGTGATCAGGAAGATCAGGTTAGAGGGGTACCAGCGATATTGATCGCTCCGGATTGGCCGCGTCGCTCATGGTACGCAGAGCTGGTAAAGCTGCTCAGCGACGCACCCTGGCGTCTGCCAGAACGCGTGGATCTTCTCTCCCAGGGCCCAGTTTACCACCAGAACTTAGCGGTCCTGTGTTTGACGGCCTGGCCGTTGAATCTTGGATTCTGACTAGGGCTGGATTCTCCAAAAAGGTCGCCGCCACAATGGCTAGCGCCAGAAAACCCACCTCGGCTCGTATCTACCACGGTACTTGGAAGGTCTTTTTTACATGGTGCAGGGAACATGGTTATTCCCCACTTCACTTTTCAATCCCCAACATTCTGTCTTTTCTCCAAGCAGGCTTAGATTCAGGCTTAGCACCAAGTACTCTTAGGCGTCAAATATCGGGCTTGTCGGTTCTTTTTCAGCGAAGGATCGCATCTAATTTATAGGTCAAGACCTTTATTCAGGGGGTTGTCCATATAGTGCCCCCCTACAAGGCTCCCTTAGATGTTTGGGATCTCAATCTTGTTCTGGGAGTTCTGCAAGAATCTCCTTTTGAGCCTCTTCAGGAGGTTTCCCTGACATACCTTTCCTGGAAGGTGGTATTTTTAGTGGCCATAACATCCATAAGGCGGGTTTCGGAGCTGGCAGCACTATCCTGCCGAGCTCCGTACTTACTTTTCCACCGTGATAAGGTAGTGCTTAGGCCAGCACCTCCTTTTTTGCCTAAAGTCGTGTCCTCATTTCACATCAATGAGGACATTGTTTTGCCCTCATTTTGCCCAGCTCCGACGCACCGGGTAGAAAAAGCTCTCCATACGCTGGATCTGGTGAGAGCACTCAGGAGATATGTATCTCGGACGGCATCCTTTAGGCAGACGGACACGCTGTTTATCCTCCCTGAGGGTCGCAGGAAGGGACTCGCTGCGTCTAGGTCAACTTTAGCTAGATGGATACGGGTAACCATTCAAGAGGCCTACCGCATCAGAGGCGCGGTGGTTCCCGCAGGAATCAGGGCTCACTCCACCAGAGCAGTGGGTGCTTCCTGGGCTCTTCGGCATCAGGCTTCGGCGGAACAGGTTTGTAAGGCGGCAACCTGGTCCAGTTTGCATACTTTTTCAAAACATTATAATGTCCATACTCAGGCGTCAGCGGATGCTAGCCTGGGTAGAAGGATTCTTCAGGGCGCGGTAGCGCACCTATGAGCAATGCCTATGTATAATTGCACTGTGGAGTCAGTTTCCCACCCAAGTGGACTGCTTTGGGACGTCCCACAGTCCTGTGTCCCCCAATGAGACGAAGAGAGAAATACGGATTTTTGTGTTACTCACCGTAAAATCCTTTTCTCCGAGACGCTCATTGGGGGACACAGCACCCTCCCTTATAGCCGGATGGCTTTGCTTTCTAAGCTAATTTTGTTTGCTTGGGTCTATATCAGTAGATTTACTTCTGGATATATTGTACCTGTATTAACACTGATTTTTGTTTTAGCCTCCTACTGCTTTTTGCACTAAACTGGGTTTGCCTGCGGCCAGTGCTGAGGTGTATACGGCGGAGGAGGAGCTAACCTTTTTTTATGTTTACTTAGTGTCAGCCTCCTAGTGGCAGTAGCATACACCACACAGTCCTGTGTCCCCCAATGAGCGTCTCGGAGAAAAGGATTTTACGGTGAGTAACACAAAAATCCGTATTTCCCAACGACCGCAGAGGTCGTTATACAGATCGCTGATGAGATGTGTTTGGAATCACAGATCGCTGATGAGTTGTGTTTGGAATCTTAACAGCTAAGTCGCTAACGAGATCGCTACTGCGTCATAAATGGTGACGCAGTAGCGATCTCGCTTAGTGTGGCATACCCTTAAGCTGAATTAAAGAGAATCTGTCAGTAGGATCAAAGCGCCTAAGCTGTCTATATGTCATGTAGGTCATAGGAATCTGAATACAATGATGACCTTTATCTGTGATCTGATGTCTTATTCCACAGTAATCCACATTTTTCTCAATTTGTGCACTGACCAAAATATAAACAATGCTTTTGCGCCCATTTTTCATGAGCTGAACTCAAAGATCGAAGACTTTTTCTATGTACATAAAAGGCCTTGCGTGAGGCAAATGGCGATCGCACCAGATGCTGACAGATTTTCTGACCCTTCCCGGACTCCCCAGTACGGTAAAACTTCACATTTTAGAGTGTGGCCACCCTAATGCATACCTGTGCAATAATCATACTGTCTAATCAGCATCTGGATAATGCCACACCTGTCAGGTGAATGGACTATTTCGGCAAAGGATAAGGGCTCACAAACACAGATTTAGACACATTTTAGAGAGAAAAAGGCCTTTCGTGTATATAGAAAAAGTCTTTAGATCTTAGACAGTCTGCCCTCCTGATCTACATGTCTCTCACTGGTGACTCCCCTTTTCCAGTAGGCTCTGGAGGCAGATTTTCATTCAGATCTATGTCCGGCCCATAGAATTTAACAGCTCATGTACATATTAAGAAAAATGGATTTCTGTAGAATTAGACATTGGATCGCTGATAACAAGGTATCATGCCCTTATAAACAGCTTTTTTTTTTTTTTTTTTTTTTCTCACACTTTTGGAGGGTGGTTTATTTTACCTCATGGGTCTGTGTTAGGCCTCTTTCACATTTCCGGCGGGCGCATGGCGGCGCCCCCGGCATTTTGCCGCAGCGCCGCATCTGAAAATCTGATGCGCCGCATGCGGCTTTTTTCGCATTGACATGCATTAGCGCGGATGGCGCCGCATGTCAATGCGTTGCATGCGGTTTTGTCCGGATGCGGCGCAAATGTACATTGCGGCGTCCGGAAAAAAACGCTGCATGTAACGTTTTTTGTTTTTGCCGGATGGTTTCTTATCTCTCCAAGCATCAGAAACCATCCGGCAAAAAACCGCATTTTGGCCGCCGGAAGTGTGAAAGGTTTTCACATGCGGCGCTGCGGCAAAATGCCGGGGGCGCCGCCAGGCGCCCGCCGGAAATGTGAAAGAGGCCTTAGAGTCCTACATTTACGTTTGGCATATGTGTTGGAAGACGCAAATGTAGTGTCCTTTTATCTATGGGTTCTTGACCTTTTGAGAGGTTTCCTTTTAGTCTTTGGCCTGTATGCATTAGTATTCCTTTGATTTTCATCTCTAGGGGAAATAGTAGCAGTCTGAGGTGTACGATCGTGTTCCTTTACTAATGTATGCTGTGCGGCAGGGCTATGGAGTCGGTTAGCCAAACCTCCTGTGCCTCAATTTCCCTGCCTCCTGCCTCCACAGCACTGATCACTACTGAGCATGTCCATAAAGTGCAGCACAGATTCAGCTCAACTATAAAAGCTGAGATACTTAGCTCAGGAACAGAACAGACATTTTATAGGACATTTCATAACTTTCCCAAATTCTTAATGAAAAAATGTACATCACATCCTGCACTGAACTACTGAACCCAATTTATTATATACTTTAGGAGTCGGTCCATTGTATACCGACTCCACCAAAATGGACACCGACTCCACAACCCTGCTGTGCAGTATGTTTTATTACAAGCCTTGCATTGGAGGCATACATCAGGAAATCTTTCCAGCTTATATCTCCGACTGAAGACTCCACTTGTTTGTACAAATAGCCTGAATTGTAATTTTATCCATGCTTTACTATTGGCTGTATGTGATATTTTATCATTGCCTAATTTCCATTTATTTATTTTTTTCCTTTTCAGGTAAGGGAGGTAAAAATAGAAGACGTGGTAAGAATGAAAATGAATCTGAAAAGCGAGAGCTGGTATTTAAAGAGGATGGGCAAGGTAAGAGATTCTCCAAAGATTTTGTTTGGTCTTAAGGCTGGGTCTCACATAGCGATACACCAGCGATCCCGACAACGATCAGGATCGCTGGTGTATCGCTATATTATCGCTGCTGAGCTGCCAAACAGACAGCGATCAGCACAAGGACACTGCGGGTAAACATCGCTAGTTACCCGCAGTGTACCTTGGATACCAACGCCCTGATGCAGGGAGCTGGTAACCAAGGTACACATCGGGTTTCCAGGCGCTACACGGTGCCTGGAAACCTGCTGTGTACCTTGGTTACCAGCTCCCTGCATCAGGGCGCTGGTATCCAAGGTACACAGCGGGTTTCTAGGCACAGCCCCGCGCCTGCAAACCCGCTGTGTACCTTGGTTACCAGCGGATCGCTGGTCTCCCGCCTGTCACACGCAGCGATGCGTGCCTGTCAGCGGGAGACCAGCGATCAAAAAAAATGTCCAGACATTTCAGCGAAGATCAGCGATACCCGGCAGGGGGGCTGATCGTCGCTGAATGTCACACACAGCGATATCGCTGGGGAGCTCGCTGCTGCGTCACAAAACTAGTGACTCAGCAGCGATCTCGCTAGCGATATCGCTATGTGAGACGGGGGCTTTACTTTACTGTTTAAAAAAGCACTCCTATTCCCATCAAAATTTGTATCCTCTAAAGACATTACAATCATCATATTATACAGCACTGTGTACTTACAATTGCTCATTTTGCCTTTCTTCCCAGCTAATTCTCTTTTCCATTAGGTCTATGACCTCACATGATTAGAAACTGATTAGCTGAATCCTGTTATGTACAAACATGAAGTTTCTTTTCCCTGCATGACTCATGAGTCACTCCAAAACTCCCTGGTAGGGGGAGGAGGGAGCAGCTAGGTCAGGAGTTGAAGAGGGGAATGAGAAATGCAGGGACAAGAGACTTCCTGTTTCTATGTAGAGCAGAGAATAGAGGAGAATTGGCTGGGTTGAAAGGCAAAATTAGCAATTGTAAGCACACAGTGCTGTATACTATGATTGCGATATATTAAGAGGATAAAATCTTTGATGGGAGGAAGAGTGATTCTTAAATGGCATGCCATTACCCTAATGGTTTATTAAGACACTGCAGATTTCTTGCAGACATTTTTTTGGACTGTCCTGCTCATTTCACTGGAGCAGAAATCCATTCTCATGCCACTGGAACAACCCCTATGAAATGGTGGATGACATATGAAATGGATGTTTCAATCAAAGATTATGCTCACGTGTGGCAGAACTTTCAAAGTGTTTCCATGGTTGCACGTATATTTTCGCAGTTTCCTATACGCTAGCATATATGCCGTGGAAAAAGGCGCAGATTTTACGTACAGTTCACCTTATGCTTTGCAAAGGCTGAGGCTAAGTGCAGACGGTGCGGATTCTGCTGAGGAATTTTCCGCGCAGATTTTGGTAAATCCGCAGGTAAAATGACCTGGGTTTTACCTGCGAATTTGCCGCGGTTTTTGTGCGGATTTCCCCTGCGTTTTCAGACCTGCGGATTTCTTTTTAGAGCAGGTCTGACAACGCTGCGGAACTGCACAAAAGAAGTGACATGCTGCGGATTTAAATCCGCACCAAATCCGCGCGGAAAGATCCGCAGCATGTGCACTGCGTTTTTTTTTTTTAACATTGAATCTAATGCTACTGTACATCACTTGCAGTTCTGCTGCGGATCTGCAGCGGAAAATCCACTGCGGATCCACAGCAGAATCCGCAACGTGTGCCTTAAATACACACTGATGGTTGCAGTAGGAGTTGAAAGGCTGCAGAATTCAAATCAGCGACCCTGGTCAGTTTTTGCTATTTTTTTTTCCCCACAGTTTGGGAATGAGGTTTGGTTAACTTTTATCCAAGCAAAACAGCAGCATAAAATCTGCTGCATTTACTCTATGGGGGAACATGCCATCAATGTAGCTTTCTATAGGTGATTTATCTTTAGTATTTTCTAGTCCTTGTCTGCCTTGGAAACTTGTCAAATTTCATCAACATAATTTCTCAATTTCATCGGACTGATATAAGCAAGGACAGGTTAGACTGGGTTATCTAAGCAATGTGATTAGGCCAGGGAACTATGAAGCACAGTTTATCTTTCCTTGTACAAGTTTGTGTACACAACGGAGATGTTGATCACTGCTTTACTGGATAAATGTGAGCTATATACCATAACTTGGGGTCTTGATTTATTTTCTACAATTTTTTTTTAATGCTAGTGAATCATATATTACATATTTATTTTTCCCAGAGTATGCACAAGTCATAAAGATGTTGGGCAACGGCAGACTGGAAGCTATGTGCTTTGATGGAGTTAAGAGGTTATGTCACATTAGAGGAAAACTGCGAAAAAAGGTAAGAGTTACCTTAAGGCCCTGTTACACATAGCGAGATCGCTGAAACGTCACCGATTTTGTGACGTAGCAGCGACCTAGCCAGCCCCCTGAGGAAGGCATTGTATGCCGAAACGCGCGTTGGGGAGGCAGGGGTCCAAGGTCTCGTCCAGAAAATTGTCAGCTGGTATGTTCGCTTCCATATGTGTCTCATTATAATCTGTGCCCATATATCAGTCCTGGTATTTGCCAGTGGGTATGTCTGCTCCCACATGTGTTTATATGTAATCTGTGCTTACATGTGTGTCTTCTCTATAAGAGTGGCATTGCCCCATTATAATTATTGGTAGCACCATGTTGCCCTATATATAGACCGTTTATATACCTACACATGTGATTGATTTATTTATTTTTTTTCTGTGTGTTCACCTTATGTAATGGCACTTGCCCGTTATGTGAATTGATGACATCAATATACTTCACATGTGGAATTTATCTAAAATATGTAATTATGGGTGATACATAGATCGACTATGCTTAGTATTATATCTGCGATTATACCTATACGTGTATATGGACGTTGCTTTGGTATCCCTGCTATGTTCAAATTCATGTGGTGACTTATGCACGTCACTTTATTCAGCTCCTTTGCTACCATTGATAGTATCATTTTTAAATTAATAAAGTTGTATTTTTCTGAATATGGACTTTTTGCACTGTTTTTTCTGTGGTCTTTCTAGCCAGCGATCTCGCTTACTGTGACACTCAGCGACGATCAGCCTCCCTTCTGGGTGTCGCTGAGTGTCCTGGACCATTTTTTGATTGCTGGTCTCCTGCTGGCCAGCGCGCATCACTGCGTGTGACAGGCGGGAGACCAGCGATAAGCAAGCTGGAGCTGATAACCAAGGTAAACATCGGGTTTCCAGGCGCCGGGCGGCGCCTGGAAACCCGATGTGTACGTTAGATACCAAGCGCGCTGGTTAAGGGGAGCTGGTAACCAAGGTACACAGAGGGTTTCTGAACGGCGCCTAGAAACCCGATGTGTACCTTGGTTACCAGCTCCCTGCACCAGCGCGCTGGTATCTAAGGTACACTGCGGGTAACTAAGTGACGTGCGTCGCTTGTTACTCGCATAGTCGCTGTCCTGATAACTGCTGAGAGCTGCCTGTTTGGCAGCTCAGCAGCGATCATGTAGCGACACACCAGCGATCCTGACAAGTGCATATCGTTGTCGGGATCGCTGGTGAGTCGCTATGTGTAACGGGACCCTTACAGAATGGAAAGTGTTAGCGACCATAAGCCTCATGTGACCTGTAACTCTCCAGCCGTTCTGAAACTAATTCCCAGCAATGTGATTTATAATGCTCCTATTTAATCTGATGCAGCTGGGTTTTGTAGGATTCTACGGGTACACGTGGGAGGTCGTATGGAGCGATAATGGCATAGTATCTGTGAGGCTTAAAGGGAATCTGTCACCCCATTTTTGCCCTATAAGCTGCTGCCACCGCCATCAGGGGTCCCGTTGCGGCTCCTGCGCAGGCGCACTGCTCTGCCCTGGTGAGGGCAGAGCAGAGTACTGCAGTGCGCAGGCGCCGGGAAAGGTCAGAGAGGTCCAGCGCCTGCGCACTGCAGTACTCTGCTCTGACCTCACCAGGGCAGAGCAGTGCGCCTGCGCAGGAGCTGGGACGGAAAGAAGAGGCCGGCTTCGCTACAAGATGGGAGGCGCCAAACTGGACCGCGACTCCCTCCGGACCGGACGGCTGACCGCCCCTGGGTGAGTATTTTATAATTCGTTTTTCTTCACTTTCAGGTGACATCGGGAGCTTATCTACAGTCATGGCCAAAAGTTTTGAGAATGACACAAATATTATATTTTCACATGATCTGCTGCCTTCTGGTTTTTATGTGTGTTTGACAGATGTTTTTATCACAGACAGAAATATAATTGCAAACATATGAGTAACAAAAGCTTATATTGACAGTTAGAATGAGTTAATGCAGCAAGTCAATATTTGCAGTGTTGACCCTTCTTCTTATCACCTTTGCTTTATGGCAAGGTGCTCCATCATGCTGGAAAAGGCATTGTTGATCGCCAAACTGCTCTTGGAGGGTTGGGAGAAGTTGCTCTTGGAGGACATTCTGGTACCATTCTTTATTCATGGCTGTGTTTTTAGGCAAGACTGTGAGAGAGCCGATTCCCTTGGCTGAGAAGCAACCCCACACATGAATGGTTTTCAGGATGCTTAACAGTTGGCATGAGACAAGACTGGTGTAGTGCTCACCTTGTCTTCTCCGAATGAGGCGTTTTCCTGATGTCCCAAACAATCGAAAAGGGGATTCATCAGAGAAAATAACTTTACCCCAGTCCTCAGCAGTCCACTGCCTGTACCTTTTGCAGAATATCAGTCTGTCCATGATGTTTTTTCTGGAGAGAAGTGGCTTCTTTGCTACCCTCCTTGAGGCCAGGCCTTGCTCCAAGAGTCTCCGCCTCACAGTGCGTGCAGATGCACTCACACCTGCCTGCTGCCATTCCTGAGCACGCTCTGCACTGCTGGTAGCCCGATCCCGCAGCTGAAACACTTTTAAGAGACGGTCCTGGCGCTTGCTGGTCTTTCTTGGCGCCCTGAAGCCTTTTTGGCAACAATGGAACCTCTCTCCTTGAAGTTCTTGATGATGCAATAGATTGTTGACTGAGGTGCAATCTTTCTAGCTGCGATACTCTTCCCTGTTAGGCCATTTTTGTGCATTGCAATGATGACTGCACGTGTTTCTTTAGAGATAACCATGGTTAACAGAAGAGAAACAATGATGCCAAGCACCAGCCTCCTTTTAAAGTGTCCAGTGGTGTCATTCTTACTTATTCATGACAGATTGATCTCCAGCCATGTCCTCATCAACACCCACACCTGTGTTAATGGAGCAATCACTGAAAAGAGGTTAGCTGGTCCTTTTAAGGCAGGGCTGCAATGATGTTGAAATGTGTTTTTGGGGGATAAAGTTCATTTTCTAGCCAAATATTGACTTTGCAAGTAATTGCTGTTAAGCTGATCACTCTTTATAACATTCTGGAGTATATGCAAATTGCCATTAGAAAAAGTGAAGCAGTAGACTTTGTAAAAATTAAAATTTGTGTCATTCTCAAAACTTTTGGCCATGACTGTACAGCATTCCAGAATGCTGTAGATAAGCCCCTGATGGTGGTGGCCGCAGCTTATAGGGCAAAAATGGGGTGACAGATTCCCTTTAAGACTCAGCATCAACTCTTCTAGTGTAGTTGTCATCTAACGCTTTCTATAGAAATGCATTGACAAGTGCAATATTTTTATATTCCTCACGGCATATGAACATCATAAAGGGGTGTAAGCGCTAAATCTGTATGGAGCCTCACTGGTGAACCCAGCTTGTCCAATTATTACATGAGAGGCTATTCATTTTAATTTGGGCATTACTGAAGCAGAGGTCTGTTTACTAGTTTGATGTGAACACTTTTTTTCTTTATTAGGTGTGGATAAACACGTCTGACATTATACTGGTTGGCTTACGAGACTATCAAGTATGTATTTTTACTATTCCGAACACCGGTTAACCATTTCTAAACCATCAATGCATTAACTGCTTCAGCCTGGAACTGGCAGTCAGATGGTTAATTACCATCTTTGCCTTCCCGATCGCTGTATACACTTTTGCGTTCAACAAGCAGTGTTAGACAGGATAAAAAGCGCTGCCAGTAGTTTCTCCTCCGGACCCAGCGCTCATGTGATTGCTGGGTGTAGGGAGGCAGAGCAGGATCTCCTGGTTCATTAAAAATATTGGCTCTGCTATGCAGCCCCGTTACAGCAGAAGTCTGCAATAAAAATATTAAAATGCATAGTATGAAATAAAAGAAAAGATAAATAAAAACAAAACTAAGAAAGAGACAGCGTCAGTCTAAATCGCTGTTTCTAGCCCTGTATCAAGTGAAAAAATATCTTAAAAAAAATAATAATTCTGCGAGGGGAAAAAAAAAGCAACATCAGAATATTTTTTTTGCAATTCTCTGTGGTTAAAAACGAGCATTTTCTATTGTTTATTTTTTTTTCATTACCCCCACCTCTTTGTTCTTTTCTATTATCGGCACAGAGTATAGAAAAGGTACCGTAATTTTCGGACTATAAGTCGCACTTTTTGCCCAAAAGACTTTGGGGAAAATTTGTGTGCGTCTTAGTCAGAATATACTTACAAACGCTGCGGCAGTGGTGGCTTTGTGCTGGGGTGACTGCAGCTCTCTGTGCTGCGTGGGGGGCTCCGCCGGCATTTTGTCAAAGCCCGGAGGCCCCCGCAGCTCCATTGCTGCGATGCGGTGGTCTCCGAGAAAATGGTCGCTGGTGGCGGCGCATGCTCAGATTCAGATCTCGGCCCGCAGATCTGTGCTGGGGCGGCGGCGCTTTGTGCTTCTCCGCCGGCATTTTGTCAAAGCCCTGTGACACAGAGCGCAGCCGCCGCACTAGCCTGGGATGGGATTTCCCGGAGGTCACCACAACCTGGACCCCACCTAAGAACCCATGTGACCACTGCTGCACATGTGCCGATATTCCCCCCGGGAAGCTGAATTCGGACTGTAAGACGGACCCCCATTTGTCACATCCTTTTTTTTCACATATTTTCCTTTTGAAAATTTGGGGTGCGTCTTATAGTCCAAAAAAGTCCCATGTATCATGAAACAAAACACTAATTATTTTATTTTTCGAGCGATAAGTTTGTAGAGCTGTTAATGGCGCATGTACGAAAAACCCATAAAATGTACTTGATCAAGAAGTAAACAGTGTGCTTTATTTCTTTTTTATTTGCAATTGATTCCAATGCTGACAGGTGCCACTGTGGCATTCGTCTAAAGCATATTTTTAATGTATGTAACTGATTAAACACTTATACTGTGAAGAACATAAGTATTCAATCCTTTGCTGATTTTGTTAGTTTGCCCACTGACAAAGACATGAACGGTCTATAATTTTAAGGGCAGGTTAATTTTAACATTGGGAGATAGAATATCAAAAATAAAATCCAGAAAATCACATTGTGTAAATTATATACATTTATTTGAGAAATAAGTATTTGATCCCTCTGGCAAACACTTAATACTTGGTGGCAAAACCCTTGTTTTTTGTAGCAGTCAGACGTTTTTTGTAGTTGATGAGGTTTGTGCACGTCAGGAGGAATTTTGGTCCTCTCCTCTTTGCAGATCATCTCTAAATCATTAAGATTTTGAGGCTGTTGCTTGGCAACTCGGAGCTTCAACTCCCTCTATAAGTTTTCTATGGGAGTTGAAGCTTCGATCCTGCTTCCTGGATCGCATCAGCTGATCGGCGCCGCCGCTGCTGCTGCATGTGTTGCGGCTGTGTCACAGCACATGCATGGAGAGCTTGTGTGTTGGGCTCTCCATGCATGTGCGTTGACTGTGACACAGCTGCGACACATGCAGCTGCGGTGCTTGTCAGCCAGTGCGATCCAGGAAGCCGGGTTCCCTCTGCAACTTATTCGTCAAGCACTATAGCTTGCTGATTAAGAGGGAACCCGAACATATTCGCTCATCTCTATTCATTGGCAAACTTCAGACGGGCCTGCACGTCTTCTTGAGCTAGGGGATCTTGCGGGCACTGCAGGATTTTAAACCTTTACGGCGTAATGTGTTACCAATGGTTTTCTTGATGACTGTGGTCCCAGCTGCCTTGACATGATTAACAAGTTCCCCGTGTAGTTTTAGGCTGATCTCTCACCTTCCTCATGATCAAGGATACCCCACGAGATGACATTTTGCATGGTGCCCCAGATCGATGTTGATTGACAGTCATTTTGTATTTCTTCCATTTTCTCCTTCGTCTCATTGGGGGACACAGGACTGTGGGTGTATGCTACTGCCGCTAGGAGGCTGACACTAAGTAAACATAAAAAAAGGTTAGCTCCTCCTCCGCCGTATACACCTCAGCACTGGCCGCAGGCAAACCCAGTTCATGCTTAGTGTCTGATGGAGGCACACGTCTGGTTTCTTCCAGACCATTTTTTTTTTTTTTTCTCTACTTTCCCACGAAGATGTGACAGGGGCGACGGACCCTTTTGAAGGGGTCCGATCTCCCCAAACCATCAACGGGCGAGCACGTGGAGTAAAGCCTCCACGTATCCTTTCCCGCTACGTGGGACATGATGCCGGACTCAGCCCTGACCACCCTGGGGTATTGAAACCTCAGGTTGTACAGTGGCATGTTATAGTCCATGCGGCCCCCACTGCACCACCAATGCTAGACTGCGGTGCTGCAAGGTGGCGGACGGTCCCTCTCCTCATCCCCTGAAGGGGTGATGGAGTTAGGGTGCCTGCACCGTCCCTCCTTTTTTTGCTGCAAGCCCCCCTCTAAAAGACGGGAGACGCTGGACTAAGGTCTGGGAGAGCCGCGAGTCCACTGCAGCAAGGAAGACCCACCATTAGAGGTCATGGAGCTGGAGCCTGCACCGTCCCCCATTATTTGGTAGAAGACTGCAAGCAGGAGAACCCACCTTCAAAGCTCCGGAGAAACAGTGTCGGACGTCAGGTAGCGTCTGGGGCGGTCGAGAATTTGGTGGGAGCGGAGTCCCCGGCCTGAGCTCCGCGAGGCTGTCTGTGAACCCCCGGAGAGCGCCACCCCCTATCTGCGTGTGACGGCCCGCCCCCTGGCTTCTAGGCGGCCGCCGCCAAAAATCTAGCCCCCGGCTTCGGCCGGTGCTAGGCCACGGGCTGAAATTTAGTCCCCGGCTTCGGCCGGGAACCAGGCCGCATATCTAATTTTGCTCCCGGCGTCGGCCGGAAGATAGGCCATGCTCCGCCCCCAGGCAGCGTCACTTCCGGCGGGCCCGCCCCCTGTTTTTCGGGCGGCCACCGCCAAAAATTTAGGCCGAGGCTTCGGCCGGCGCTAGGCCGCGGCCGGAAATTTAGTCCCCGGCTTCGGCCGGAGACTAGGCCGCGGCCGGAAGTGGTGTCTCCGGCATCTGACGGCGCTAGGCCGCGCCTCTCGACCCCGGCCCCTGTGATCAGCTATATGAGCCACACCTCCCTGACAGGGAGCGCTCTTTTTGAAAAAGTCTGGAGCCTTTGCTCGTTTCCTTTTGCGCTGTCAACGCTGCTTAAGGACGTCCGGGGATACAGGACTGGGGTAAGTGCTACTACCTCGAGCCCGGCTCCACTTCGCTGCGCTCTGCTACCATACCTCCGCATCGTCACAGCAGATTGTTACAGCAAAGGAGGCTCTGAACAGATACAGTATGTCCAGAAGAACTAAGGCTCACACGGTGCTGTATACCGCATGCATTGCCTGTAGATCCCCTTTTCCGCATGCCCAGACTAATCGGGTCTGCGAAGCCTGTGACTCTGAACGGGCTCAGGAGCCCTCACCTATAGCCCAGCCCAGTGCGTCAGGTCCCCCGGAATGGGCCCTGTCTCTGTCTCAATCTGTGGCATCATTAACAAGAGCAATCGAGTCCCTTCAAGCTCCTGATAGGAGCAGGGACAGTGGTTCACCCGTCTTGGCGACGTCTCAGGAACCTCCGGCCTGCAGGGGCCGCGCTCTCACCAGGCAGACGCAGGGGAAGCGAACCCACACTGCGTCGCCTATGCCGTCCAGGGCTTCGGCATCCTTCAGCTCAGCTTCTCGCTCTCCCTCACCTTTAGAGGCAAGTGATCAATATTCGGATTCCGATACTGAAGGGTCCCTCAATTTGGAAGCTCCAGGTTGTCAGGAGACAATTGACAGTCTGATCGAAGCTGTCAATCAATCTCTGGGGGTAGACGATGAATCCACCTTGGCCTCTGGTCATAAGGTGTCTTTCAAACGAGCCAGACAGACCCATAAGGTTTTTGGTGCTCATCCTGAGTTTGAGGAGCTTGTGCAGCGCCACCGAGAAAAACCGGATAAGCGCTTTGCAGGACAGAGGGCCCTCAATACCAGGTATCCTTTTGCTCCTGAACTTCTTAAGAAGTGGGCGGAATCCCCAGTGGTTGATCCTCCGGTGTCACGCTTGGCATCTAAGACGCTTCTCTCCCTTCCTGATGGTTCCTCGATTAAGGATCCAACGGATCGTCTGATTGAAAGCCTGGCTCGCTCGGTGTTTGAAGCATCTGGGTCATCTCTCTCTCCTTCCTTTGCAGCGACTTGGGTTGCTAAGGCCATGATTTCCTGGTCGGAGTCTCTGAACAGAGCTCTTCACGGTGTAGAAGTGCCACCTGAGGTTTTGGAGATATCTAATCAGATGGCTCTCGCAGGTGATTTTTTGATCAACGCTTCTATGGATGCGGCAAATTGCGCAGCATTAGCTGCTGCTAATGCGATTGCCATTAGGAGATCCTTGTGGTTGAGGACTTGGCGAGCAGACTCAACTTCAAAGAAGTCACTTACGTCCTTACCATATCAAAGCGGTCGTTTATTTGGTGAAAAACTGGATCAGCTTATATCTGATGCGACAGGAGGGAAGAGTTCTTTTTTGCCTCAGCAGAAAGTCAAACAGCCCTTTCGCCGACAGCCTCAGCCTCGCTTTAGAGCCTTTCGCAACCCAGGTTGGGCTGCAACAGCCAGTTCCAGCAGCTCAGGTCGACCTAATCAGGCCAGAGATCGTCAGGCCTCTTACAAGACCAACCCGTTGGGAAGAATGCGGTCTCAACAACCGAGATCTAGAGGGTCTAGGCCCCAAAGATTTTCGGATAAATGACTGGAGGCAGAATCCGGTCGATTCATCCAGAGTAGGCGGCCGTCTACTCTGGTTTCGTCCCACTTGGCTATCAATTACTCAAGACGAATGGGTCAGAGAATTAGTCACCTCGGGGTACAAGATAGAATTTACCAGCCTTCCCTCAAATCGTTTTTTTTCCCTCGCGCCTTCCCAAGGAGGAGTCTCGGGTTCGCGCCTTATTCAAGGCGGTCGAGTCTCTTCGACACAGCGGGGTTGTCGTACCTGTACCAGAGGTCGAAAGAGGTCGGGGGTTTTATTCCAATCTGTTCATTGTACCCAAAAAGGACGGTACCGTAAGGCCCATTCTGGATCTAAAAAGACTGAACCGGTTTGTCAGAATTCGACATTTTCGAATGGAGTCTCTCCGCTCGGTCATTGCTGCCATGGAAAAAGGGGAATTTCTAGCATCAATAGACATCCAGGATGCCTATCTTCACATCCCCATATTTCCCCCTCATCAAAGGTTTCTTCGGTTTGCCATCGGCAAACTTCACTTTCAGTTCGCTGCCTTGCCATTCGGGCTAGCCACAGCTCCCAGAGTGTTCACAAAGGTCATGGCTACTGTTGTATCCATTCTACACTCCAGGGGGATAGTCATCTTGCCTTACCTAGACGACCTTCTCATCAAGGGTCCGTCTTTCCAAGCATGCGAGAGGAAAGTGTCAGCATTACCCTAGACACTCTTGTTCGCCTGGGGTGGCTGGTGAATATGAAGACGTCATCTCCCGTGCCATCTCGAAAGATCACCTTCTTAGGGATGGATTTCGACATCGCTCAAGGGTTGATAATCCTTCCTCAGGACAAGGCCTTAGTTCTCCGTCAAGAGGTACGGATCCTTCACAAACCGATTCCTCATACCATCCGGTTTTGCATGAGGGTCCTAGGAAGGATGGTGGCAACGATCGAGGCGATTCCATTTGCCCAGTTTCATCTTCGCCCCCTTCAGCATGCACTCTTGGCAGTATGGGACGGGAGCCCTTATTCCCTCAATCTTCGGTGCCGTCTGTCCCTGCAGGTCAGACAGACTCTTATGTGGTGGACGAGGAGTTCCACTCTTCAACAGGGCCGTTTGTTTCCTCCGAATATCTGGATGGTAGTCACAACGGATGCCAGCCTGCTCGGATGGGGAGCAGTGTTTCGTCACCACACAGCCCAGGGGACTTGGTCTCAGCAGGAGTCGATCCTCCCGATCAATATTTTAGAGATCCGAGCTATTTGGCTGGCTCTGAGGCATTTTCACCAGCATCTGGCGGGCCGCCCAGTCTGAATTCAGTCAGACAATGCCACGGCGGTGGCATACATAAACCATCAGGGAGGTACCCGCAGCCGGGCGGCTATGCACGAGGTAAAACAGATTCTGTCCTGGGCAGAGGTAAATCACTCCGTGATTTCAGCAGTCCACATTCCGGGCGAGGAAAACTGGGCAGCGGATTTTCTCAGCCGTCACGGCATAGCTTCAGGGGAATGGTCACTACATTCCGAGATTTTTCAGCAGATATGCCGACGCTGGGTAACCCCAGATGTGGACCTGATGGCTTCCAGGATGAATGCCAAGGTGCCCAACTTCGTCTCCCGGTACCGGGATCCGCAGGCAATTGCGGTGGACGCCCTGGTTCTACCGTGGAATCAATTCCATCTTCCATACTTATTTCCACCAATAGCTCTTCTCCCAAGGGTGATCAGAAAGATCAGGATAGAGGGGGTTCCAGCGATATTAGTCGCTCTTGGTACGCGGAGCTGGTACAGTTGCTCGCCGACGCACCCTGGCGACTGCCAGAGCGCGCGGACCTTCTCTCCCAGGGCCCAGTTTACCACCAGAACTCAGCGGTCCTGTGTTTGACGGCCTGGCCGTTGAATCTTGGATCCTGACCAGGGCTGGATTCTCTAAGAAGGTTGCCGCGACGATGGCTAGCGCCCGAAAGCCCGTCTCGGCTCGCATCTACCACGGTACTTGGAAGATCTTTTTTGCTTGGTGCAGGGAACATGGTTGTTCCCGCTTAGGTTTTCAATTCCAAACATTCTGTCATTTCTCCAGGCAGGCCTAGATTCAGGTCTAGCGCCAAGTACGCTTAGACGGCAGATATCAGCCTTGTCTGTGCTTTTTCAGCGAAGGATCGCGTCTAATTTTCAGGTTAGGACCTTTATTCAGGGGGTTGTCCATATAGTTCCTCCCTACAAGACTCCTTTAGAGGTTTGGGACCTCAATCTAGTCCTGGGAGTCCTGCAAGAGTCTCCTTTTGAACCTTTGCAGGAGGTTTCTCTGTCATTTCTTTCCTGGAAAGTGGTGTTTTTGGTAGCCATAACATCCATAAGGCGGGTTTCGGAGCTGGCTGCACTGTCTTGTCGAGCTCCGTACTTGCTTTTCCATCAGGATAAGGTAGTGCTCAGACCTACTCCACCTTTTTTGCCTAAAGTCGTGTCCTCATTTCATATTAATGAGGACATTGTTTTGCCCTCATTTTGCCCAGCTCCGACGCACCGAGTGGAGAAGGCTCTCCATACGCTGGATCTGGTGAGAGCACTCAGGAGATATGTATCTCGGACGGCGTCCTTTCGACAGACGGACACGCTGTTTGTCCTCCCTGAAGGTCGCAGGAAGGGACTCGCTGCCTCTAAATCAACCTTGGCTAGGTGGATTCGGTTATCCATTCAGGAGGCTTACCGCATCAGAGGCGCGGTGGTTCCTGCAGGGATCAAGGCTCACTCCACCAGAGCGGTGGGTGCCTCCTGGGCCCTTCGGCATCAGGCTTCGGTGGAACAGGTTTGTAAAGCAGCAACCTGGTCCAGTCTGCATACCTTTTCCAAGCATTATAATGTCCATACCCAGGCTTCTGCGGATGCCAGTCTGGGTAGAAGGATTCTTCAGGGCGCGGTTGCGCACCTATAAGCAATGCTTGATTATAAATTACACTGTGGAGTCGGTTTCCCACCCAAGGGACTGCTTTGGGACGTCCCACAGTCCTGTGTCCCCCAATGAGACGAAGGAGAAATACGGATTTTTGTGTTACTCACCGTAAAATCCTTTTCTCCGAGACGCTCATTGGGGGACACAGCTCCCTCCCTATTAGCCGGATGGCTTCGATTTCTAAGTTAATTTTATTTGCTTGGGTCTATATCAGTAGATTTACTTCTGGATATATTGTACCTGTATTAACATTAATTTATTCTTTAGCCTCCTACTGCTTTTTGCACTAAACTGGGTTTGCCTGCGGCCAGTGCTGAGGTGTATACGGCGGAGGAGGAGCTAACCTTTTTTTATGTTTACTTAGTGTCAGCCTCCTAGCGGCAGTAGCATACACCCACAGTCCTGTGTCCCCAATGAGCGTCTCGGAGAAAAGGATTTTACGGTGAGTAACACAAAAATCCGTATTTCTTACTATTGCACCAACAGTTGTCTCCTCACCCAGCACCTTACTTATGGTTTTGTAGCCCAGTCCAGCTTTGTGCAGGTCTATGATCTTGTCCCTTAGAAAGCTCTTTGGTCTTGCCCATGTTGTAGAGGTTAGTCTTACTGATTGAATCTGTGGACAGGAGTCTTTTATAAAGGTGACTATGTAAGACAGCTGTCTTTAATGCAGGTAACGAGTTGATTAGGAGCGTCTAACTGGTCTGTAGGAGCCAGAACTCTTAATGGATGGTAGGGGATCAAATACTTATTTCTCACTGCAAAACACAAATACATTTATATAATTTAGACAATCTGATTTCCTGGATTTTATTTTTGATATTCTATCTCTCTATGTTAAGATTTACTTACCCTTAAAATTATAGACTCTTGATGTCTTTGTCAGTGGGCAAACTTATAAAATCAGTAAGAAATCAAGTAATTCTTTCGTTCACTGTATAAAACATGATATGAACATGGCCTCAAAGAGTTTGTCTATCCATAGGTTTGGGAATAACTTACTAATCACTGGATGGTCTGACCATCCTAAGAAAAAAGGTCTTCTGAGCGAAGGTCAAACGTTCACCTCTGCTCCATTTATTGTGGCACTGCTAGAAATGGGTGAAGTACAGTGCTCTTTAGGACAAGATTCTGTAGTCCTTGGTACCTGTGGGGAATTACAGTTGTTGGACCTCCAGTGATCACAAAGTTTCTACAAAATTTTGATTAACATGTTAATTGTTTATATACACACCATGCTATATTTTTGGGGACATTAAGAATTCATACAATGGATAGTGAATAACTTAAAATCTTGATGATATAGATTGTTCAGGACTCGAATGTCATTCAGCTTCAAGGTTGTCTCATGATTAGTGTTGAGCGATATTGCTCGATATCTAAAAATATCGTATCGAAATTGTATCGCCGATAGCACTAAATATCGTCGATATCCGATTCCGATTGCGGAAGTCCAATGTAAGTCTATGGGAACAAAATATCGCAACTAAAAAAAACCTTTATTTCCTTGTAAACACTAAATATACACACATAGAATACATATATATATATATATATATACATATATATATATATATATATATATATATATATATATATATACATGTCATTGTGACATATATATACTTATATGTATAGTTTATACACTTCTACATAGTAAAATATCCTCTGATTCAATTGCCGGGTAAAGCCGGCTTCTGTGAAAAGACAGAAGCACCCGACATGAAATGACACTTGGTGTACATAGGGTTAACCATGTCTTTTCATGTCGTTTGCAATCTGATTTGCACAAACAATTACATCAGTCTATGTGTGCAAAATTTCACACCTGTAGGGGTTAATTAAAGGTGTAAATTCGTTGTAAAAAAAAACGGACTTTTTTGCTACGAATTTACACCTTTAATTAACCCCTACAGGTGTGAAATTTTGCACACTTACACTCATGTAATTGTTTGTGCAAATCAGATATCAAACTACATGAAAAGACATGGTTAACTCTATGTAAACCAAGTGTCATTTCATGTCGGGTTCTGCATTTTCACAAAAGCCGGCAATTGAATTAGCGGCTATTATACTATGTAGAAGTGTATGAACTATAAATATAAATATATATATATATATATATATATATATATATATGTGTGTCACAAATTTAATGACATGTTATATATATATATATATATATGAGGTGTAAAATTGCTGAAAAAAAAGGCGTGGGCTCCCGCCCTATTTTCGCAACCAGACAGACAAAGCCAGTGAGTGGGGGCAGATAATAGCCCAGAGAGGGACCATTATTTTTGCCCCCCCCCCCCCTCCCCCCGGCTACTAACATCTGCCCCCAGACACCCCAGAAAGGGCAAATCTCTAATTAGATTTGCCCTTTCTGGCACTTTGCCCGTCTATTCCCATTGCCCTGTAGCGGTGGCGAATGGGTTAATAAGGGGTTAAAATGACCTTGCAATTGAAAGGTCACTTTAAGCCAGGTTAATAATTGAGAGCTGTCAATTAGACAACTATCAATTATTAATCCTATTGTATGAAAGAAAAATCAAACACACACACTTTAATAAAAAAGAAGTTTAATGAAATAATCAGTTTTTGACCATATTTTATTTTCCTGCTAAAACCATTTCCTGTAATAAAAATAAAATAATAAAGCAAAATTATTCTTACCAATCCGATGTACAGTCAGGTCCCACGGTGTAATCCTTCAGAAAGGGTTAATGTTTACTGCAGGGACCGCAGCTAATGCTGCAGCCTCACAGTAAACCCCCAAATGAATGAGTTCCTCTCCTGGCTGACAGGAGAGGAAGTGGAAAGCTTAATTGATTGCTTTCCACTTTCACTTCAGGTCAGCCAGGGACACAATCAGTGATGTCAGAGGGAACTGGTTAACAAAAATAGGGGATCCCCTCGAAAAAAATTGGCGTGGGGTCCCCCCTATTTTTGTTAACCAGCCAGATGAAGCAGACCGCTGAGGCCTGGATTTCAGGCTGTTAAGGAGCCAAGATCCATGGACCTTGCCAGCCTGATAATACCAGGCCACAGCAGTCTGCATATCTTGGCTGATTAACAAAAATAGGGGATCCCCTCGAAAAAAATTGGCGTGGGGTCCCCCCTATTTTTGTTAACCAGCCAGATGAAGCAGACCGCTGAGGCCTGGTTTTTCAGGCTGGTAAGGATCCAATATCCATGGACCTTGCAAGCCTGATAATACCAGGCCACAGCAGTCTGCTTAGCTTGGCTGGTTAACAAAAATAGGGGATCCCCTCGAAAAAAAAACGGCGTAGGGGTCCCCCTATTTTTGTTAACCAGCCAAGTAAAATGCAGACTGCTGCGGCCTGGTATTAAAAGACTGTCAAGGCCCATGGATTTTGGCCCTCAACAGCCTGATAATACCAGGCTACAGCAGCCCCACATTTGGCGCATCAAAAGATGTGCCAATTGTGGCACTTTACCCTGCTCTTCCCACTTGCCCTGTAGCGGTGGCAAGCGGGGTAATAAGGGGTTAATGTCACCGTTGATTGCACGGTGACAATAAGCCCGGTTAATAATGGAGAGGTGTCAATAAGACACCGATCCATTATTAATCCCAAAGTTATTAAATGCATAAAAAAAAGACAAAGCAAGAAAAAAGTATTTTAATGAAATAAAAGAGACAACACACTTTTCATTTCTTTTATTGTACTCTCATTCCTGCGA
Source organism: Oophaga sylvatica (assembly GCA_033576555.1). Lineage (NCBI taxonomy): Eukaryota > Metazoa > Chordata > Amphibia > Anura > Dendrobatidae > Oophaga > Oophaga sylvatica. The sequence goes on along the minus strand of JARQOD010000002.1, from coordinate 551,708,287 downwards.
CGCCATCGATCTCCTGTAAAAAAAGAAAAAAAACAAACCAACAGTATACCACCTGTCCGACGCAGTCCATAACGACAGTCCCACGACGATCCAGCTCTGCTACATCGCAATGACAGGCAGAGCCTGTCATCGCGACGCAGCACAGCTGATTACCTGCTTCCCCGGCGGTGACGTCATCGGACTGACTGCTTTACGGCCGGGATTACCCAGCAGTCACTGCAGTTATCGCGAGAAACTGCATGTGACCGCCGAGGAGAAGAGGATGGCGGCCATGAAGCAGTCCAGGACGTGACCGCCGGAGATCTTCTGCCAGGTAAGTGCCGCTGACTCCTGACAGACCTGACCGACGGACACTGACAGTGACAGACCCGACCGACGGACACTGACAGTGACAGTGACAAATCTGATTCCGGTATTCGATAAGACGAAAATATCGAAACTAATTATCGAAAGGCCGATAGAGCTAATATCGGCCGATAGCCGATATTTGCATTATCGTATCGCTCAACACTACTCATGATGAGTCTTCATGAGAACCCCACTCCCCTGCCTTCCAGCTTCCTGCTTGTTGACTGAGCCACTGGCCCCAACTTGGTGCTCTGAGGTTTTTTTGGGCCAGCACAACACTACAAAAAATGCAATAAGACGTGATCAAAATGTCATATCTAATCTAAAATGGTATCAATAAAAAATTACAAAAACAAGCTCTCACACAGCTCCTTTAACCAAAAATTGAAAACATTACAGGTCTTGGGGTGGGAGGGAGGCGACACAAGCAAAAAATCATTCAAAAAACAACTCTTACCTTAAAAAAAAAAAAAAAGCCCTCATACGACTGTATGAATGGAAAAATTTTATGGCTCTTGGTAGAAGAGGAAAGTGGTGAAAAAAGAGAAAATTATCCGGTCATGAATGGTTTAAGAAATTGAGAATAACCTTTTCAAATTGCGTCGCAAGATCTGAAAGTTACATCTTAGAATTTTAACATATAAAAATATAAAAGTTACTTTCTTTCTCCAGGACAACAAAGCAGATGTTATCCTAAAGTATAATGCAGATGAAGCCAGAAGTCTGAAGGCGTACGGTGAACTTCCAGAGCATGGTAATGAGCGCTGCAATACTTGTCTCATTCATGGTGCTTAGTTGCTGGAATGCAATTCTAAGATGATTTTTCTTTTTAGCTAAAATTAATGAAACCGACACATTTGGCCCAGGAGATGATGATGAAATCCAATTTGATGACATTGGAGATGATGATGAAGATATTGATGATGTAAGTGTCTGAAGTTATTCTAATGGATGTCACGGAATGTCGAGTGCTGTGAATAATTGCTGACCTGGGTTAAATAGAAAATTACTAAATTGTGATCACTTCTGGTGACTGATCTCAAAGCTTTTTGCAGAGTAGAATTGCCTTTTCCTTATTGGTTTAGCACTGATGAATTTATTTCTGGTACACATTAGTCTATACAAAAGGGGAGAGATCAAAGGGTTTTCAAAATATTAAAGTGATGCTTTAGTGGTTTGCTAAGAGTAATTTCCAAAGGCTTTTATGCTTTGCCTGTTTGTGGAGAGCACTTTCTGATGCCAGTGTAAATATCCTACATGCAAGCAATGCCCAGAGGTAAAATCTTTGTGTTGGGTATTGTATATTTTGCATCCATGCTGCTAGATGTGACTAACCTGTAGTCTCAGAGAGATCCTGACAGCTGATACATGCTGCCAAACCACAGCAGCTGCATGTATCATCCACTGGCTGTATCGTTTGTTAGGTAAATGTGACTCTTAAACACTGCAGCGTTTCAGAGAAAAAGATGCTTCTGAGACCAAGTCAAGCGGCAGACTAGTCGGCTAGGTGGGTCTCTGGTGGCTTCTCCTTGTACTGTCTCCTTGAGTGACTGCTCTCCCCCTGCTTGCATATATAGGGAGAGACCTGTCACTATAGGGAAGCTTGTGAAGTCTCAACTACTCTCCCATGTGGCTCAGTTCCCAGCTTGCTTTTTTTTTTTCTTTTAAAGTACGGTATATACTCGTGTATAAGCTGAGATTTTCAGCACATTTTTTTTGTGCTGAAAATGCCCCCTCGGCTTATACACGAGTCATTGGGCAGAAACCAGCGGGGGAGGGGGTGCCGCGGCAGTAGCCGGTGGCTGGGACATCATACTCACCCTCCCCGTGCCATCGCTGAACGTCCGGCAATCCTGCGTTGTACCCGGCTTCCTGCAGCTCTCCTGTGCTGAGCGGTGACGTAATACCGCTCATTAAGGTCATGTAATATGGACACGACGCCACTCCCATAGGCGTGGCGTCCATATTCATGGCCTTAATGAGCGGTATTACGTCACCGCTCAGCACAGGAGAGCTGCAGGATTGCTGGGACGTTCAGCGATGGCACGAGGAGGGTGAGTATGGCGGGGGAGAGGACGGGGGAAGCATGGAGGAGGACAATGAGCACGGAGCAGGATGGGGGGGAGGATGGGAGGGCACAGGAGCACGGAGCAGGACGAGGGGGAGGATGGAAAGCACAGAGGAGCACGGAGCAGGACGGGGGGAGGATGGAGAGCACGGAGCAGGACGGGGGGAGGATGGAGAGCACGGAGCAGGACGAGGGGGAGGATGGAAAGCACAGAGGAGCACGGAGCAGGACGGGTGGGGGAGGATGGAGGGCACAGAGGAGCACGGAGCAGGACGGGTGGGGGAGGATGGAGGGCACAGAGGAGCGCGGAGCAGGATGGGGGGAGGATGGAGGGCACAGAGGAGCACGGAGCAGGACGTGGGGGGAGGATGGAGGGCACAGAGGAGCACGGAGCAGGACGGGGGGGAGGATGGAGGGCACAGAGGAGCACGGAGCAGGACGGGGAGGGAGGATGGAGGGCACAGAGGAGCACAGAGCAGGACGGGGGGAGGATGGAGAGCACAGAGGAGCACGGAGCAGGACGGGGGCAGCACAGAGCAGGACGGCGGTTTATAACACCGGCTTATACTCGAGTCAGTAAGCTTACCCAGTTTTCCGTGGCAAAATTAAGGGCCTCGGCTTATACTCGGGTCGGCTTATACTCGAGTATATACGGTATATTTCCCTCTGATATGCTGCAGCTTTTCAGAGCCAAGCATACCAGGAGTTGATCATACTGCAAGTTCCTGATGCATTCTGCCCAAACCACTGTAAGCTTGTATCAGCTGTCAGGTCCCCTTCAAAAGGGGTATTCCAGTTATCACCTCTCCACTAGATCATTGGGTTCCAACTGCGGACCCATGTCCTCTGTTCCACCCACCGAACAGCCTTTGCCACATGATTACCTTCAGAGCAGCGTTCCCAGTCTGCCTCAGCCCTTTACTTAAGCAGAAATGATATATTTGTGTTCTACAATGGAATAATTGAAGTAACATTCTCTTCTGCTTGGTTTTGCAGATCTGATCCAGGGACGTCTTTTCCATTCCACTTGCTGCAGATTGTTCTAGTTTTGATGTTTTTGATTTGAGTGAAGTCCTCCCATTGAGATGATATTCTCCCTTTGCTCCAATAAAATTTATTTTCAGTTTTAAAGTATTTATATTCTTTCAGCAGAGATTGATAAAGCTGGATGATCGGAAACGCCTAAACAGAGAAATATCCTTTGGCCATAAAGATGGTAATTTTACAGCCTTTTGAGGTGTTTATCATTTTTAAGGATTTTTTTTTTTTTTTTTTTTTTTGTAATTTATCATGGTTACGTGATTGAACGACTAAATTCACACTTTAATGTTAGTGCAAGGTGGAGCGTTCAGCCTCTCCACTGGACTCCTGCCTTTATGATTATGGCTGTGGTGTTAAAGGCAATGATCCAAGTGGTGACTGCCGCTTCTCATGTTTTTACTTTGAGTTTTGCACCTTCTGAAGATCAGACTCCTCCTTTGACTCATCAGGTTCAGTGTTGCTCTTTACAATAGTTTTAAACGCTTGTGCAAAATATATAATGCATCTGCACAGTAAGTGCATTGGCGAAATACCAATAAAAGACTGTCTACTGAATATCTTTCCAATTTTCCTCAATTTTTTTTTTATTAAATTTGTGTGGGGGGGGGGGGGGGAGGTTGTCCAGAAATAAATGACTAGCCATATGTTTCTCTTGTGTTTTAAGAGCTATATAAATATTTCTTCTTATGTAGAAAGTGCTTTTACCATGCATTAGAGGGCTTGCACACCAAAAGGAAAAGCATTCACTATCTGGATAGTCAGTGTGTATTGAGATGATGATGCGATTGTTTGCCCAATTATGCTTTAGAGGGAACCGGTCAGCCGATTTATGGAACACAGCCTGGCTCCCCATTACAGAAAGCCATGTTTTACTCTAAAACACTGCAGTTTTTCAGAGTTAAGGTTTGCTTTAAAAAAACTCATTAGGTGGAGTGCCTGCTGGACAACTCCCTGATTTCTTATTTGGATGTTCTCGATTGACCGATCTCTCCCTATACGCAAATAAGGAGTGATCTGTTAAGCCAAGCTGGGTAGTAAGAAGCAAGACAGTTGCTCAGTGGACTCTTCTCCCTATTGCTTGTGTTTTAAACTATATTCCCAATTCATCAAGACTGGCGTGATCAATGCTGGTTTTGAAGAGGGGACGTGTTGGTGTCAGGCACTATTAATACATTAAGAGGTGCAAACCTCAATCAGGAGCGTCTGAAAAGTGGCGTATTCACCACATATCTTACTCCACTCAAGGACTAGAGTAAGATTTCTGGCTTAAGGTACGCCACAGCTTGTTATTAATTGGATGAGCTGTGGCGTCATGCCCCCGTTTTGTCCCAGCTCTGCCCATTTTGGCAGAGTTGGGCGAAACTGTCTTGAAGACGCTGCCAAAAGTCAAAAGTTTTGCACAACAATTTTGTGTTTTAGCAAAGTGTTTCACACCAGATTTCTTTCATGAATCGGGGTCTAAGTTTTCTTTAAATACAGTAGCGTGTCATAGTTAAACTTTCTGCAATGAGTGGGCCTGTCTTTTGCGTTGCAAGACATGGCTGACATGTTCTCTTCCAACATATTTTACTTATTTCAATATTGATATCTTTAAAGGGAACCTGTCACAAGAAAAACGCTATTAACCTGCAGATACAGAGTTAGCCTGCAGGTTCTGAACCTGCTGGTGGTGGCACTTAGACCCCTGCTGCCTGGAGGAGGTGAACTTTATTCCTTCCAGTAGCGTTCGGAGTTCAGTCTCTGCTCTTTGTATAGAGTGTGGTGGCTGTAATCATGCTCCTGGCACTGACTGATAGCACAGCATTAGAACTGGCTGTCAGTCAGCGCCGGGGGCATGATTACAGCCACCTATACGTAGAGCGGTGACTGAATCTACGCCGGTGCCATCCCCGTGATTCCCAAACGCTACTGGGAGGAATAGATTTAATTTCCTCCTGGTATCGGGAGTGCAAGTGTCAGCACCAGACAGGTCTAGAATGCTATTAACCTGCAAATTATCCCCATATCTGCAGGTTAATAGCATTTTTTTTCTACACGTGCCATGTTTTCATACTTTTTGCAAAATTTTTATTACATTTAAAGCCTTAAATGAGAGATTGGATATTAACGAGTTTCCCTTGATGGATTTCTAAAAAATTAACTGTAACATAAAGTGATTTATATTGATCATTGTAACACACAAATGGTCTCTGTTGGCTCACCGTGTAGTAATGCTACAGACTAGTAGGAGCGTGATACCACTGTCTAGTATCTCATTCTTCCTCTGCTTGGCCTCTTTGGTGTGCAAGCTCCTCTTGCCCTGCATTATATTATAAAGTGTGTGATCTGAATTGTGTACAGATTAATATGTGCAACTTAAAAGGGCCTATGTTTCCTAATCTCGCTTGATTTACCCAAAATATTATGGAAAGATGCCATGCAATTTATGAATGGGAAATAAAACATCCAAAATAAAGATTCATGAGTAGATTTGAGTAACTTTGCTTCTGCACATTTGTCTTTTTTTCTCAAAATGTGTCCTGTAACTAAGATGTATAAGCAGATTGTTTTCACTTTTTCCACTTGTGATCTTGTGTAGAAGTGTGCAATTTTCATCAATTTATCCAAAAGAAATTACAATTACAAGCCTCAGAATGTGTGGAGAGATTCCCTAAGGGTGAAAGCAATGTTAGTATTTCTGCGTCTGAATTTTTCTCCCATAGGGAGCCTTCAAATCTTATGTTCTCCACCCCAACCACTTCTAAAATTAAAGGGGTTGTCCACTACTTGGACAGTGATGCCAGCACTGACTGGGCATAGGGCTCCCTCTCGTGAGACATAGGTGCATAAGTGCTGACACTGCTGGAGTGGCGCCGGCATTGTGGTTTTATTTTAACTGGGCAAAACATGAGAAATGAGAAGGGCTTGTCAAAGAAGTGGACCACCCATTTAAGACCTCATTTGTATACAGGTGCTTCTCACAAAATTAGAATATCATCAAAAAGTTAATTTATTTCAGTTCTTCAATACGAAAAGTGAAACTCATATATAATATAGTCATTACAAACAGTGATCTTTTTCACATGTTTATTTCTTTTAATGTTGTTGATTATGGCTTACAGCCAATGAAAAGCCATAAGTCATTATCTCAGTAAATTAGAATACTTTATAACACCAGAATGAAAAATTATTTTAAAATCCGAAATGTTGGCCTACTGAAATGTATGTTCAGTTAAATGCAGTCAATACTTGTTTGGGGCTCTTTTTGCATCAATTACTGCATCAATGCGGCGTGGCATGGAGGCGATCAGCCTGTGGCACTGCTGAGGTGTTATGGAAGCCCAGGTTGCTTTGATAGCAGCCTTCAGCTCGTCTGCACTGTTGGATCTGGTGTCTCTCATCTTCTTCTTGACAATACCCCATAGATTCTCTATGGGGTTAAGGTCAGGCGAGTTTGCTGGCCAATCAACCACAGTGATACTGTTGTTTTTAAACCAGGTACTTTTGGCAATGTGGACAGGTGCCGAGCAGGGCTGTGGAGTCGGTAAGCCAAACCTCAGACTCCACCAAAATGGGCTACGACTCCACAGCCCTGGGCCAAGTCCTGCTAGTGAAAGAAATTTCCATATCCAAAAAGTTTGTTGGCCGAGGGAAGCATGAAGTGCTCTAAAAATTCCTGGTAGACGGCTGCGCTGACTTTGGTCTTGATAAAACGCAGTGGACCTACACCAGCAGATGACATGGCTCTCAAAACCACTGATTGTAGAGACTTCACACTAGACCTCAAGCAGCTTGGATTGTGGTCTCTCTCCACTCTTCCTCCAGACTCTAGGACCTTGATTATGAAATGCAAAATTTACATTTCAGCAGCAGATGGAAGGAAAGGAGACACACTAGTTCATAACTAGTGGGTAGGCGGAGCCCAGATAGGATTAACACCTCAGATTAAAAAGAGTGTTGACCGGCCCCTCCAGCACGGGCTCCTCCTACTCAGCTTTCTCCAGTCTTAAATTTGAGGTCCCAGAGGATGGTCGCTGCTGGAAGCAGCTCCTCAGAAGACTTTATTATTTTAACTCGGACAAGAGACTTGGATCACCAGAAGTGGTCTAGAGGTCTCAGGGGTCTCAGCGCTGCTGGACTCCAACCTCTCCCTTGGCGGATCTGTAATTACCCTGATGGTGGTCCCTGCAGAATCATGCCGGCCCTGGGGGATGAGGATGGCTTCCCTGGCGGGGACGCAAACCGCGCACAGCGGTCATTGCGTTCACCGCCCTGGGGGGAAGCGAGGGGCATAGCGCCGAAAACCTCTGGGGGTCCCTGCGGCGCTCGGCTGGTGAGTACTCCACATTTATATGTATGTGAGTGCTTTCAACGGCTGCTGCGGCAGCCGCTGTTACATGTAATGTGAATGTTTGGTGACTGTATTTTTGTCCGCAGGCAGATGCCTGCAGGACAGGGGAGAGCAGAGAGCGAAGGAGTTCGCGCTCCTTTTTTGAAGCCGGCGGGGGGCGTGGCTTCACGTTCCCGGTCTTTCTGGCAGAAGCGCGCGATTCTGTGCTTCTCTACCGGCTCCCTCAGCGCAGCGGCCATTAGATGTAAAGCTCCACGGGCTCCTCATGCTCCGCTCTCCCGGCAAATACCATATATTTCACAGCGACCAGCTGGGTGAGTAAAACGGCCACAGCGCCCTCACCCCAGCAGCGCTGAACCTATCTGTGACAGACAGATAGCGTTCTCTTGCGGCTGCGGTCTCATATAGAGACCTTATTGTGCCTGGGACTCGCACACCCCTTTATTTTGATAAGGGAGTCGTGGGGAGCCGGTGACATTAACCCCTTTAAAGGGTTAACCCTTTCAGCGGCAAACGCCATAGGTTCTATCCCAGTTGGGATCAGAACTTATAAGGGTTAATTATATCGCAGATATATTCTGCAGATTCAGCTGGGGTAGCTCTCTCACTTAAGAGCTTTAACCCTTCAGCGTACTGACTGCATCCACTTTAGAAAAAAGTGTGGGTTTTTTTTTTTTTAATTACTTACAGGCTTTGACCTGTCATAGGGTGAGTTTCCACGGTCAGGAAACGCTGCGTGTTGTGCGCTGGCGCAGCGCCAAACACGCAGCGTCCAGATGTTACAGCATAGTGGAGGGGATTTCAAGAAATCCCGTCTCCACTATGCGTAACAATACGCAGGTGGCAAACCTGCGTAAACGGACATGCGGCGCGTCTTTTTAGACCGCAGCATGTCCTCGCGTATTGCGGCGACGGTGCGTCGCCGCAACATAATTAACACAGGGCTATGTAGCCCTGCGCTCTTTCCGTAGGTGTTCCGGAGGTGTCCTGAACACCTCCGGAAAGATCGCGCGTCATAAAGGGGGCGGGGCTTAGACGGAGCGGAATTTCCGCTCCGTCCAAAGCGCTATGGTTCCGGACCGTGGAACCATAGCCATATACTGTGTGAGGGCATGTCGGAACAGGGTCCAGAAGATGCGGACCGTATTCCAAATCCGCTTCAGGTTCAGTCACGCGTATCTGATACGCAGACCTCGACGGCGTCAAGCGCAGAGATCGGAGGTCACAGCGATGCCAAATTAGACGCCATTGCTCGCTCTATTGATGGCCTTTCTGACCTTTTTAGGTCATTGGGTGTCAGCTAGATCCTCGCATGGCAGGAAGCGACACAGGCCGGTATCATCCTACCCGCATAGCGAATCAGAGTTCTCTGATATGGAATGCGGACAGGGTTCCCCTTTAAACTCAGATGGGGAGTTATCTGATTCGGATAAGGAGCTACAGGGGCATTCTGCCTCTTTTCTGGAGCGAACAGAGGCTTTTATTGAAGCCATGAGAGAGGCGTTACAGTTGCCGGAGGAGGTAACTACACGTCCTGGTAAGTCGGACCGGATGTACCAGGAGTACCGTAAGTCGCGAGCGACATTGCCTGCTCTGGTTGAGCTTAATGGAGCAGTGGAGAAGGAACGCATGTGTCCAGATAAACGTTTTCAAGGGACACGGTTTTTTGAGGCACTATATCCGTGTTCAACGGAATTGACGGATAATTTGATTCCTTCTGAAGTGGATGTTCCTTTATCCCAGCTCAGTAAATCCTCATTGCTCCCTGTTAAAGGGAAGGCGAGTCTGCAGGACCCGCTGGACAGAAAAACGGAGATGGCGGCGAAATCCAACTACGAGGCTTCGGGTCATGGATTCAGAGCGGTGCTAGGAGCCATGTGTGCTTGTAAGGCTTCTCTGTGCTGGTTTTACCGTATACGGTCGGCGTTGCAAAATAGATCTCCGTTATCTGAGGTGGATGGGCTTCTCGATTTATTGGAGACTGCAGTCCGTTATAGCTATGACGCAGGTTTAGATACTGCGTCACTGTTGTCCAGGGCGCAAGCCTCGGCGATCAGTCAGAAGAGCACTGTGGCTTAAACAGTGGACTGGGGACGCGGTGTCCAAACAAGGTTTGCTGTCTCTAGCCTACAAGGGTAGTCAGCTATTTGGATCTGACCTCACAGAGCTGATTGCTAAGGCAAAAACAAAAGAAGCGGCTTCACCACAGCGAAGGGCTATGGCCTCTGCGCCTGGCAGGCCTGGTGCCGGTAGTGGCCGGCGGTCCTTTCGATCCAGGGGACGATTCGGTCAGTCCTCTTGGGGATCGGGTCGTCCCTCTTTTTCGGGAAAAAAGTCTTCTCAGAGATCCCGCACTCCCTGGAAATCAAGTTTCCGTCAAGACAAGAGGGAAGCTGACAAGAAGCCCGCCAAGGCGGACTGACGCCAGGGCCTCACTCGAGAGCTCTCGAGTGGGGGGTCGCCTGCTCCAATTCAAAGCGACTTGGATTTCCCGCGTTCCGGACACCTGGGTAACGCGGGTCGTGTCGGCAGGCTATTTCATAGAGTTTTTTTCTCGACCCCCGGACAGTTTTTGTCAGTCTCGCACACCGTCAGAGCCCGAGTTGGTTGCCGCTCTGCTGCGAGAGGTCGAATTCCTTCAGCAGAAGGGTGTGGTAATACCGGTTCCGCCGGAGGACCGGGGAAGAGGATTTTATTCCAATCTTTTTGTGGTCCCCTAAAAGGAGGACAAATTTCGTCCTATCCTGGATCTCAAAAGACTGAATCGGCATGTCCACACTCAAAAATTCCGCATGGAGTCACTTCGCTCCGTGGTGGCAGCCCTGTCGCAGAACGACTTCTTAGTGTCAATCGACATTCGCGACGCTTATTAGCATGTTCCCGTCGGTAGGGCTCATCAGCGCTTCCTTCGTTTTGCCATAGGTCAGGACCATTACCAGTTTGTGGCTCTGCCATTCGGCTTGGCCTCAGCGCCCAGAGTCTTTACAAAAATTCTGGCGCCCCTCATGGCAATTCTTCGAAGACAGGGGGTTACCATTCTCCCCTACCTGGACGACCTTTTGATTGTAGCTTCCTCAAAGGAGGAGGCGGTGACGGCTCGCAATCTATCCCTTCAGCTCCTGGAGGATTTTGGGTGGTTGGTCAATTGGAAGAAGTCGTCTCTGGAACCGTCGCAGTCAATCCTGTTTTTGGGGATGCATTTCGACACGGTACGGGCGGTGGTGTCCCTACCTCCAGACAAGCAGGCATGTCTTCTCCGACATGTACAGATTATGAAGTCTGCGACAGCAATGTCCCTTCGGAAGTGTATGCGCCTTCTGGGTTTGATGGTGGCGTCCATGGAGGCACTTCCGTTTGCCCAATTTCATTCCAGAGCTCTCCAAAAGCTCATTCTGAGTCGTTGGGATCGATCGCAAGTTTCACTGGATTGCAGCGTCACCATCTCTCACAGGGTGCGAGAATCCCTAGGATGGTGGTTACGTCCAGGAGCGTTATCCCTGGGAAAGTCTTTCCTCCCTCCGAAGTGGTCGGTCATAACCACCGATGCCAGCCTGACGGGCTGGGGGGTGTCTGGAACGATCTCTGGATCCAGGGAGTATGGTCATCGGAAGAGTCGGTTCTACCGATCAACATCCTGGAATTGAGGGCAATTTTTCTTTGCCTCCAACACTGGACGGTCCCTTTGAGCGGTCTGCCAGTCCGAGTGCAGACAGACAACGTGACGGCGGTCGCGTATATCAACCACCAAGGCGGGACGAGGAGTTCCAGGCTCATGATGGAGGTGTCTCGGATCCTGATATGGGCCGAGACCAGGGTTCCAGCCATCTCTGCGATTCACATTCCAGGAGTCCAGAATACCACGGCGGACTTCCTCAGTCGTGAGAAGATGGATCCCGGAGAATGGAGTCTTCATCCGGAAATTTTTGCACTGCTGTGCTCCCGTTGGGGAACTCCCCAAGTGGACTTGATGGCATCCAGGTTCAATGCCAAACTACCGACCTTCATGTCCAGGTACAAGGACCCGAAGGCTGTGGCGGTAGACGCTCTGGTGGCTCCGTGGGACCATTTCGAGCTAGTCTATGTGTTTCCGCCAATATCTTTACTCCATCTGGTGCTGCGTCGGATCAGACTGGAGAGAATTCCGGCTATGTTGATAGCCCCAGATTGGCCAAGGAGGACGTGGTTCTCGACACTGGTGTCGCTTTTGGCGGCGCCGCCATTCCCACTTCCTCTTCGCCCGGACCTGTTGACCCAGGGTCCCGTTCGTCATCCGGACTTGAAGTCTCTGCGTTTGACGGCGTGGCTCTTGAGACCGAAATATTGACCCTTAGAGGTTTTTCAGCCAAAGTCATTGCCACCCTGCGAGCTGCCAGAAGTCCGGCTACTACTAGGATTTATCACAAGACTTGGGAAGCCTTCTTTTCGTGGTGTTCGGGTTCTTCAAGGAACCCGAGGATTTTTTCCATTCCCAATTTGTTGGCTTTTCTGCAGTATGGGCTGGACAAAGGTTTGGCAGTGAGCACCCTGAAAGGTCAGGTTTCTGCTCTGTCCTTACTGTTTCGGAGGGCTATCGCCTCCCGTAGGGACGTGCGTTCCCTTTTTCGCGGAGTAACCCGTCAGTTTCCACCGCGGAAGGCGCCTGTGTCTCCATGGCGGCTCAACCTTTTGAGCCTATGAGTTCTGCTAGCCTTTCTTTACTTTCTTGGAAGGTTGCTTTCTTAGTGGCAGTAACCTCTTTGAGAAGAGTTTCTGAGTTGGCGGCTCTTTCCTGCTCGCCTCCTTTCCTGGAGTTTTACTCTGATCGAGTAGTGCTTCGCACACGGATCGAGTAGTGCTTCGCACACGGGGCGACTTTCTACCTAAGGTGGTGTCGCAATTTCATGTTAACCAGGATATTGTGTTGCCCTCGCTTTGCCCGGGCCCGATGAATGCAAAGGAACAGGCCTTGCACACATTGAATTTGGTGCGGGCCTTGAAGTTCTATTTGTCTATTACTCAAGGTTTTCGGAAGTCAGATTCTCTGTTTGTAATTCCAGCAGGTCGCAGGCGTGGTCAACGAGCTTCCAAGGACTCTATAGCTCGTTGGATTCGGTCGGCTATTTTGGAGGCTTACCGACTTAAAGGCGAACCTTGCCCGATTAAGATTCGAGCTCACTCCACGAGGGCTGTGGCTTCATCGTGGGCCTTTCATCAAGGGGCTTCGGCTGCTCAGCTCTGCCGAGCGGCGACCTGGCGCTCTGTCCACACATTTACAAAGTTTTATAAGGTGGACGTTAGTGCTTCCGCTGATGCGGCCTTAGGACGTAGGGTCCTGCAGGCAGCGGTAGTTTAAAGTTCTAGTTAACTTGTGTTTGGCGCCTGTTGCGCTTTTATCTTGGTTGTTGGGTTTCTGCCTATTTTGGTTTTGTTACCCACCCTAATTTTTGGACTGCTTTGGGACGTCCCACTAGTTATGAACTAGTGTGTCTCCTTTCCTTCCATCTGCTGCTGAAAGACGGATTTTGGTAAGAACTTACCTGTAAAATCCTTTTCAGCGAAGGAAGGAAAGGAGACACAGCTCCCTCCCATGGCAGAAGTGTGTTGTTGTATTTACAGATGCGGCGTGACCCTTCTCTGATAGCGTTTATCTGGGCTGAGGTCGACGCGCTACGGCTCTGTTCCAGCATTGCCAGCTCATCGCAGTGGTCAGGTCCAGTGAGTAGTACCTGGAACTGTGTGGTTTTTTTGCCAAATGCATACATAACCTGTACTCTTGTGTTTTTTTCTCTGAAGTCCTTCAGAAGGGGTTATGTTGCTCCGCTGGTGATATTGCTCTTCCGTAAGCTTGGGTACGACTGGAGAAAGCTGAGTAGGAGGAGCCCGTGCTGGAGGGGCCGGTCAACACTCTTTTTAATCTGAGGTGTTAATCCTATCTGGGCTCCGCCTACCCACTAGTTATGAACTAGTGTGTCTCCTTTCCTTCCTTCGCTGAAAAGGATTTTACAGGTAAGTTCTTACCAAAATCCGTCTTTCCTTGTGGAGTGTGTCAGTGACTGCGTTCTGGACATCTGTCAAGTCAGCAGTCTTCCCTAGGGTTGTGGAGCCTACTGAAACAGAATTAAGGTCCCGTCACACATAACGAGAACGCTAGTGAGATCGTTGATACGTCACAGGTTTTGTGACGCAATAACTATTTCGCTAGCGATCTTGTTACGTCTGACAGGTAGCAACGATCAGGCCCCTGCTGTGAGATCGCTGATCGTTACAAAGCTTCCTGGACCATTCCTGGGTCGTTGCGCTCCCGCTGGGCAGTGTGCATCGCTGTATTTGACACCTAACCAACGACCTCGTTAGCGATTCAGAACTGAGACACGTAGGCGTGCATAAATTGGACTTTTCTGCGCCCCTCGTTCCCGATTGGTGGTCGCTACAGCATTCTCATTTCCCGCCGTGCATAAAGAAAGCAAAAGAATAGCGATTCCATCCTTTGTTTCTGACCTTGTGCTGGATTGCAGATCTTAGCAGAATTCTCCGGGTTGTGTGGAGTCACAGCCGAAGAACACTACAATCCACAAACCAGAACGCTTGTCAGGAACAAAGCCCAGATGAATGGATACAGAGTCACAGCCGAAGAACGCTGCTACGATCCGAACCAAAACGCAAACAGGAACAAAGGGACAGAATTTCTACAACGTGGTTTTATTTTAAACCTGCCGCCCAATCAGAACGCAGTAGCGTCCACCAATCGGAGATGATTAGTGACACAGTACAGCCCCTATCAAGGTGTGGATCGTTGAAATAGGTGCTGTGTGAAAGCGTCCCAATGACCAACGAGATCGTTAGATTGCTGGGGCGGCCGAAATCGTTGGGAAGTTCTGCATGTTTGACAGCTCCCCAACGATCACGATACGGCTTTCCAGCGATCTTAAAATCGTGACGTAATAACGATCATACAGTCATACAGGCACGTGGAGGCCACACACACACTACTGAGCATCATTTTGACTTGGTTTAAGGACATTGCAATTCCACTTTAATTTTGTGGGTGACTCCAAATCCAGGCATCCATGGGTTAATAAATTTGATTTCCATTGATGATTTTTGTGTGATTTTGTTGTCAGCACATTCAACTTTGTACAGAACAAAGTATTCAATGAGAATATTTCATTCATTCAGATCTAGGATGTGTTATTTGAGTGTTCCCTTTATTTTTTTGAGCAGTGTATATTTTAATTTATACACACAGTACAGCTTTGATATTGAATATTGTTGCACAATTATTGCATGCATGCCTTTGACTCTAAGGCTTAGAGGATGTCTCATCTTCTGCCCTGCATACTGGGGTGCAGTGCACTTCCATTTGACAGTTCGGACTATTGGTGTAGCTGCCTGCTCCCTGATCTGTGCACTTTCTGATGCTGCAATCAGACAGTTTTGCCTCTACGACATTGGAGATACTTGATTGCCCTGAAGCTGGCTGTGTCAGGGGCAAACAGTGTGCCCCTCGGTTTCCGAACAGCTTCAGTGCATAGCTTACCAGCTCTATAGGGAAAAACATGTTTGGAGACAGCTGGTAGACTGCAGCAATAGCTAGTAGCCTAAATAATCAGCAGAAATTGGGAGGATGTTTAAATAGAGGTAAATGGAAAACTTCCTTGTTTTTACAAGAATTTTACCCATTAAGGAGAGGACCTTGCAACAAACTTTTCATGTTGAAATTGGACACGGTGTAATTGTGGCTGCAGAGTGCAATACATTTTTGTTTTGTTTTTTTTATTTCACCTTTCCTTTGCAAAGTATTTGGCACCTAATGAGCGAGTTCACTTTAGTAAAGTCCAAATGTGTGTATTTGGATACTTTTCCCATGTACCTCTCCCTGTATGAGTTGTCTGATAAAACCCACTTGGATTTAATTCAAGTTAATTCATTATGTGCCAATACTTTGTTTACTAATATCTCCACAATGAAGATGCAAAATTTAAAAAAAATAAAATTATTCCGCTCGTGTCCAGTTCAGAATGAAAAAATTGGTGAAAGGTCCTTTTAAACGAGCATGAGAATAACCCTTTAACTTTAGCAAAATGGTGCAACTTGACAGCATTGTACTCGGTAGAGCAGCAGTCAGACTTTTTTTTGTTTTTTTTTGTTAAATGATGCACATTTGGGTGCAATTTTGTCTGCGCATAGCTAGCAAAGATTTTTCTTACTGTTCATCATGTGATGCCTTTTAATTACCATTTTATAGGAACATACCAGAACTGATGCAATAATACAAAATGCATATTCCCTGAAAAAGGAAAGGGAAAGGATACTGTCAGAAGAACTATATCACAACCATAAAGACCATGGAGAGTTTAAATACCCTATTAGGCCTCTTTCACACGTCCTGATATTTCCAGTACCGGAGATGTCTGTGTGTCCGTGTTTGTACTATTTGCGGCACACGTGTGGCAACCGTGTGCTGCATCAATACCACACGGGCACACAGACCTTCCGCCGGGGAAGTAGCCCTACTGTAAGCTGCTGCCCCCTGTGGCTGGTTCTGAAGCCGGCAGTCATCATTCTCCTCTGCTTGCAGGCAGAGCAGGGGAGAATGACAGCCGGTTTCAGCACCAGCCACAGGGGGACAGCTGCTTACAGTAGGGCTACTTCCCCGGCGGCCGGCCGTGCACATGGAGGACATCAAAGTGTGTTCTCCGTGTGCGGGATGTTTTCCGGTCCGTGTAAAAAACGGACATGTCTACATGTTTTATAGACGGTCCGTGAAAACACACATCTACATAGACCCATTCATTTGAATGAGTACGTGTGTACATGTCTCCGGTACGTGTGAAAACTGTCACCACACGTACCGGAGACACGGACGTGTGAAAGGGGCCTTGGATAGTGTGGATTGTCCACAAACATTAAAGACTGCCATGTCAAAGGATGCAAAAAATATATCTTTCAGCTGCAGATGGAAGGAAGAGAGCCACAGTCATTACTAGTGGGTAGGCGGAGCCCAGATAGGATTGACACCTCAGATTAAAAAGAGTGTTGACCGGCCCCTCCAGCTCAGGCTCCTCCTACTCAGCTCTTCAGTTTACAATTTGAGGTCTCAGAGGATAGTCGCTGCTGGAAGCAGCTCCTCAGAAGATTTTATTATTTTTTATCGGACAAGAGACTTGGATCACCAAATGTGGTCTAGAGGTCTCAGGAGTCTCAGCGCTGCTGGACTCCCACCTCTCCCTTGGCGGATTTGTATTACCCTAATGGTGGTCCCTGCAGAACCCTGCCGGCCCGGGGGGATGAGGATGGCTTCCCTGGCGGGGGCGCAAACCGCGCTGCAGGGGTCACTGCGTCCCCCGCCCTGGGGGGAAGCATGGGCATAGCGCCACAAACCCCTGGGGGTCCCTGTGGCGCTTCGGCTGGTGAGTACCACGCATTTTTATTAATGTGTGTGTGAGTGTTTAAGCGATGCTGCGGCAGCCGCTGTACATTACATGTCGGTGACTGTGTTTTTTGTCCGCAGGTGGATGCCTGCAGGACATAGGAGAGGAGTGCGCGCCTTTTTATTTGAATTTTCGCGCCGCTCTGAGCGCGCGCTTTACTGCAGTCTCCATTTCCGGCTTCCCTCATGGAGCACACGGAGGCACAGCGCGGCGGCCATTAAAGAAGCAGGCTGAAAGCTTCTTCTGGCTCTTTTCCCTCCTCCCCTCCCGGCAAGATGTTACACTGTTACCAGCTGGGTGAGTCGCTTCTAGCCCGCAGGCAGAAGCTTAACCCCTTCACCCCCACAGCGCGGGCGCCTTCTGGGGCACTAATGATTGTCAGACTGCGCTGTCCTGCGGCTGTTATCGCATAAGGGGCTCGCACACTCTTTTCAATAATAATAAAGAGTTTGTGTGGAGTCTGCGATTTTAATATTGCCACTATACGTTCCCACTAACGATCCTGATAACGACGCATACTAATGCGATCGTTTGTGTGATCATTTTTTAATGTCGCTAGTAGCTGCCAATCTGGGCGATCTCATTAACATCGCATAAGCGGTTAGCGATCTCCTTAACAACTTTGGCGGTCATTGTGATATACAAAACAGCGCAATTTTTAGCGATCTTGTGGAACGTTTTTCTGTTAGTGTGGCATAGCTGTCCTGCAGCTGCTGCCTTATAAGAGGCACTTGGGGCTCGCACAACTTTTTCATTATCAAGGTTGTGGGGAGTCTGCTACTTTAACCCTTCTTAGGCGGTTAACTCTTAATGCTGGGGTAGCTCTCTCTTTAAGAGCTTTAACCCTTCAGCGATTGTTTTTCTTTAAGAAACACACTGTTCTAGTTACTGACAGGTTTGACCTGCCATATACTGTGCAAGGACATGTCAGATGCGGACTATCTGACACGCAGACCCCGACGGCGTCATGCGCAGCTGTCGGAGGTTCCAGTGGTGTCAAAATGGAGGCCCTCGCTAGTTTCTATGATGGCCTGTCTAACCTTCTAGGTTATGGAGTGTCAGCTAGATCCTCTCAAGGAAGCGACACAAATCAGTGCCTTCCTTCTCGCGTAGCGAAGATGTCCGTTTCGGACAAGGAGGATCGGCAGGGACACTCTGCCTCTCTCATGGACCGTACTATTGGAGCCATGAGGGCGTTACAGTTACCAGAGAGAGGTAACTAGGCGTTCTGGTAAGTCGGCCCGGATGTTTCAGGAGTCGCATAGGTCGAGACGGCTTTACAATCTGTATCCGTTTTCTACGGAGTTGATTGTTAATTGGATCTGAAGTGAATGTCCCTTTATCCTGGTAAAGGAAGGCGAGTCTGCAGGACCTGCTGGACAGAAAAATGGAGATGGCAACAATATCCATCTGCGAGGCCGCGGGTCATGGATTCAGTATTAAGGATCTATGTGTACTTATAAAGTTTCCCTGAGCCGTTTGGACCGTCTACGGATGGCGTGACAAGATGGATCCCCTCTATCGAGATAGATGGGCTTTTCAAGTTGAAGGATTCTGCGTCACTGCTATCCAGGGCGCAATCCTCGGCAGTCACAGTCAGAAGAGCACTGTGGCTTAGACAGTGGAACGCGGTTTCCAAGCAGGGTTTGCTATCTTTAGCTTACAAGGTGGTCAGCTATTTGAATCTGACCTCACAGAGCTGATTTCTGAGGCAAAAGAAACAGCTTTACTGCAGCGCAGAGCTGTGACTTCTGCGTCTGGCAGGACTAGTGCCGGTAGTTGTCGGCGGTCCTTTCGGTCCAGGGGATGATCCCGTCAACCCTCTGGGGGTTTGGGTCGTTCCTCTCTTTTTTTAAAAAAAAAAAAAAAAAAGGGAATTTCTCAGAAATTCCGCATACCCTGGAAACAGAACTTCCATTAAGACAGAAGCTGGCAAAAAACCCGCTAAAGCGGTCTGACGTCTGGGTCTCACTCGAGCGCTCTCGAGTGGAGGGTCGTTTACTCCAATTCAAACCGACTTGGGTTTCCCGTGTGTCGGACGCCTGGGTGACACAGGTTGTGTTGGCAGGCTACTTCATAGAGTTTCTTTCTCGACCCCCGGACAGGTTTTGCCAATCTCGCATTCCGTCAGAGCCGAGCTATTTGCCGTCTACTACGAGAGGTCGATTCCCTTCTGCAGAATGGTGTGGTGATACCGGTTCCGCAGAGGACCGGGGAAGAGGATTCTTATTCCAACCTCTTTGTGGTCCCCAAAAAGGAGGACAAATTTCGCCCTATTTTGGATTTCAAAGATTGAATCGGCATGTTTACATCCCGAAAATTCCGCATGGAGTCGCTTCGCTCCGTTGTGGCAGCCCTGTCGCAGAACGTCTTTTTGGTCAATCGACATTCGCAACGTTTATTTGCATGTTCCCGTCGGAAGGGCTCACCGGCGCTTCCTTCGTTTTGCCATAGGTCAGGACCATTACCAGTTTGTGGCTCTGCCATTCGGCTTGGCCTCGGCGCCCAGAGTTTTTACAAAAATTCTAGCGCCCCTCATGGCAATTCTTCGAAGACAGGGGGTTACGATTTCCCTACCTGGACGACCTTCTGATTGTGGCGTCCTCAAAGGAGGAGGCGGGGACGGCTCGCAATCTATCCCTTCAGCTCCTGGAGGATTTCGGGTGGCTGGTCAATTGGGAGAAGTCGTCTCTGGAAGTCAATCCTGTTTTTGGGAATGCATTTCGACACGGTACGGACGGTGGTGTCCCTTCCTCCAGACAAGCGGGCATGTCTCTTTCGACATGTACAGATTATGAGGTCTACGACAGCAATGTCCTTTTGGAAGTGTATGCGCCTTCTGGGTTTGACGTCCATGGAGGCACTTCCGTTTGCCCAATTTCATTCCAGGGCCCTCCAAAGGCTCATTCTGAGTCGTTGGGATCGATCGCAAGCTTCTCTGAATTGCAGCGTCATCATCTCTCACAGGGTGCGAGAATCCCTAGGATGGTGGTTACGTCCAGGAGCGTTATTCCTGGGGAAATCTTTCCTCCCTCCGAGGTGGTCGGTCATAACCACCGATGCCAGCCTGACGGGCTGGGGGGGGTGTCTGGAACGATCTTTGGATCCAGGGAGTATGGTCATCGGAAGAGTCTGTTCTACCGATCAACATCCTGGAGTTGAGGGCAATTTTTCCTTTGCCTATAAGACTGGACGGTCCCTTTAAGCGGTCTACCAGTCCGAGTGCAGACAGATAACGCGACGGCGTTGCGTATATCAACCACCAAGGCGGGACAAGGAGCTCCAGCCTCATGATGGAGGTGTCTCGGATCCTGCTATGGGCCGAGACCAAGGTTCCAGCCATCTCTGCGATTCACATTCCAGGAGTCCAGAATACCACGGCGGACTTCCTCAGTCGCGAGAAGATGGATCCTGGAGAATGGAGTCTTCATCCGAAAATTTTTGCGCTGCTGTGCTTCCGTTGGGGAACTCCCCAAGTGGATTTGATGGCATCCAGGTTCAAATGCCAAACTACCGACCTTCATGTCCAGGTACAAGGACCCGAAGGCTGTGGCGGTGGTTGCTCTGGTGGCTCCGTGGGACGATTTCGAGCTAGTCTATGTGTTTCCGCCGATATCTTTACTCCCTCTGGTGCTGCGTCGGATCAGACTGGAAGAGAATTCCGGCTATGTTGATAGCCCCGGATTGGCCAAGGAGGACGTGGTTCTCGACACTGGTGTCGTTTTTGTCGGCACCGCCATTCCCACTTCCTCCTCGCCCGGACCTGTTAACCCAGGGGCCCGTTCGTCATCCGGACTTGAAGTCTCTGCGTTTGACGGCGTGGCTCTTGAGACCGAAACCTTGACCCGTAGAGGTTTTTCAGCCGAAGTCATTGCCACTCTGCGAGCTGCCAGAGGTCCGGCTACTACTAAGATTTATCACAAGACTTGGTCTTTTCGTGGTTTCGGGTTCTTCAAGGAATCCGAGGATTTTTTTCCATTCCCAATTTGTTGGCTTTGCTACAGTACGGGCTGGACAAAAGGTTTGGCAGTTAGCACTCTGAAAGGTCAGGTTTCTGCCCTGTCCTTGCTATTTCGGAAAGCTATCGCCTCGCGTAGGGACGTACGTTCCTTTTTTCGCGGAGTAACCCGTCAGTTTCCACTGCGGAAGGCGCCTGTGTCTCCTTGGCGGCTCAACCTTGTCTTGGAGGCTCTTCAGCATATACCTTTTGAGCCTATGAGTTCTGCTAGCCTTTCTTTAATTTCTTGGAAGGTTGCCTTCTTAGTGGCGGTAACCTCTTTAAGAAGGGTTTCTGAGTTGGCAGCTTTTTCCTGCTCGCCTCCTTTCCTGGAGTTTGACCCGGATCGAGTAGTGCTTCGCACACGGGACGATTTTCTACCTAAGGTGGTGTCGCAATTTCATGTTAACCAGGATATTGTGTTGCCCTCGCTTTGCCCGGGCCCAGGGAATGCAAAGGAACGGATCTTGCACAAATTAGATTTAGTGCGGGTCTTGAAGTTCTATTTTGTCTATTACTCAAGGTTTTCGAAAGTCAGATTCTCTGTTTGTGATTACAGCAGGTCGTAGGCGTGATCAACGAGTTTTCAAGGACTCTATAGCTCGTTGGATTCGGTCGGCCATTTTGGAGGCTTACCGTCTTAATGGCGAACCTTGCCCGATTAAGATTCGAGCTCGCTCCACGAGGGCTGTGACTTCATCGTGGGCCTTTCATCAAGGGCTTCGGCAGCTCCGCTCTGCCGAGCGGCGACCTGGCGTTTCGTCCACACATTTACAAAGTTTTATAAGGTGGACGTCAGTGCTTCCGCTGATGCGGCCTTAGGACGTAGGGTCCTGCAGGCAGCGGTAATTTAAAGTTTTTTGTTAAATGCGCCACAGGCGCCAAATACAAGTTATCTTGGTTGTTGGGTTTCTGCCTATTTTGGTTTTTTCCCACCCTAATTTTTGGACTGCTTTGGGACGTCCCACTAGTAATGACTGTGGCTCTCTTCCTTCCATCTGCAGCTGAAAGACGGATTTTGGTAAGAACTTACCTGTAAAATCCTTTTCAGCGAAGGAAGGAAGAGAGACTCAGCTCCCTCCCATGGCAGAAGTGTGTTGTTGTATTTACAGATGCAGCGTGACCCTTCTCTGATAGCGATTATCTGGACTGAGGTCGACGCGCTACGGCTCTGTTCCAGCATTGCCAGCTTATCGCAGTAGTCAGGTTCAGTGAGTAGTACCTGTAACTGTGTGATTTTTTGCCAAATGCATGCATAACCTGTACTCTTATGTTTTTTTCTCTGAAGTCCTTCAGAAGGGGTTATGTTGCTTCGCTGGTGATATTGTTCTTCCTTAAGCTTGGGTACGACTGAAGAGCTGAGTAGGAGGAGCCGAGCTGGAGGGGCCGGTCAACACTCTTTTTAATCTGAGGGGTCAATCCTATCTGGGCTCCGCCTACCCACTAGTAATGACTGTGTCTCTCTTCCTTCCTTCGCTGAAAAGGATTTTACAGGTAAGTTCTTACCAAAATCCGTCTTTATTAGTAGAAAGGTACATACAGGCAGAAAAAGTGCAGTTAGGCTGGCGTAAGAATCTCTAGTCTTTGTAAATATGCATCACCCTTTACAAGAAAGCATCAGCCATATTGCTGAATTTCAGTGCTGAATTGGAAGTGCCAATTTATTATGTGCGGCCAGCATTGATTATTGAGAGACACATGCAGAGATTACCATTGTAATTATTACCACATGCAATCTCCTAGGATATGCTAAATTCTGTATGTAAAATACACATGAAAATAAACCTCAAGCTCTTATACAGAAGTTATAGGACTAGTGTTGATATTAAAAATGTATCCTGATGCTAGATGTGGTACATGTTACACTGGAGCTATAGAATTATATTTACAAGAAGACTTTTGACAGTGGTTATAAGTGGCAAGAAAGAACCATTCATGGCCAGTTTATTCAAGCCTTTTACAAGGGTGCTCTGTGTGCTTTTGCATTGCAGTTTGACAGTGTCCTTTGTATACGGTGAGGTGAGAGGTGGTCAGGAAATATGAAAGTATTTTAATTGCTATTAACTAATGTTCCCTAGCGCAGTTTCAGCGTTACTTTGTGCAAGGAGCAATATCTGTTTTGTTACGGGTTCCTATAAATTATAATAGGTCTAACATCTATCAGGTAGCACCAATTGATACTTAATGGGGTTCTCCACTACTCAGACAACCCATTCTTAATCCCTATGTTTTCCCATAGTACAATAACTTCTTCCTCCGATGCAGATGCTGTTCCAGCAGTGACGGCACTGGCTCTCCCAGGGCTGCCATGACATTGTCACTCAATCCCTGTGGCCAATCAGTGCTGGTTTCATGCTCAAACACTGCCTTGCATGTACACTGAAACTGGCTGTGCGGCACTTTGCTGGTATACCAGGAAATATTGCAAGTGGCTTAAGAGAGGGCTTGAGAATGTGCGACTTCTGACCTAATTACCTATTTGTTGGTGCAATAATCTCCACTGCCTAAAATTATAACATTTTACCAGCGAATATATATAAAAAGCGTTGAGCTCTGAAACTTCATGCATATATGAAACCCTTATATAGATAGGCAGTGCCTTGGAAAAGTATTTATACACTAAACTTTACCACATTTTGCCATATTATACCCACATTCTTAAATGTATTTTATTGGGATTGTGTGGATATACCAACACAAAGTATTTCTGAAGAGTAAAAAAAAAAATGCTACTTGGTTTTGTGATTGAAAAATATAAATCTAAAAATTGTGACTGGTATTTGTATTCAGCCCCTTGTCGTCTGATTCTCCTAAATATAAACCTGAGTGACCAATTGTCACCAGAAGTCACATAATTAGTAAATAGAGTACAGTTTTTATTATAACTACATGTATAACTACAGCTGTTCTCTGACGGACCCAGTGGTTTGTTTGAAAGCATTAAGGATCCAAAGGCTTCAAGAAAATCGGGGAACACCGCAGGCATGTTAGGGATAAAGTGGAGAAGAGTAAAGATGGGTTAGGTTATTAAAAATAGCCCAAGCTCTAAACATCTCACAGACCTCTGTTCAATCCATCTTCCAAAAATTGAAGGGGTATGGCACAACTGCAAACCTACCAAGACATGGCCGTGCATCAAAACTGACATCCTGCACTAATTAGCTGCCAAGAGGCCCATGGTCACTGAGGAGGAGCTGCAGAGATACACAGCTCAGGTGGAAAAATCTGGCCATACGACAAATATTAGGATACATTTATAAGGTCAGTATTTAACATCAGTATTTGTAAGCCAAAACCATAAGTGGGTGAAAAATGCAGAAGCAATGCACATGCTTCCATTATACGTTTCCTTTGATTGTTCCACTCCTGATTTTAGTTTACAAATACTGAACATAATCATAGTCATCTACATCACAAATCTGGCTTTTGTGTAAGAGTGTCAAGAAAACAGCCATTTTTAAAGCAAGCCATGCGAAGTCCAGTTTTCAGATTGCAAAAAAACCATGCAGGGGACACAGCTAACGTGGAAGAAGGTGCTCTAGTCAGATGAGACCAAAGTAGAAAGTTTTGTGCTATATGCAAAACACTGTGGGGCAGAAAATGAACCCCGGACATCACTCTGAAAATACCATCCCCACAATCGAACATGGTGATGGCAGCATTATCATGTTGTGGGTATGCTTTTCTTCAGCTGGGACAGGGAAGCTGGTTAAAGCTGATGGGAAGATGGATGCTGCTAAATGCAGGGCAATCCTGGAGGAAAACGTGAGGACAAAAGCAGGACAGCGACCCAAAACATGCTGCCAGAGCTGCAATAGAATGGTTTAGATTGAAGCATATTCATGTGTGTGACTGGCCTAGTCACAGTCTAGACCTAAATCCTATTGATCTCTGGCAAGACTTGAAAATTGCTGTTCATAGACGCCTTCATCCAATCTCACTGAGCTAGAGCGAATTTGCAAAGAAGAATGGGCAATAATGTCAGTTTCTAGATGTGCAAAGCTGGCAGAGACAGACCCCCAAAGACTTGCAGCAGTCATTGCATCAAAAGGTGGTACTACAAAGTATTGACTCAGGGGGGCCGAATACAAATGCACATCACAATTTTCAGATTTATATTTTTACAATATATAGAAAATTGTGTCGTTTGATTTACACTTCACAAATACTTGCTACTTTGTGTTGGTATATCAACGGTAGCTGCGGGTCATTTCCTGCCGAATGGAGGTCAGTGGCGACGCAGCCGGTCATCTCCCGGCTGCTCGCAGCAGAAGTACCCTGACTGGCGGCCTCCACATAAACCCCAGCAACTACATACATATTCTAGAATACCCGATGCATTAGAATCGGGCCACCATCTAGTATATATATCCACTATATAATCGTCTAATTCGGTCTGTAACGGAAATCCCGCGCCGCTGATTGGTTGCTGGGGGAGTGGTGCGGGCACGCCCCTTGGATACCCGACCGCGGCCTTAGCAGCGTCACAGGGACTGTCACAGAACCTGTGTTAGAGAGCAAATGGAGGGGAAAATAATTATGGCGTGATGGCACAATGTGTGTGGGCGGCGGTGGGTGCTGACGCCGGCCCTGTGTAGTTCACTCATGTTTACTGGACAAGTTCTCTCAGTCACAGTGCTACATAGTTCACTCACATTTACTGAACATGTTCTGTCAGTCACAGTGTGACGTACTTCTGTCACGTTTACTGAATACTTTCTGTCAGTCACATTGCGACATAGTTCAGTCACGTTCACTGAACACGTTCTGTCAGTCACAGCGCACTTCTTTACTGTACGCTATCACGATTTACACTTCCTGTCTTCCAATGGGTCGTAAGTGAAAATACGCCACTGAGGATGACAGAAAAGCAGCAGTAGCAAGGCAACGACAACGTCGAAAGCAAGAGACATTTCAACAAACTGCCGCCAGACAAGCCAGGATGCTGAATCTCACAGACAACGTCAGAAACATGAGAAACTGCTGCTAGGCAGGAACATGATGCGGAATCCCACAAATGATAATGTATATATTTTACCCGGAAAATCCTGTGTATTCATTGCATTATTCTTAAATCTTCATAAATAAACCACATACATATTCTAGAATACCCGATGCGTTAGAATCGGGCCACCATCTAGTAGATATATAGATGGTGGTCCGATTCTAACGCATTGGGTATTCTAGTATATGTATGTGGTTTATTTATGAAGATTTTCATGGCTCCGCTCCCACCCTCGCATCCTATATACATGGCTCCGCTCCCATCCTGTATACATGGCTCCACTTCCACCCTCCAATCCTATATACATGGCTCCGCTCCCACCCTCCCATCCTATATACATGGCTCCACTGGGCTCCCCCGTTCTCCCCCATCATACTTACCCTGACGTCACTGCATGTCTCTGCATCTCTATCCCGGCGCGTCAGCTTCTTACTCTGTGGTGCGGTCACGTGGTACCACTCATTAAGGTCATGAATATGGACGCCACGCCT
>JARQOD010000002.1:551555167-551681497 GCA_033576555.1 Oophaga sylvatica | reverse complement strand
GGAGATGACCCGCGGCTACCGTCGGGAGATCAGCGGCTAGCGCCGCTGATCTCCCGACGATAACGATGGCGTGCCTGATTGAAATCCTGCGCCAATTCGCGGCCGGACTGTGCCTGTCGCTGATTGCTCGCATCCTGCCGGGCGCGACCAATCAGCGACGCAGGATTTCCATTACAGACGGAAGTTATAATGTCTCGCTCCATCCAATAAGGTCACGTTACACCACGGACTGTCCAGGAGTTGGCGGATGCTTTAGTCCAGATCTAGGAGGAGATCCCTCAGGAGACCATTCGTCGTCTCATCTTGAGCATGCCCAGGCGTTGTAAGGAGGTCATACAGGCACAGGAAGGTCATACAGGCACGTGGAGGCCACACACACTACTGAGCATCATTTTGACTTGTTTTAAGGACATTACATTCCACTTTAATTTTGTGTGTGACTCCAAATACAGGCCTCCATTCGTTAATAAATTTGATTTCCATTGATGATTTTTGTGTGATTTTGTTGTCAGCACATTCAACTTTGTACAGAACAAAGAATTCAATGAGAATATTTCATT
The DNA here is from genome assembly GCA_033576555.1 of Oophaga sylvatica. Taxonomy (NCBI): domain Eukaryota; kingdom Metazoa; phylum Chordata; class Amphibia; order Anura; family Dendrobatidae; genus Oophaga; species Oophaga sylvatica. The sequence goes on along the minus strand of JARQOD010000002.1, from coordinate 551,680,937 downwards.
TATTCAGTACTAGGATGTGTTATTTGAGTGTTCCCTTTATTTTTTTGAGCAGTGTATATACCAGGACTGAGCCAAGAAAGTGATTAGCTGAAAATTATCAGATGTACGGTAATTTGCTTTTTTAATGTATAACACTAGAGAACATAAAGACTTTCCAGCCAGATGGTTTCATTTTCGAGCGGCAGAAGTTACCTTTGTCCTTTAGAAGTCGGACGTGTAGGCTCAGAGAGCAAAATGATCTTTGGCCTCAATCATGCTAGTCTAGATATTAAAGGTGATTGTGAATCACAGAATATTCTTAAAGCACAAACATCATACATGACTCCTCTGTAATAAAAGCTGTGTACACACATTATCATACTCTGGTTGGATCAATTATGGTATTACCAGCAGGAATTAGTCCTCGGCATGGGTCAGCTCAGACGTGAGCAGTCACAGATCCTGTCCCCTGACTTCCATCGCCGATACTTACATATGAAGAACGAGACTTATTTAAGACATATTAGGCTACTTTCACACTTGCGTTTTTTAGCGCTGCGCATCGTGCGCTATTGTTCGCATGCGCAATTTTCCCCTATCATTGACATGGCGGGCGCATTGTATTGCGCTTGCACGCGTTCATCAGCGTTTTGCGTGCGCAGCGCATTTTCCAGGTGTGCGCCTAGACGCTACATGTTGCATTTTTTTTTTCAGCACACCAATATAAAAATGCGCATAAAAATATCATTGCAGTCTATGTGAACGCTGGTGTGCGCGTGGCTGTGCGCTTGTCAGCGATTGTGTGCGCATGCGATATTTTAGTAAACAATGTCCAGACACTTGTCAAATGACCCCCTAGACAAGATACATTGTTTGTGAGGAGTTTAGAAAAAGGAGTATAGATAAAGGAAGTGACACACAGACCCCTCAGACTATCTGGAGACTGCATGCTGATAACACCTGAAGATTATACAGCCTGGATCCCTATAAAAAGGCCAGCAACCAACAAGCTACATAATACACTGCCTGGAGACTGTAGCTGAACACTTGAAGATCCATCTTGGACCAAGCCTGAACATTGTCTGGAGACACTGCTTCTTGACTCAAGACAGATCCAAAGGGCAAGAATGTGAGTATTCTTTAACCAAATGACAGACTGTCCTTATAATGTAATATGTGTTCATGTATTTTTTATTTTTTTTTGCAGCATGTCTTCTGGATCTGAATATTCCCCATCCCGGCAAGAACTGGCCGAAGCAGAGCATGATGTGAGTATCTTCCTGCCTTTGGGTAAGTATTGCTGCTGAATCTACAAATGGCTAAAATTTGGGTTCCTTTTTCAGACATCATCGTCGGAAACGGCCATTGAGGAGTCTCAGCAGGAGCAGTCGCAGCCGAGTCAAGTCCCGGTGGCGAGACGGAATGTAAGTATATAGCCTTTGAATGTCTATTTCTTTTCTACTCCTATTGTTCTTTTCTTTGTCAAAAATATACAAGATTGTAATTTTGTTTTTGTTTCTTCTAGGTTCCACAAGGGGACGACGACCTGTATGTGGACAACGATGCCCTGATCTGCTAGGTCCAGGAGCGTGTCCCGTTGTGGGACAGCCGAAATCCGCAGTACAAGGACAATGTGGTGACCCGGCGGCTATGGAACGAGGTGGCCGCAGTGTTGATGGATGGCTGGGACAGCGTCTCTCCAAACCTGAAAAAGGCGTTTAGTAAGTATTTTCATTCTCTGTAATGTTGCACTCACTGTTGTTCCTGTGTCTACTGATGGGTTTACTTGCAGATATATTCTGCAAGCAATCCCAACAGTGCCCTCAGGTTCAAAAGTGACTGCCCTGTGTATGCTATTGCTATGAGTTCTGCATTCAATTTTTTGTTTTAATGTTGCACTCACTGTTGTTCCTGTGTCTACTGATGGGTTTACTTGCAGATATATTCTGCAAGCAAACCCAACAGTGCCCTCAGGTTCAAAAGTGACTGCCCTGTGTGTGCTATTGCTATGAGTTCTGCATTCAATTTTTTGTTTTAATGTTGCACTCACTGTTGTTCCTGTGTCTACTGATGGATTTACTTGCAGATATATTCTGCAAGCAAACCCAACAGTGCCCTCAGGTTCAAAAGTGACTGCCCTGTGTATGCTATTGCTATGAGTTCTGCATTCAATTTTTTGTTTTAATGTTGCACTCACTGTTGTTCCTGTGTCTACTGATGGGTTTACTTGCAGATATATTCTGCAAGCAAACCCAACAGTGCCCTCAGGTTCAAAAGTGACTGCCCTGTGTATGCTATTGCTATGAGTTCTGCATTCAATTTTTTGTTTTAATGTTGCACTCACTGTTGTTCCTGTGTCTACTGATGGGTTTACTTGCAGATATATTCTGCAAGCAAACCCAACAGTGCCCTCAGGTTCAAAAGTGACTGCCCTGTGTATGCTATTGCTATGAGTTCTGCATTCAATTTTTTGTTTTAATGTTGCACTCACTGTTGTTCCTGTGTCTACTGATGGGTTTACTTGCAGATATATTCTGCAAGCAAACCCAACAGTGCCCTCAGGTTCAAAAGTGACTGCCCTGTGTATGCTATTGCTATGAGTTCTGCATTCAATTTTTTGTTTTAATGTTGCACTCACTGTTGTTCCTGTGTTACTGATGGTTTACTTGCAGAACTCTGCAAGCAAATCCAAAGTGCCCTCGGTTCAAGTGATGCCTGTGTATCTTTGCTATGAGTTCTGCATTCATTTTTGTTTAATGTTGCATCACTTTGTTCCTGTTCTACGATGGTTACTTGCGTTATTCTGCAAGCAAACCAACAGTGCCTCAGGTTCAAAAGTGATGCTGTGTATGTATGCTATGAGTTCTGCATTCAATTTTTGTTTATGTTGCACTCACCTTGTTCCTGTGCACTGATGGTTACTTGCAGATATTCTGCAAGCAACCCAACGTGCCCTCGGTTCAAATGTGCCCTGTGTATGCTATTGCTATGATTCTGCATTCAATTTTTTGTTTTAATGTTGCACTCACTGTTGTTCTTGCTACTGATGGATACTTGCAGTATATTCTGCAAGCAAACCCACGTGCTCAGTTCAAAATGACTGCCCTGTGTATGCTATTGTATGATTCTGCATTCATTTTTTGTTTTAATGTTGCACTCACTTTGTTCCTGTGCTACTGATGGTTTACTTGCAGAATATCTGAAGCAACCCAACAGTGCCCTGTTCAAAATGATGCCCTGTTATGCTTTGCTATGAGTTCTGATTCAATTTTTTGTTTTAATGTTGCACTCACGTTGTTCCTGTGTCTCTATGGGTTTACTTGCAGATATATTCTGCAAGCAAACCAACAGTGCCTCGGTTCAAAGTGACTGCCTGTGTATGCTATTGCTATGAGTTTGCATTCAATTTTTGTTTTAATGTTGCCCCTCACTTTGTTCCTGTGTCTCTGATGGTTTACTTGCAGATATATCTGCAAGCAAACCAACAGTGCCCTTGGTTCAAGTGCTGCCCTGTGTATGCTATTGCATGATTCTGCATTCAATTTTTGTTTTAATGTTGCACTCACTGTTGTTCCTGTTCTACTGAGGTTTACTTGAGTATATTCTGCAACAAACCCAACGTGCCCTAGGTTCAAAGTGACTGCCTGTGTATGCTATTGCTAGAGTTCGCATTCAATTTTTTGTTTTATGTTGCACTCACTGTTGTTCCTTGTCTATATGGGTTTACTTGCAGATTATTCTGCAAGCAAACAACAGTGCCTCAGGTCAAAAGTGCGCCCTGTGTTGCTATGCTATGAGTTCTGCTTCAATTTTTTGTTTTAATGTTCATCACTGTTGTTCACTGTGTCTACTGTGGGTTTATTGCGATATATTCTCAAGCAAACCCAACAGTGCCCTCAGGTTCAAAAGTGACTGCCCTGTGTTGCTATTGCTATGAGTTCTGCATTCAATTTTTTGTTTTAATGTTGCACTCACTGTTGTTCCTGTGTCTACTGATGGGTTTACTTGCAGATATATTCTGCAAGCAAACCCAACAGTGCCCTCAGGTTCAAAAGTGACTGCCCTGTGTATGCTATTGCTATGAGTTCTGCATTCAATTTTTTGTTTTAATGTTGCACTCACTGTTGTTCCTGTGTCTACTGATGGGTTTACTTGCAGATATATTCTGCAAGCAAACCCAACAGTGCCCTCAGGTTCAAAAGTGACTGCCCTGTGTATGCTATTGCTATGAGTTCTGCATTCAATTTTTTGTTTTAATGTTGCACTCACTGTTGTTCCTGTGTCTACTGATGGGTTTACTTGCAGATATATTCTGCAAGCAAACCCAACAGTGCCCTCAGGTTCAAAAGTGACTGCCCTGTGTATGCTATTGCTATGAGTTCTGCATTCAATTTTTTGTTTTAATGTTGCACTCACTGTTGTTCCTGTGTCTACTGATGGGATTACTTGCAGATATATTCTGCAAGCAAACCCAACAGTGCCCTCAGGTTCAAGAGTGTGTGCCCTGTTGATTCTTGAGCTATGTGTTGTGCATTCTATTGATTTGTTTAATGCCCAGTCACTCTTGTTCCTCATGTTAAGTTTGTTTTTGCTGCCTGATGTATTCTAACAGCAAACATAACAGTGTCATGTGGTTCAACAGTCAATGACATGTGGATTCTAAAGCTTTTTATAATGCTTCATTAACAGTTTGACATTTATATTGAGTTATGTGTGTTGAGAGTGAATTTGCACATACTGCATTGTATTAATTTTTATTTATTTTTTTTTTATCAACAGTGAACAAAATCCGCACACGATGGCGCTCGATGAAAGACCGCTTCAACACTGATGTTCGAGCAGAGGGACAGGTTCGCAGTGGTTCTGCAGCAAGGCCCAGAAAGAAATATCGCTACTATCGCGAGTTGGCGTTCCTGAGACCGGTCCTTGCCAGCAGAGCGTAAGTTTTTTAGATTTTCAATTTTTTTGTTATTTTTTAATTTATTTTTTCTTATCTACAGCTGATGCTTCTTGTTCATGCATTATAGTAATGTTTTGTTTTTCTTTCCACAGCACCTGGAGCAGCACCATGCAGCCTGTCCCTGAAGCGGTCCTTCCTCGGACGACCTTGGACACGTCCCAGCCATCCGACAGCCAAGAAGCAACTTGCAGGTCAGCAACACGGACATCTAGTGACCAGGAAGCTGGTCCATCAGGTGTTCCCCTCTCCCAGGTCTCTGCCACTGGTTATGCGGGCACTTACCGCCAGCGCAGAGGGCCATGGAGAGGAATGTCTTGCCCGAGTTTGTTCACTTGAGCGAGTCCTTTCAAGGCCATATCAAGACGCTTGGAGGCAGAGTTGGAAGCGGTTTTTCACTGATGGAACGTGGTTTTACCCACATGGATCACCGCTTCAACAGTGTCGAACAGCGTCTTGATCGCCTGGAGGCCGACCTCAACAGACCAGCGCACCATTTTTTTAGTAAAATAGAACGGGGCATGGCGGAACACCTAAGTCCTGAGCAACAGCTGGGTGTGATGCAGGCCTGCAACAATGCTTACATGCAGTATATCCAGCAGAATCGGTACGCGCAGCAGTCAGTGGTTGCATATCCAACAGTGCCACCACTGATTCGCCACACATCACTACCGACTTCTGCTGCATACCACTGCACGGCCACCAGCATTCCAAGTCAACACTACACCACCACAAGTCCGAGTACTGTTGGACACTCCACCGTCGCCCCCACCATGGCAAGCGCTGCTCCTGTGTGGAGCAACACCCCCACAGACACTGGTCCACAGTCATGGACTCAAGCTAGCACACTACCTGCTTGGGCCAACATACCAACTTGTCCTTCTACTAGTACTGCTACCAGTCAACAATTTCCCGGAACAGCACCCACTGATCAAATGAGTACCGTCACCAGTCAGCAAGCCATTTCAAGGGCACCCACTTCTCCTTCTATGAGTACCGCCACGAGTCGTCAACAATTTATGGACACACCAGCCACTGATCCTATGAGTACCGCCACCAGTCATCAACCATGCATTTCAAGGGCACCTACTTCTCCTTCTATGAGTACCGCCACGAGTCGTCAACAATTTATGGACACACCAGCCACTGATCCTATGAGTACCGCCACCAGTCATCAACCATGCATTTCAAGGGCACCCACTTCTCCTTCTATGAGTACCGCCACGAGTCGTCAACAATTTATGGACACACCAGCCACTGATCCTATGAGTACCGCCACCAGTCATCAACCATGCATTTCAAGGGCACCCACTTCTCCTTCTATGAGTACCGCCACGAGTCGTCAACAATTTATGGACACACCAGCCACTGATCCTATGAGTACCGCCACCAGTCATCAACCATGCATTTCAAGGGCACCCACTTCTCTTTGGAACACCGCCAACCCTTCTGTTACTCCGAGCACTGGCAACACTTCCACCGCCACTGCCACCAGCGAGCATGAGAGCGGTGACCTACATTCTGTCTTTTTTAGGTCAAGGCCACAGTCAACCAGCTTAAGGCGGACACAGAGAAGTCGGTCCACGCAAGGTACTCCAGTCCCCAAGAAGAAAAAAAAAAAATCTTTGTTGGTGCATCCACCCTCTCCTCCTAATGTGTCTGAAAGTGACTCTCATTTGATGTCTCAGCTTCCTTCACCCACTACTTTTGTTGCCCCTTCCCCTCGAACCCCTTCATCGCTTTCCAGCCGGTCTTCATCTCTGCACACCCCCAGAGTATCGAAATCACCACCAAAACGTCATTAGCAATAAAAATTTCTCACATTTCTATACAACTTCTGTGGCAGTGACGATACCAATGGCATGTTGTACACACATTGTACTAATATTATTTTTCTCCTACTTCTGGTGCAGTGAATATACCAATTTCATCTTGTACACACATTGTACTAATCTGATTTTTCTACTACTTCTGGGGCAGTGACTTTACCAATTTTTATATTGTACACACATTGTACTAATCTGATTTTTCAATTACTACTGGGGCAGTGACTTTACCAATTTTTATATTGTACACACATTTTACTAATCTGACTTTTCAATAACTTCTGGGCCAGTGACAATACCATGGTCATGTTGGACCCAAATTGTACTAATCTGATCTATCCAAAACCTTTGTGTGACTATAAATAATTTTTTTGTTTACTCAAAAAAGTAATAATGTGATATGTAGAAATGTCAGCCAAAAATAAAATTGGCAATTCAAATGTTGTTTTACGGTTGTACAAAATAAATGTGCCAATCTTCTTTTAGTAATTTTGGTTTGCTTTGTGTTTATTTTGCCGCCTACACACTTCGCCGTACACACACTGCGCTGTACACTTTGCGTTTTGGAGTACACATAACTCCACGAATGACACATGTTTGTGTACTTCATGGAGATATGTTTACTCCAAAACACAAATATATTCCTTTTTTGTTCACAACCACTCTGTCAGTCTGCTAATATTGAACAGACTGAATAGAGGATGGGGTTCCGTGCAAGGCATATCTATTTAACCTTGCCATATATACTAAAAACTGAAATGAGTCTGGTGTGTTTTTTACATTATTTCACTTGGTGATAGAAGGCCAGGGATTCTACATATAGCTTGTAATTAACCACATCCTCTATTCAGTGTGTGTTGAAGAAACAGAGGAAATGATGGTGAAAATACACTATATATGTACAATACCCTGACCTTCGATCATTACTATCACACCTGGGCAGGTGAACAGACATGAGTTTTAACCAGCAGCGTTGCTTCAGTATGCATTAATTTGAAGCATACTGTAGCGATGCTGCTGTTTATAACTTGTGTACTCACCTGCCCAGGCCTGATACATGCGTTATTTGGGGCATCACCACTTCAGCATGCCACCAGGCATTGGTATAGAACAAGATGTATAATCTTTTATCTCTGCGTTACAAATCAATTCACAGTGCCACAAATAATTGTTGTGTTATCTCCACCGTCACTGAAAATGGAAGCAAAAGTGGATAAATAATAAAGGTTATACAACTTGTGTGCATGTATATTTAACTACATAGTCAGGATTACAAATGATTTGATGATGCACCCAAAAATATGCATCATGAATTCACTGGTAAACCTGGCCATTTCATCATTGTTTTTAAATTTAAAAACAGACTGCACGTGGTACAGGTATAAACAGAGTTATTTTATTAACATTAAAAAAAAAAAATTTATTAACATACAGACAAGAACATTATTTTACACCATTTGTTCTTGCCAATCCACCCGTCCTACATCTGACATGAAGTAAGTCGCAAATTGGTCTCTCATTTGGCTGACTTCAACAGAAGACCTGAGAGGGTGCTGAGTGAAGTCAGGCAATGGGTTAGGAGCTGCATCATCAAGTTCAAAGTTTGGGTGCTCTTTAGCCATGACAAAGTTATGTAGCACCACACAGGCCTTCACCACTTCATCCACTGTTTCCAGTTTCAGATGAATGGCTGTGCCCAGAATGCGCCATCTGGAAACCAGTATACCGAAGGCACACTCTACAGTTCTCCTTGCCCTGGTCAGCCTGTAATTGAAAATTCTTTTGGTGTGGTCCAAGTCCCGGCTGGAGTAGGGTTTAAGCAGGTGTTGGCTCATCTGGAATGCCTCATCCCCAACCATTACAAATGACATTGGTGGAGTTTCGGTGTGGGGAAGAGGCCGTGGCATGGGGAAATTAAACTGGTTTTCATACAACCTCCGTCCCATGTCCGAGTTCTTAAACGCCTGTGAGTCATTCCCACGGCCAAATGCCACAATGTCCACCGCAACAAACATACAGTCTGCATCCTCAATGGCCATGAGAACTGTAGAGAAGTACTTCTTGTAATTGTAGTACTCCGAGCCTGTTCTTTTGGGTTTGATAATCCGTATGTGTTTCCCATCAACTGCTCCCAAACAGTTGGGGAAATTGCAGGTTGTCCAGAATTTGTCAGCAATTTGTAGCCACTTTTCGGTGGTGGGCAGGGGCATAAATTCCGGACAGAGAACAGTCCACAATGCCCGGCAGGTGTCCAGAACAATTCCTGACAACGTGGAGATACCAATCCTGTACTGGAAGTGGAGTGAAGACAGGTTCTCTCCAGTAGCAAGGAATCTAGAGAAAGAACAAAAAAAATATTATTGTATATGTTTTTGTAAAACATTAACCCCTTCACCCCCAAGGGTGGTTTGCACGTTAATGACCGGGCCAATTTTTACAATTCTGACCACTGTCTCTTTATGAGGTTATAACTCTGGAACGCTTCAACGGATCTTCGCGATTCTGAGATTGTTTTCTCGTGACATATTGTACTTCACGTTAGAAGTAAAATTTCTTTGATATAACTTGCGTTTATTTTTGAAAAAAACGCAAATATGGCGAAAATTTTTAAAATTTTGCAATTTTCAAACTTTGAATTTTTATTCCCTTAAAACAGAGAAATATATCACACAAAATAGTTAAGAAATAACATTTCCCACATGTCTACTTTACATCAGCACAATTTTGGAACCAAAATTTTTTTTTGTTAGGAAGTTATAAGGGTTAAAAGTTGACTAGCGATTTCTCATTTTTACAACAAAATTTACAAAGCCATTTTTTTTAGGGACCACCTCACATTTCAAGTCACTTTGAGGGGTCTATATAGAAGAAAATACCCAAAAGTGACACCATTATAAAAACTGCACCCCTCAAGGTACTCAAAACCACATTCAAGAAGATTATTAACCCTTCAGGTGCTTCACAGGAACTAAAGCAACGTGGAAGGAAAAAATGAATATTTAACTTTTTAGCCACAAAAATGATCTTTTACAAACTTTTTTTTTATTTTCACAAGGGTAAAAGGAGAAAATGGACAGATAACGTTGTTATGCAATTTCTCCTGAGTACGCCAATACCCAATATGTGGGGGAAAACCACTGTTTGGGCACACGGCAGAGCTCGTAAGGGAAGGAGCGCCGTTTGACTTTTTCAAACTAAAATTGGCGGGAATTGAGATTGGACGCCATGTCGTGTTTGGAGAGCCCCTGATGCGCCTAAACAGTGGAAACCCCCACAAGTGACACCATTTTGGAAACTAGACCCCCTAAGGTACTTATCTAGATCTGTTGTGAGCACTTTGAACCCCCAAGTGTTTCACAAAAGCTTATAATGCCTGGGTGTGAAAAAAAAAAAAAAAAACAATTTTCCACAAAAATGATTTTTTAGTCCCAAATTTTTGAATTTTCCCAAGGAAATTGGACCCCAAAAGTTGTTGTCCAATTTGTCCTGAGTACGCTGATACCCCATATGTGGGGGGGGAACGGTTTGGGTGCACGGCAGGGCTTGGAAAGGAAGTAGTAACGTTTTGGAATGCAGACGTTGATGGGGGTCATGTTCCGTTTGCAGTGCCCCAGATGAGCCTAAACAGTGGAAACCCCCCACAAGTGACCCCATTTTGGAAACTAGACCCCCTAAGGAACTTATCTAGATCTTTGGTGAGCACTTTGAACCCCCAAGTGCTTCACACAAGTTTATAATGCCCGGGCATGAAAATAAAAAATCCTATTTTTTTCCCACAAAAATTATCTTTTAGTCACTAATTTTTTATTTTCCCAAGGGTAACAGGAGAAATTGGACCACATAAGTTGTTGTCCAATTTGTCCTGAGTACGCTGATACCCCATATGTGGGGGGGAACCACTGTTTGGGCGCACGGCAGAGCTCGGAATCGAAGGAGCACCATTTGACTTTTTCCAACCAAAATTGGCTGGAATTGAGATTGGATGCCATGTTGCATTTGGAGAGCCCCTGATGTGCCTAAACAGTGGAAACCCCCCACAAATGACCCCATTTGGGAAACTAGACCCCCTAAGGAACTTTTCTAGATCTTTGGTGAGCAATTTGAACCCCCAAGTGCTTCACACAAGTTTATAACGTAGAGCCGTAAAATTTAAAAATCATATTTTTTCCACAAAAATGATCTTTTCACCCCAATTTTTATTTTTCCAAGGGTAACAAGACTCCAAAAGTTATTGTGCAATTTGTCCTGAGTGCGCTGATACCCCATATGTGGGGGTAAACCACTGTTTGGGTGCATGGCAGAGTTTGGAAGGGAAGGAGCGCCGTCTGACTTTTTCAACGCAGAATTGGCTGGACGCCATGTCGTGTTTGGAGAGCTCCTGATCTGCCTAAACAGTGGAAACCCCCATAAATGACACCATTTTGGAAACTAGACCCCCCAAGGAACTTATCTAGATGTGTGGTGAGAACTTTTAACCCCCAGGTGTTTCACTAAAGTTTATAACGTACAGCCGTAAAATAAAAAATCCTTTTTTTTTTACAAAAATGATTTTTTCGCCCCCAATATTTTATTTTCACAAGGGTAACAGAAGAAATTGGAACCCAAAAGTTGTTGTCCAATTTGTCCTGAGTACGCTGATACCCAATATGTGGGAGAAAACTACTGTATGGGCGCACGTCAGGGCTCGGAAGGGAAGTAGTGACGTTTTGAATTGCAGACTTTGATGGAATGGTCTGGGGGCGTCATGTCACATTTGGAGAGCCCCTGATGCACCTATACAGTGGAAACCCCCCACAAGTGACCCCATTTTGGCAAATAGACCCCACAAGGAACTTATCTAGATGTGTGGTGAGCACTTTGAACCCCGAAGTGCTTCACAGAAGTTTATAACGTACAGCCGTAAAAATAAAAAATCTTTTTTTTTTTACAAAAATGATTTTTTCGCCCCCAATATTTTATTTTCACAAGGGTAACAGGAGAAATTGGACCCCAAAAGTTGTTGTCCAATTTGTCCTGAGTACGCTGATATCCAATATGTGGGAGAAAACTACTGTATGGGTACACATTGGGGCTCGGAAAGGAAGTAGTGACGTTTTGGATTGCAGACTTTGATGGAATGGTCTGGGGCGTCATGTCGCATTTGGAGAGCCCCTGATGCGCCTAAACAGTGGAAATCCCCAACAAGTGACCCCATTTTGGAAAATAGACCCCACAAGGAACTTATCTAGATGTGTGGTGAGCGCTATGAAGCCCCAAGTGCTTCACAGAAGTTTATAATGTACAGCCGTAAAAACAAAAAAAAAATATTTTTTTTGTACAAAAATGATATTTTCGCCCCCAGTTTTTTATTTTCCCAAGGGTAACAGAAGAAATAGGACAAATTGCACAATAACTCTTGAGGTCCAGAGTACGCTGATACCCCATATGTGGGGATAAACTACTGTTTGGACGCATGGCAGAGCTGAGAAGTGAAGGAGCACCGTTTGACTTTTTCAGCGCAGAATTGGCTGGAATTGAGATCAGACGCCATGTCACATTTGGAGAGCCCCTGATGTGCCTAAACAGCGGAAACCCCCCAATTCTAACTCCAACCCTAACCCCAACACACCCCTAACCCTAGTCCCAACTCTAACCACAAACCTAACCCTAACACACCCCTAATCCCAACCCTAACCCTAATCCTAACTTTAGCGCCAACCCTAACCCTAACTTTAGCCGCAACCCTAACCCTAACCCTAATGGGAAAATGGAAATAAATACTTTTTTTTAATTTTATTATTTTTCCCTTACTAAGGGGGTGATAAAGGGGGGTTTGATTTACTATTTATAGCGGGTTTTTATGATTGGCAGCTGTCACGCTAAAAGACGCTTTTTATTGCAAAAATAGTTTTTGCATCATCACATTTTGAGAGCTATAATTTTTGCATATTTTGGCCCACAGAGTCATGTGAGGTCTTATTTTTTGCGGGACGAGTTGACGTTTTTATTGGTACCATTTTTGAGCACGTGACGTTTTTTGATCGCTTTTTATTTCGATTTTTGGGAGGTTAGAATGAACAAAAATCAGCAATTCATGAATTTCTTTTGGGGGGGCGTTTTTATTGTTCCGCGTGTGGTAAAATTGATAAAGCAGTTTTATTCTTTGGGTCAGTACGATTATGGCGATACCTCATTTATATCATTTTTTCATGTTTTGGCGCTTTTATAGAATAAAAACAATTTTTATATAAAAAATAATTATTTTTGCATCGCTTTATTCTGCGAGCTATAACTTTTTTATTTTTTCACTGATGATGCTGTATGACGGCTCGTTTTTTGTGGGAAAAGATGACGTTTTCAGCAGTACCATGTTTTTTATATCGGTCTTTTTGATCGCGTGTTATTCCACTTTTTGTTCGGCGGTATGATGATAAAGCATTGATTTTTTTGCTTCGTTTTTTTTTTTTTTTTTAAGGGGTTCACTAAAGGGGTTAACTAGTGGGACAATTTTATAGGGGGGGTCGTTACGGACGCGGCGATACCAAATATGTGTACTTTTATTGCTTTGTTTTTTTTATTTACAGGAAGAATGAATTTATTGGGGAATATATATATTTTTTTTTATTATTTTGGATTTTTTTTTAAAACATGTTTATTTTTATTTTTTTAACTTTTTTACTTTGTCCCAGGGTGGGACATCACTGTATTTTATCAGATCGCTGGTGTGACAGTGTGCACAGCACTCTGTCACACCAGCGATCGCTCAGGCAGTGCAGCAGGCTTCTCAGTGCCTGCTCTCGGCAGGCACTGAGGTAGCCGCCTCCCTCCAGGACCCCGGCGCCATCTTGGATCCGGGTCCTGGGAGGGAGGAAGCCCTCAGAACAGCGCGATCACATCGCGCTGCTTTGAGGGTCTCAGGGGGGCGCGCAGGGAGCCCCCACCCTGCGCGATCCTCCCCTGTGCCCCCAGTACACCGCGATCATGTTTGATTGCGGTGTGCAAGGGGTTAATGTTCCGGGAGAGGTCCGTGACCACTCCTGACACACAGTCATGGGTGTCAGCTGTGATAATCAGCTGACACCCGGCCGCGATCGGCTGCGCTCCCCCCGGGAGCGCGTCCGATCACACGAGACGTACTATCCTGTCCCCGGTCATACGGGCCCAGGTACCATGGATGGGATAGTACGTCCGATGGCAGTAAGGGGTTAATAATCCAAAAAATGGCATAAAAATCATTCTGCAGGTCTTTGTTTACTAGCTGGCAGAACAAGAATGATGTCATCTTTGGAATAGTACAAGGCATACATGGTATATATGGTAATACAATTATGCAGGCATTGGTTTCTCAATAATACGTACCGTAAAGTCACCAGGAGTCTTACCACTGGAGGAATCGCCCGACGGAGCTGTGTGTCCTGTCTCCTTATTAATTGTTGGACCCGAGCAAGTAAATCCATGAAGGATTGTTGTGACATCCGGGTGTAGTCGTTAAATTTCTCCGGGTTTGACTGCAGCTCACTGTAGAGGGTGTGATACGCTCCACGGCTCTCCCGGAGTTCTACAATGGGATGTACCCACAAACGACGACGCTGCCGTCTCCACTGTCTATCTCTCTTCCTTTGTTCATGGCAAGCAAAGGCATAAGCCCGAGCCATATCCATGTGTCACGCTGTCTAGCAGATATATATATATATATAAATAATGTCAGTAATCTATAAAGTGGGACAACATTCTATATAACATATAAATAGGAAACATAAACATGTATATATAGCATAGTATTACCTGACATAATATCCTGTGGGTCAATACTGAATCCTTTTCACGCTGTCTCTGGTTAGAGGTGGACCGGGGTCTATGCTGACCCTAAACTGGGGTCCTGACTAGTCCCTCTACCTGGAGGTACTGTTAATGGTACAGAGGTCCAGGCCGACAGCGTAAACCCTGTCTCCTATAAATCCCTCACCACTGTAATCTAGTCCTAAGAAGGACCCTGATTACCACCTTAGGGAATCGACAGGTAAAGGTTAACAAACAGTATAGACAAACGAGACAGACAGGGGATAAAGTAAATACTGTCTTTCATACAACATATAAACACAGAGGGAACACCAAAGGTCTAGGAGATAAACTATAAGCAAGGAGAGGAGAAACAACAAAAGAGCTCTTAGCTTAAGTCTTCTCAGAACCGATCCTATCTGCAGTCTGTATGAATGCTTTCACCGGCATCTAACCAGCAGACTGGCAGCTATATAAAGGAAGCTAATTAGAACATAATCAAAAGCAGCCGGGCGAGGCTGGACCTAGTCTTAGCAAAGAGCTAGGTAAAATTAACTCCCTCATTACCAAACACAAAGAAACAGCAACTCAGCTGCGAGAAGTCAGAATGTGCAATCGCGACAATCTTCGTGGCGATGCACCCATGACAGTACCCCCCCTTCTACGAGGGGCCTCCGGACCCTCAGGGCCAGGTCTGTCCGGGTAAGTCGTGTGGAAGGTCCGAACCAATCGATCTGCGTTAATCTCAGACGCAGAGACCCACGTCCTCTCCTCAGGACCATATCCCTTCCAATGAACCAAATACTGAAGGGACCGGCGATTCAGACGTGAGTCAATGATCTTCAACACTTGAAATTCTAAGTTACCATTGACCACCACTGGAGGAGGAGGTAGAAGTGACGGTATAACTGGCGCCACGTACCTCTTAAGCAACGATTTGTGGAATACATTATGGATTTTAAACGTAGGAGGGAGGTCCAGACGAAATGCCACAGGATTAATTATAGAACTGATCCTGTATGGACCGATGAACCTGGGACCCAGTTTCCAGGAGGGAACTTTGCGTTTTATATTCTTGGTAGACAACCACACCAGATCGTTCACACCTAGGTCTGGACCAGACACTCTCCTCCTATCAGACCTCCGCTTGAAACAGTTCCCCATAGCACTCAGACCATTCAGCACTCCTCTCCAAACTGAAGCAAGTGACGACGAGAATCGTTCCTCCTCAGGAACCCCAGATGGACGGGTATGTGGGGTCTTAGAGCGAGCACAAACTCCACAGGACGCGACAAAAGTTATTACCTCTTTATTTAAGTTAGGCCACCAAAACCGGCGAGAAAGGAGATCCACAGTTGCTTTACTCCCTGGATGTCCTGCTAAAGCAGAACTATGATGTGCCTCGATAACTTTTTGTCTTAACTGATTAGGAACAAACAGTTTCCCTGGAGGTCCTACAGGGGCGTCCCCCTGAGCCTCCAACACCTCCTCCTCAAACTCAGAGCACACAGCCGACACCACCACTCCTTCCTGAAGGATAGGAACCGGGTCATCCGTCTTTCCGGCCCCTGGGAAACTACGAGATAAGGCATCATGAAGCAATTTTATTGAGCAGTCATACGTGCGATGAGGAGGTAACTTTTGACACCCCTCCTCTGAGAACATCTCCCCAAAGTCCTCCAGAAAAGGAGGCAAAGTCCTAGGCACGACCGCACCGATGACCGTGTTCATGCAGTTATTCTTGCAAAATTCACCCCACTGGCTTATCTTTCTGGATTGCCAATCAATCACTGGGTTATGTTTAGCCAACCAGGGAAGTCCCAACACAATAGGAGTAGGAAGACCCTCCAACACATAACAAGACAACTGTTCTTTATGTATTGCCCCTACTCGAAGGTCTATGTTATGAACAGCTTGTACAAAGCTACCTTGACCGAGAGGTCTGGCGTCAATAGAAAGTATAGGGATCGGTTTGGCCAATACACTCAGTTGCATACCTTGCACCTGGGCAAACCGAGCGTCCACCATATTAGCCCCAGACCCACTATCAAGAAGAACAGAAATCCTCTCAACTCTCGCACCAACCACCACCTCCGCAGGCACGAGAAATTGAGACGGACTTGGGGACGAAATACCTACTCCCAGGTTGTCATCCACCACACAACCTGGGATTAACAGTTTTTCGGTGACTTTTTTTGCTCAATGAGGCACGGGAGGGACACCCCCCAACAAAATGTCCCTCTCTACCGCAGAAGAAACACCTTCTTGTCTTGCGGTGCACCGCCGATTCCCTCCTACAAAATGATGTCCCACCCAACTGCATAGGTTCCTCAGAACAGACCAGGGGAACCTCCATATAAGGGACTTTAGTAGAGGGTGGAGTCATAACGGGGCGGAGTTATCTCGCACCTCCCCCGAAGCCGTCTATCAATACGAATAGCAAGGGCCATAGCAGCCTCCAGTGACGGAGGAGAATCATACTGAGCCAAAACATCTTTTCATTTGTCAGATAACCCTTGACAAAACTGGCTCCTAAGAGCTGGGTCATTCCACTGAGTATCTGTGGCCCATCTACGGAACTCAGAAGGAAATTCCTCCGCCGGACGATCTCCCTGCTGTATCCTACGTAACTTCGTTTCAGCAAGGGAGACCCGATCCGGGTCATCATACACCAGCCCCAGGGCAGCAAAAAATCGATCTACTGACTGGAGGGCCGGGAGCCCGGAGGAAGAGAGAACGCCCAGGATTGAGGGTCCCCTTGTAACAGCGAGATGACAATTCCCACCCTCTGCTCCTCACTCCCCGATGACCGAGGCCGTAGCCGAAAGTACAATTTACATGCCTCCCGGAAGGTAAAAAATTTGTCCCGCCCACCAGTGAACCTGTCCGGGAGAGCAACCTTAGGTTCAGATCTGGTTTGCTCCGGGGGGGACAAGACCTTGGACTTAATGTCCGTAAGCTCCATGGACAACTTCTGCAACTGCAGGGCAAGCTGGGCTACTGGATCCATGGTAGCTGGGGAGAATCTTTAGTTTGGCCGGTGAAAATGTCCCGCTGTCTAGCAGATATATATATAAATAATGTCAGTAATCTATCAAGTGGGACAACATTCTATATAACATATAAATAGGTAACATTAACATGTATATATAGCATAGTATTACCTGACATAATATCCTGTGGGTCAATACTGAATCCTTTTCACGCTGTCTCTGGTTAGAGGTGGACCGGGGTCTATGCTGACCCTAAACTGGGGTCCTGACTAGTCCCTCTACCTGGAGGTACTGTTAATGGTACAGAGGTCCAGGCCGCCAGCGTAAACCCTGTCTCCTATAAATCCCTCACCACTGTAATCTAGTCCTAAGAAGGACCCTGATTACCACCTTAGGGAATCGACAGGTAAAGGTTAACAAACAGTATAGACAAACGAGACAGACAGGGGATAAAGTAAATACTGTCTTTCATACAACATATAAACACAGAGGGAACACCAAAGGTCTAGGAGATAAACTATAAGCAAGGAGAGGAGAAACAACAAAAGAGCTCTTAGCTTAAGTCTTCTCAGAACCGATCCTATCTGCAGTCTGTATGAATGCTTTCACCGGCATCTAACCAGCAGACTGGCAGCTATATAAAGGAAGCTAATTAGAACATAATCAAAAGCAGCCGGGCGAGGCTGGACCTAGTCTTAGCAAAGAGCTAGGTAAAATTAACTCCCTCATTACCAAACACAAAGAAACAGCAACTCAGCTGCGAGAAGTCAGAATGTGCAATCGCGACAATCTTCGTGGCGATGCACCCATGACACCATGTCCACATCAAGGTTGAAGAAGAAAGTCTCCATAAGCTGATCCATGTTCATCAAGGCAAATGCAAGCAAATGTGAAGAATGGCTGTGAACAGGCTCTATTTATATTTTCAATAAGACACGCCCACTGGTGTCCCATTGGTGGGTTCTGTTGCAAGAATTTTTCAAGGATTTTCATCATGTGTTTTGCACAGAAAAAACGCAAACGCATACAAAAACGCTTTAAATAGCATACAATCGCTTACAATCGCTGCGTTTTTCAAAAGCAATGCGCACTATTCGTTTGCAAAATATCGCAGCGATTATACGCGTTTGCACGCGTTTTTTTCATGCGTTTGATGTGCGCTCGATGCGCAGCGCTAAAAAACGCAAGTGTGAAAGTAGCCTAAGCCTTTTTTTCATTTTATGTTTCTATGGCAACTAGTTTTGCGAGTGCCAACAAGATAATTATGTTTCTGCTTTATGAAAGGATTTCTTGTGGAACATAACCGTCCGACTCTGATCTCTCACCAATTTTTGCCTTAGAAATTGTGCATTCCCCACCCCGTTGTGGAGATACAGGGAAATGATTGCTGTCTAATGTGTGCACTTTTTTATTAAACTGGTCAGCTCTGTGGGGTGTACGTTCAACCCGCCATAACACTGTCCAGTCATAAAAAGGCAGCGTCCATAGGTAGGAAAAGTACACCCATCGAGGTGGGGAATTGTCAGCGGGGTCACGTCTTCCGACACTTTACTAATAGGAAATGGCAGGAGGGAGAGGAGCAACTAAGGGTACGTATGACTGTTAGGCCATGTGCACATTCAGTATTTGGTGAGTTTTTTACCTCAGTATCTGCAGGTCAAAACCAGGAGTGGAACAATCAGAGGAAAAGTATAATAGAATCACGTCACCGCTTCTGTATTTATCACCCACTCCTGGTTTTGGGTTCCAAATACTGAGCTAAAATAGTGACCAAATACTGAACGTGTGGACGTGGCCTTAGACAAAGTCACACATGACCACGCTGGCACAGTTACTGACCTCAGTGGGCGGTGCATTTAGGTTAGCACTGTGGGCATCTTTTTACTACCTATGGACGCTGCCTTTTAATGATTGGACAGCGTCATAGTGCGATCAAAGTACACCTCCACCGAACGGAACAAAATGAAACGCACAGTTATATGATAAGAAAATTACCCTTAAATCCACAATGGAGTGGAGACAAAAACAAAACACATTTTTATGCACATTCCTGTTGTTATGTACAGGAAAGTACAGTTTATAAGGCAAAAACTAGTGAAATGTTCACTTTAAAGAGAATTTGTCACCAGGATTTTGATTTCCCATTTGAGAGCTGCATGAGACTGATTTCAGTGGCGTCCCTTACTGGGCTGCTTGCTGCAGTTTTGATAATAGTTTCTCTGCTGCAGATCTAGCAGTTCTCTGAATGCTGAGCTCTGTATATCCTTGCGCAATACATTTGTATTCAGCGCATTAGAAACAGTAAGGTCAGATTACGGCTGAGAGTATACAAACCGCATACTTGCAGTCACATGACCACCATTCCTGGCGCCGACACCGGAGAATCCTCACAGCATGCAGTGCGTGCACTGAGAAGATTCACAAGTCTGCTGTCACAAAGAGTGATTGCAGAATTGTCATTCTAGACTGAAACACCCCTATAATGCTTATGGCTATATTAACCCCTTAACGACCGCCGATACGCCTTTTAACGGCGGTCATTAAGGGTACTTAAACCACAGCGCCGTTAATTAACGGCGCTGTGGAAAAAGTGAATAGCGCCCCCCAGAGGCGCATTTTCTCCGGGGTCTCGGCTACCGGGGGTAGCCGAGACCCCAGAGAACATGAATCGGGTCGGTTTTTACCGACACCGATGTTGCGATCGCCGTTATTAACCCTATAACGGCGACCGCAACAACAAAAAAAAAAAAGTTGTGCCATTTAATTTCTCTGTCCTCTGATGTCATCGGACATCAGAGGACAGAGAAAAAGGGTCCCCGGGACCCCCATGTGGCCCCCGATCCCCTCCATGTGTCCCCAGGGCCCTCCGGTGTCCCCCGGTGCCGGCGCCGTTAAGACAATGGCGGGCGCATGCCCAGTGCGCCCGCCGCTATGTGCCGCTGTGCTGGTGGGGGGATGGGCAAATATTCTCTGGGGTCTCGGCTACCGGGGGTAGCCGAGACCCCAGAGAACATGATCCGGGTCGGTATTCACCGATCCCGGTGTTGCGATCGCGGCTATGCAAGCATAGCCGCGATCGCAAAAAAAAAAAAAATGATTTCTCTCCCCTCTGATGTGATCGCACATCAGAGGGGAGAAAATGAGGGTCCCCCGGTCCCCCGATCGCCCCCCATATACTTACCGGTGTCCTCCGTCCTCCCGCAGGCCCCAGGATCCCGGCTTCTTCTCCCTGCAAAAAAAAAAAAATGGCGGGCGCATGCGCAGTGCGCCCGCCCATCTGCTTTGGCGGCAGATTCAAATTTTTTTTCATTCATTCTCATAAAAGTACATTTTGATCACTGTGATAAACTATCACAGTGATCAAAATAAAAAAAACAGTACATAACCCCCCCATTTATCACCCCCTTAGTTAGGGACATATAATAAAAAGTAGAAATTATATTTATTTTCATTTTTCTGTTAGGGTTAGGGTTATAATTAGGGTTAGGGTTATAATTAGGGTTAAGGTTATAATTAGGGTTAGGGTTAGCATTAGGCTGGTTTCACACATCCGGTGTGCGCCTGACGGCGCCCCCGGCATTTAGCCGCAGCGCCGCATCAGAAAATCTGATGCGCCGCATGCGTTTTTTTTGCATTGACTTGCATTAGCGCCGGATGGCGCCGCATGTCAATGCGTTGCATGCGGTTTTGTCCGGATGCGGCGCAAATGTACATTGCGGCGGCCGGACAAAACGCTGCATGTAACGTTTTTTGTTTTTGCCGGATGGTTTCTGATGTCTCCGGGCATCAGAAACCATCCGGCAAAAAAACGCATGCGGCCGCCGGCGGCGCATCAGGTTTTCTGATGCGGCGCTGCGGCAAAATGCCGGGGGCGCCGACAGGCGCCCGCCGGAAGTGTGAAAGCAGCCTTAGGGTAAGGGTTATAATTAGCGTTAGGGTTAGGGCTGGGTTCATACTGCGTTATGGCAGTCCGTTAGACGGACTGCGTTACACCGCGGTATAACGCGGTGTAACGCAGTCCGTTAACGCTGCCATTCACCCCCATTTGAGGGCGCATCGCGACGCATGCCGTAAAGCGGCATGCGTTTGCGACGTGCCATCATTCAGTGACGGAGCCTCGGACGCGGGCTGCAGCGTTTGGGCTCCGTCACCGCTAGCGCAGATGAATCATCTGCTGATTCCTCTGCGCTAGCGGGTATAGCATAATGCGATCGCGTTATGCTATACCATTACCAGCCCGTCAACGCTATGTGTTGAACGGGCTGGTAAAACGCAAAATGAACCTAGCCTTAGGGTTAGGGTTATAATTAGGGTTAGAATTAGGGTTAGGGTTACAATTAGGGTTAGGGTTATAATTAAGGTTATAATTAAGGTTAGGGTTACAATTAGGGTTGGAATTAGGGTTGGGATTTAGGTTAGGATTAGGGTTGGGATTAGGGTTAGGGTGTGTTGGGATTAGGGTTGGAGCTAGAATTGAGGGATTTCCACTATTTAGGCACATCAGGGGGTCTCCAAACACGATGTGGCGTTCAAAAAGTCAAATGGCGCTCCCTCCCTTCCGAGCCCTGCCGTGCGCCCAAACAGTGGTTTACCCCAACATATGGGGTATCAGCGTACTCAGGACAAATTGCACACCAATTTTGGGGTTCTAATTTCTCCGATTACCCTTGGGAAAATAAAAAATAGCTGGCTAAAAAAATCATTTTTGAGAAAAAAAATGATTTTTCATTTTCACGGCTCTGCGTTTATAAATTTCTGTGAAGCACTAGGGGGTTCAAAGTGCTCACCACACATCTAGATAAGCTCCTTAAGGGGTCTAGTTTCCAAAATGGGGTCACTTGTGGGGGTTTCCACTGTTTAGGCTCATCTGGGGCACTGCAAACGGAACATGACCCCCACCAACGTCTGCATTCCAAAACGTTATTACTTCCTTTCCAAGCCCTGCTGTGCGCCAAAACAGTTCCCCCCCCCACATATTTGGTATCAGCGTACTCAGGACAAATTGGACAACAACTTTTGGGGTCCAATTTCCTTGTGAAAAATCAAAAATTTGGGACTAAAAAATCATTTTTGTGGAAAATTGATTTTTTTTTTTCACACCCAGGCATTATAAACTTTTGTGAAACACTTGGAGGTTCAAAGTGCTCACCACAGATCTAGATAAGTTCCTTATGGGGTCTAGTTTCCAAAATGGGGTCACTTGTGGGGGTTTTCCACTGTTTAGGCTCATCTGGGGCACTGCAAACGGAACATGACCCCCACCAACGTCTGCATTCCAAAACGTTATTACTTCCTTTCCAAGCCCTGCTGTGCGCCAAAACAGTTTCCCCCCCCCACATATTTGGTATCAGCGTACTCAGGACAAATTGGACAACAACTTTTGGGGTCCAATTTCCTTGTGAAAAATCAAAAATTTGGGACTAAAAAATCATTTTTGTGGAAAATTGTTTTTTTTTTTTTTCACACCCAGGCATTATAAACTTTTGTGAAACACTTGGGGGTTCAAAGTGCTCACAGGGATCTAGATAAGTTCCATAGGTGGTCTAGTTTCCAAAATGGTGTTACTTGTGGGGGGTTTCCACTGTTTAGGCGCATCAGGGGCTCTCCAAACGCGACATGGTGTCCAATCTCAATTCCAGCCAATTTTGGTTTGAAAAAGTCAAACGGTGCTGCTTCCATTCCAAGCCCTGCCGTGCGCCCAAACAGTGGTCCCCCCCATATATGGGGTATCAGCATACTCAGGACAAATTGTACAACAACTTTTGTTGTCCAATTTCTCCTGTTACCCTTGTGAAAATAAAAAATTGGGGACTAAACGATCAGGTTTGTGGAAAAAATATGATTTTTTATTTTCACGCCCGGGCGTTATAAACTTCTGTGAAGCACTTGGGGCTTCAAAGTGCTCACCACACATCTAGATAAGTTCCTTAGGGGTCTAGTTTCCAAAATGGGGTCACTTGTGGGGGTTTCCACTGTTTAGACACATCAGGGCCTCTACAAATGCGACATGGCGTCCAGCCAATTCCGCGTTGAAAAAGTCAAACGGAGCTCCTTCCCTTGCGACCTCTGCCGTGCGCCCAAAAAGTGGTTTACCCCAACATATGGGGTATCGGCATGCTCAGGACAAATTGCACAAAAACTTTTGGGGTCTTGTTACCCTTGGGAAAATAAAAATTGGGGTGAAAAGATCATTTTTGTGGAAAAAATATGATTTTTTATTTTCACGGCTCTACGTTATAAACTTGTGTGAATCACTTGGAGGTTCAAAGTGCTCACCACACATCTAGATAAGTTCCTTAGGGGGTCTAGTTTCCAAAATGGGGTCACTTGTTGGGGGTTTCCACTGTTTAGGCACATCAGGGGCTCTCTAAACGCGACATGGCATCCAGCCAATTCTGCGTTGAAAAAGTCAAACAGCGCTCCTTCCCTTGCGACCTCTGCCGTGCGCCCAAAAAGTGGTTTACCCCCACATATGGGGTATCAGCATGCTCAGGACAAATTGCACAAAAACTTTTGCGGTCTTATTACCCTTGGGAAATTAAAAATTGGGGTGAAAAGATCATTTTTGTGAAAAAAAAATTTATTTTTTTTTCACGGCTCTAGGTTATAAACTTGTGTGAAGCACTTGGAGGTTCAAAGTTCTCACCACACATCTAGATAAGTTCCTTAAGGGGTCTTGTATCCAAAATGGGGTCACTTGTGGGTGTTTCCACTGTTTAGGCACATCAGGGGCTATCTAAACGCGACATGGCATTCAGCCAATTCTGCGTTGAAAAAGTCAAACGGCGCTCCTTCCCTTGCGACCTCTGCCACGCGCCCAAAAAGTGGTTTACCCCCACATATGGGGTATCGAAGTATTCAGAAGAAATTGCACAACAAATTTTGTGGTTCATTTTTTCTTTTAACACTTGTGAAAATAAAAAAACTTGGTTCCGAAGTAAAGCTTTGCAAAAAAAGTTAAATGTCAATTTTTTCCTTCCACATTGCTTCAGCTCCTGTGAAGCACTTGAAGGGTTAATAAACTTCTTGAATGTGGTTTTGAGCACCTTGAGGGGTGAAGTTTTTAGAATGGTGTCACTTTTGGGTATTTTCTATCATATAGACCCCTCAAAGTGACTTCAAATGTGATGTGGTCCCTAAAAAAAAATGGTGTTGTAAAAATGAGAAATCGCTGGTCAACTTTTAACCCTTATAACTTCGTAACAAAAAAAAATTTTGGTCCCAAAATTGTGCTGATGTAAAGTAGACATGTGGGAAATGTTATTTATTAAGAAATTTGTGTGACATATCTCTCTGATTTAAGGGCATAAAAATTTAAAGTTTGAAAATTGTTAAATTTTCAAAATTTTCGCCATATTTCCGTTTTTTTCATAAATAAACACAAGTCATATCAGAGAAATTTTACCACTAACGTGAAGTACAATATGTCACGAAAAAACAATCTCAGAATCAGCGGGATTCGTTAAAGCGTTCCAGAGTTATAACCTCATAAAGTGACAGTGGTCAGAATTGTAAAAATTGGCCCGGTCATTAAGCTGCAAAATGGCTCTGTCCTTAAGGGGTTAAATGCTTTCATTGGAAGTATGTACAGAAATCTTCACCTAGTGGTGGCTGCAGGAAGCCTTACTTTTTAAAAGGAACCTGTCATGTCGAGAAATGCTCTTTAACTGCAGATATAGGTTTAGCGTAACTGCAGACTAGTCATTTTAGATCGGACAACCCTTTTAAGCTCCTCCAAGTGATGTCTACAGGCTTCTGTTACCTACCCCAAGAAAAGGTATATAGATAATATCATACATATTCATTTATGTAGGTTGACTATGTGAGGTATATACCTTTCAGATGTAACCTATTCACATCTTTTCCTCTGCAGCTTCCTTTATTAATGTGCTGCTTAACAGAAATTAATTCATTCAACTATAGTCATGGCAAAAAGTGCTGGCACCCTTGAAATTCTTACACAAAATGAAGTATTTCTCCCAGAAAATTATTGCAATTACACATGTTTTGTTATACACATGTTTATTTCCTTTGTGTGTATTTAAACTACACGAAAAAAACAGAACAAAAAGGCAAATGGTACATAATTTCACACACCTCAAAAATGGGTCGGACAAGATTGTTAGAACTTTTCCAAAATTCTGAGTAAGCAACTTTTGTTCCAAGCATGTGATGCTCGTTCAAACTCACCTGTGGCAAGTAACAGGTATGAGCAATATGAAAATCACACCTGAAACCAGATAAAAAGGGGAGAAGTTGACTCAGTCTTTGAATTGTATGTCTTTGTATGCCACACTAAGCATGGAGAACAGAAAGGAAAAAAGAGCACTGTCTGAGGACTTGGGTACCAAAATTGTTGAACAATATCAACAATTTCAAAGTTACAAGTCCATCTCCAGAGATCTTGAAGTTCCATTTTCCACAGTGCACAACATAATCAAGAAGTTTACTCATGGCACTGTAGCTAATGTCCCTGGATGTGGACGACAGAGAAAAATTGATGAAAGGTTGCAACACAGGATAGTCCAGATGGTGGATAAGCAGCCCCATTAAGTTTCAAAGAATGTCAAGATGTCCTGTAGGCTCAGGATCGATCAGTGTTAGCGCAAACTTTCCGTTGACATTTGAATGAAATGAAACGCTATGGCAGGAGACTGAAGAAGACCCCACTGCTGACACAGATATAAAAAAGCTAGACTGCAAGGTGCCAAAATGTACGCAAGACAAAATCCTTCTGGGAAAGCGTCTTGTGGACAGATGAAAGTAAAATAGAACTTTTTACTTTCTTTCTGTTTACCGAAAACAGAATGAGGCCTACAAAAAAAAAGATCACAGTACCTAGAGTCAAATATGCTGGAGGTTCAAAGATGTTTTGGAGTTCTTTTGCTGCCTCCGGCACTGGGTGCTTTGACTGTGAGCAAGGCATCATGAAATTTGAAAATGACCAAAGGATTTTGGTTCGCAATGTAGTGCCCAGTGCCAGAAAGCTAGGTTTGCACACTAGGTCATGAGTCTTCTAGCAGGACAATGAACCCAAACATACTTGAAGACGCACCCAGAAATGGATGGACACAAAGTGCTGGTGAGTCCTGAAGTAGCCAGCAATAAGTCCATATCTAAATCCCATTGAACACCTGTGGAGGGATCTTAAAATTGCTATTGGGAGAAGGCACCCTTCAAATTTGAGAGACCTGGGTCAGTTTTCAAAAAAGAGTGGTCCAAAATTCCAGCTGAGAGGTGAAAGAAGCTTAATGATGGTTATTGGAAACTATTAATTGCATTTATTTATTCCAAAGGGTGTGCACTATGCAACCAAATATTAGGTTGAAAGTGCCAACAATTTTGTCTCGGCCCATTTTTGGGGTTTTGTGTGAAATTATGGACTAGTAGAATGATGTAAGATTCTACCTCTGGGCAAGAGAATCAAACATTACATCTACAGAATGGGAGGAATAGAACTAAGCAACAGCACGTGTGAAAAATAGTTGGATATGCTAATAGATCACAGGCTGCACATGAGGCAATAGTGTGATGCAGCAGCATAAAAGGCAAACACAGTTCAGAGATGTATTAAGGGATGCATAGAATCTATATCACATAAAGTAATTATCCCCCTCTGCGCCTACTTGGTCAGACCTCATCTGGACTAGTGTGTCCAGTTCTCTGCACCATATTTAAAAAAAAAGACATGAAAAACAGGAACAAGTTTAACCTCTTTCCCACTTTAGAAATCTTTGGGATGGCGTGCACTCAAGTCAATAAGGTAAGCAGGTGCTGGTTAATTGGATCACAATGGACCCGACTCACAGAAAAATGGTAAAATTCACCGCACACTAAACAGGTAGATTGTATGCAACAATATATGATTTATTTTGTGAATAACATGTCCAAACATGGACATGTTATTCACAAAATAAATCATATATTGTTGCATACAATCAACCTGTTTAGTGTGCGGTGAATTTTACCATTTTTCTCTTTCCCACTTTAGACGTATAGTTTTTCCCACGTTAGACGTATAGTTAAGTCTAAGGTGGGCTCCCCCTGTTTGCAGTGAGCCCACAACTTTTCCGGCACATGAAAGCTTATTAGAACAGCTGAAATGTGCCCCTAACAGCCGCGGGTGGAATCACGATCCACCCGAAACTGTTAACATGGTAAATGCCGCTGTCAATCTCTGACATTTAACATGCTCGCGCCACAAGCGCGTCACTAATCCCACCCATCGGTGCCCGTGTCACATGGGTCGTTGATGGGTTGGCATGACAACCCGAGGTCTGCAGCAGACCCCTGTGGCTGTCATTGCTGGATTGCTACGAGTAACGCCCAGCGGTCCGAGCTCATAGCAAGTGAGCAATTTAGCTACATAGAGCAGGGCTTATGCCCTGCTCGGTGTAGCACAAGCGATCGGATAATCGCAGCTTGTAGTCCCACGGAGACTATTGAAGCAAGTAAAAAAAGAATGTTTTTAAAAATATAAAAAAAATAAAAATATATAAAAGTTCAAATCACTCCCCATTCGCCCCATTCAAAATAAAACAATAAAGGAAAAAAATACATATATTTGGTATTGCCACATTCAGAATTGCCTGATCTATCAATATCTAAAAAAGTATTAATCCGATCGGTAAATGGCGTAACGAGAAAAAAGTAACAAAGTCACAAATAAGAGTTTTTTGGTCGCAGAAACATTGCATTAAAAAGCAATAACAGGCGATCAAAAGATCGTATTTACACCAAAATGGTATCAATAAAAACGTCAGCTTGGCACGCAAAAAATAACCCTTCACCCAGCCCCAGATCACAAAAAATGGAGATGCTACGGGTCTCGGAAAATGGTGACTTAGTTTTAACCCCTTTACCCCCAAGGGTGGTTTGCACGTTAATGACCAGGCCAATTTTTACAATTCTGACCACTGTCCCTTTATGAGGTAGTAACCCTGGAATGCTTCAACGGATCTTGGCGATTCTGACATTGTTTTCTCGTGACATATTTTACTTCATGATACTGGTAAAATTTATTTGATATAACTTGCATTTATTTGTGAAAAAAACAGGAATTTGGAGAAAATTTTTACAATTTCGCAATTTTTCAACTTTGAATTTTCATGCCCTTAAATCACAGAGATATGGCACACAAAATACTTAATAAGTAACATTTCGCACATGTCTACTTTCCATCAGCACAATTTTGGAACCAAAATTTTTTTTTGTTAGGAAGTTATAATGGTTAAAAGCAGGGGCGTACATAGAAATCATGGGGCCCCATAGCAAAAGTCTGAATGGGCCCCCCCCCAAAAAAAAAGCCAGAGCCATGGTAAATGTAAAGTGCCAGCACAGTGAGGGGACACATTTAACAAAAAAAATGTATTATGCCCCCATAGATGCTCCATAGAATGTGCCCCCATAGATGCTGCCCCATAGATGCTCCATAGATTATGCCCCCATAGATGCTCCATAGATTGTGCCCCATAGATGCTCCATAGATTATGCCCCCATAGATGCTCCATAGATTGTGCCCCACATAGATGCTCCATAGATTGTGCCCCCATAGATGCTCCATAGATAATGCCCCCATAGATGCTCCATAGATAATGCTCCCATAGATGCTCCATAGATAATGCCCCCATAGATGCTCCATAGATTATGCCCCATAGATGCTCCATAGATAATGCCCCCATAGATGCTCCATAGATTGTGCCTCCATAGATACTCCATAGATTGTGCCCCATAGATGCTCCATAGATAATGCCCCCATAGATGCTCCATAGATAATGCCCCATAGATGCTCCATAGATAATGCCCCCATAGATGCTCCATAGATTGTGCCTCCATAGATACTCCATAGATTGTGCCCCCATAGATGCTCCATAGATAATGCCCCCATAGATGCTCCATAGATAATGCCCCATAGATGCTCCATAGATAATGCCCCCATAGATGCTCCATAGATTGTGCCCCATAGTATAGGTCCCTTATACTGCCGCAGCTGCTGAAACCCAAAAAAAAAAAAAAAAGACATACTCACCTCCCGGCACCTGTGATATTTACCTGTCACCCAGTGCACCGCTGACCGCCGCTGTCTTCTGGGTCCTCCGCAGTGAATGCTCAGGCAGAGGGCGCGGCGCGCACAAACTACGTCATCGCGCCCTCTGCCTGAACATTCACAGCTAGAGAGGACGCGAGGACACAGCAGCGCAGCGGTGGAACGGGACAGGTAAATATCCCTTATACTCACCCTCCCACCGGCGCGTTCTCTGCAGCCCCCCTGCTCTTCTCCCGCGGTCTCCGGCGCCTGTGTTCAGCGGTCACGTGGTACCGCTCATTAAAGTCATGAATATGCGCATATTCATGACTTTAATAAGCGGTACCACCTGACCGCTGAACACAGGCGCCGGAGACCGTGGGAGAAGAGCAGGGGGGCTGCAGAGACCGCACCAGGAGGGAGTGAGTATATAGCACATCTACGCTCCGCCTCCCCCGCCAACCCCTGGTAGTACTGTGTCAGCACAGCTGCCAAACTGCAGCGGCCGTCGCGGGCCCCCTCACCTGTCCGGGCCCCATAGCCGCTGCGTGGTCTGCTACAATTGACGGTACGCCACTGGTTAAAAGTTAACCAGCGATTTCTCATTTTTACAACACCATTTTTTTGGGGGGACCACATCACATTTGAAGTCACTTTGAGGGGTCTATATGATAGAAAATACCCAAAAGTGACACCATTCTAAAAACTGTACCCCTCAAGGTACTCAAAACCACATTCAAGAAGTTTATTAACCCTTCAGGTGCTTCACAGGAATTTTTTGAATGTTTAAAAAAAATTAACATATAACTTTTTTTCATAAAAAAATTATTTCAGGTCCAATTTTTTTATTTTCCCAAGGGTAACAGGAGAAATTGGACCCAAAAAGTTATTGTGCATTTTGTCCTGAGTACGCTGATACCCCATATGTGGGAGGGAACCACTGTTTCGGCGCATGGAAGGGAAGGAGCGCCGTTTGACTTTTTCAACGCAAAATTGGCTGGAATTGGAGAGCCCCTGATGTATCTAAACAGTGGAAACCCCCAATTCTAACTCCAGCCCTAACCCCAACACACCCCTAACCCTAATTCCAACCCTAACCCTAAAGGGAAAATGGAAATAAATACATTTTTTTTAATTTTATTATTTTTCCCTAACTAAGGGGGTGATAAAGGGGTTTGATTTACTATTTATAGCGGGTTTTTATGTTTGGCAGCTGTCACACCCTAAAAGACACTTTTTATTGCAAAAAATAGTTTTTGCATCACCACATTTTGAGAGCTATAATTTTTCCATATTTTGGCCCACAGAATCATGTGAGGTCTTATTTTTGCGGGACGAGTTGACGCTTTTATTGTACCATTTTTGGGTACATGACATTTTCTGATCGCTTTTAATTTTAAAAACCAGCAATTCATGAATTTCTTTTGGGGGGTTTACACCGTTCCGTATGTAGTAAAATTGATAAAGGGGTTTTATTCTTTGGGTATACCTCATTTATATTTTTTTTATGTTTTGGCGCTTTTATACAATAAAATCTATTTTATATAAAAAAAATTGTTCTTGCATCGCTTTATTCTGCGAGCTTTTTTATTTTTTCGCTGATGATGCTGTATGGTGGCTCATTTCTTGCGGGATAAGATGACGTTTTCAGCGGTACCATGTTTATTTACATCCGTCTTTTTGATTGCGTGTTATTCCACTTTTTGTTCGGCGGTATGATGATAA
The DNA here is from genome assembly GCA_033576555.1 of Oophaga sylvatica. Classification (NCBI taxonomy): domain Eukaryota; kingdom Metazoa; phylum Chordata; class Amphibia; order Anura; family Dendrobatidae; genus Oophaga; species Oophaga sylvatica. Next base: position 551,649,674 of record JARQOD010000002.1, on the reverse strand, counting down.
AGCATTGTTTTTTTGCCTTTTTTTTTTTTTTAAAGGTGTTCACTAAAGGGTTTAAATTGTGGAACAGTTTTAGGGTCTGTGCACACATTGCGGAATCTGCTGCGGATCCGCAGCAGAACTGCAAGTGATGTACAGTACCATTATATTCAATGGAAATAAAAAACCGCAGTGCACATGCTGCGGATTTTTGCGCGCGGATTTGGTGCGGATTTAAATCCGCAGCATATCACTTCTTTTGTGCAGTTCTGCAGCATTTTGAGACCTGCTCTAAATAGAAATCCGCAGGTCTCAAAACACAGGGGAAATCCACACAAAAAATGAGAATAATCCGGAGCAAATCCGCACTAAATCCGCAGGTAAGACGCAGGTCATTTTACCTGCGGATTTAGCTAAATCTGCGTGGAAAATTCCACAGCAGATTCTGCAACCACTGCACATACCCTTATAGGGCGGGTCGTTACGTACGCGGCAATATTAAATATGTGTACTTTTATTGTTTTTTTGTTTTTTATTTACATAAAGAAATTAATTTATTGGGGAATTTTTTTTCTTTATTTGGGAATTTTTTTAAAATTATTTTTACACGTTAATTTTTTTTTTTTATATACTTTTTTACTTTGTCCCAGGGTGGGACATCACTATATAGTGTCAGATCGCTGGTCTGACAGTTTGCAGAGCACTGTGTCAGATCAGCGATCTGACAGGCAGTGCAGGAGACTTCTCAGCGCCTGCTCTCAGCAGGCACTGAGAAGCCACCTCCCTGCAGGCCCCGGAAGGACCCCGTGGCCAAGTTGGATCCGGGGCCCTGCAGGGAGGAGGCCCTCAGAGCAACGCAGTCACATCGCGCTGTTCTGAGGGTCTCAGGGAAGCACGCAGAGAGCCCCCTACCTGCCCGATGCTTCCCTATGCTGCTGGAACACTGCGATCATGTTTGATTGCAGTGTGCCGGGGGTTAAAGTGCTCCTGGCACTTAGTGCCGGGTGTCAGCTGTGAGAATCAGCTGACACCCGGCCGCTTCCCCTGCGAGCGCAGCCAATCGCATATGACGTACTATACCGTCCATGGTCATACGGGCCCGGGTCACCTGGACGGGATAGTACGTCTCAGGTCAGAAAGGGGTTAAACATTTTCATAAACCTACAGTGAGGAAAAATGACCTGCAGGTGGCACCACAGTACCCCAAAGCACACTACCACAAAGCTGTTTACAGACATCACAAACAAATCCAAACATTTGCCTTGGGGGCTTTACAGCTTGCCGAACTGCTTGCACAGCTTATTTCAGCCAAATTGGACGATTGCACACTTCACTGCAGGTGAGTCACATATGCAAACACATTTGTAAACATGCACTGCTTTTTCGCTGATTACTTCGCCCCACACACATAAATGATACACCATTTGAAAGGTAATTTTCATAAACCTACAGAAAGACACAATGACCTGCAGGTGGCACCTCAACCGGAAGACATTTTTTGGCCTCTACTTATCAAACCAATTTATTGTATTACCAATCTACATATATAAATACCTGTCTGTGTTCATCATCTTATGAAATACATTTACATTTGACCAGCTTGCTTTTTCTGAAATTGCCTGCGCCCCCGATGACCAATGTGCGAAAATTTTGCACGGGCCAAGCTAATCATCCTTATTCTCATTAGCACAGGGAATCACGAGAAGCAATGGAATGAAACTGAAAGGGAGAAGACACAGATTAGATATTAGAAAAACTTTTTGACAGAGAGGATGATCAATGAGTGGAACAGGCTGCCATGAGAGGTGGTGAGTTCTCCTTCAGGAGGCTGGACAGACATCTGTTGGGGATGGTTTAGTGAATCCTGCATTCAGCAGGGGGGTTGGACACGATGACCCTGGAGGTCCCTTCCAGCGCTAACATTCTATGATTCTATGTCCAAGTTGTCTTTTTTTCTCTGCTTTTGTGCTGTTCCAATACACACAAAGGAAATAAACGTGTATAACAAAACATGTGTAATTGCAATAATTTTCTGGGAGAAATACTTCATTTTCTTGAACTATTTCAAGGGTGTCAACGCTTTCGGCCATGACTGTACCTCTTTCAGATGTTTTAATCTATTCACTTCTCAATAAAAATTAATTCAACTATATCATAAATGAAGCAATCTATGTGCATTGGCTGCTCTGGATGAGCCTCCGGTGACGTGGCGGCCTATCCGTGTATGCCATGTCACTACTGTCGCTGCCGCTGACCAATTATACTATCGTCTGTCAGTATGACAGTGTTATTGATGAGCACACTCACTATTGGTGTACGGGACAGGAGAACATTTTTATTGGTTGTGCATCTCTGGAACAACCAATCAGGGTGAGGCCTTCTTCCACCGTGTGCTGCCAGCAGCCTCTACCCTACATTTGGATTCTGTGATTGGCGAGTCTGTCCATGCCGATATTACCACCGTTCCTATTGGTCTCAGATTCATTGTCATCATTTTGCATCTTTGTTCCTGGTTGTCCTCAGTGGTTGATACCTTTTAATGGCTAACTGGTTGTGACGTTATCATCAAAGGATATATATAGGGGCGTGTATGGTCGGCCACCATTGTCCCAACCCCTGATGATGCCGCATTTGTGGTGAAACATGTTGGGGGTACATGTGCTGTAACTCTTTCACGTCCTATTCTGCCTAATATGGATGGCACCCCGGGTTGCTATCATTTAGATATTTGCTCAAGCATTCAACACCATAAGGCAGACAGACCGATCTTAACCATCACTCCAATAAAAATATATGTTATAGGTCATAATAAAAGCTAAGTAAAAGGCGAAAGATTTATTCGATCTGAAGAGAAACCAGAGTATAATAAAAGCGACGTCTTCATGTCCTGTTAGAGAGGGTCCTCCTAGTGGGGTCCTCCTAGTGGGGTCCTCCTAGTGGGGTCATCCCAAGGTTTTTTCTATTTAGTTAATATACCCCTCCCGGGTAATTTGTCGCCAATGTTCCTGTGTATGGGAGAGGCGGACGGCCATGTAACGTGTATGGCGGACACAGTGGATCAGCAGGACAGCAGATCTGACATTGTCCCATCCTCACACTAGGCCGTCAGTGCTCTGATCCGACATGGGATCGTTATCTGCAGTCTATTGTCCCATTCATTGCCTGGCTTCCATCGGTTGTTCTCTACCTCACACCAGATCGTCAGCAGATCTAACCAATGTGTTTGCAGATAACACGTCCATGTGTAGGGATCGGGGCGCACACCCCATACTGGTGAGATCGGCCGACCTCTCCCTCCGCAGCTGTCATTACACCGGGTCTCCGTCCCATTGTACGGAGCGATCGCACAATGCTGGGCGGCGCAGCCGGGGAATCCGCGCTCCTCCCCTCCCTGCATGGATGAAAGGTAGCCCGGCCTAATGAGCAGCCGCGCCCCCCGCACTGCGCCTCCTCCCGGCCGCGGCGGGCACTGACACCTATGTGCCGGCCGTCTCGTCCCCGCGGTGTGTGCGGCTCCTGCTCATGTATCAGCTGCAGCTCTGACATTGTCGCCACTCAGGGGACGTTCTCCACAATTGCAGCTATTACTGCAGACCTAGAAAATGGCCGAGGGGTCCGGGAAGACGTCTCCACAGAGCCCCAGGGGCGGCACACTGCCTGCAGGTGAGCGGATGCCGCGGGGACCGGTCACCAGCCTGGGCACTGGCCTCGCACCGGCTGATCACTGCCATATGGAGGGTGGGCGATGGCTGTGAGACTCCCGACTGGAGGAGAACAGTGGGTGATGGCTGCCATGCCCCCTATTGGGCACCCTGGGGCTGGCGGAGGGCGATGTGGCAGGTTCCATGGGTGTAATGGGGATTGCTGGCATGTTATGCTGGTGCACAGGTGTGTGATGATGACAGTGGGTGAAGGGTGACATGCGCCCTCCTGGGCTGACATGGCTGCTGTCATGTGAGGTTGGCGGTGGGTGTGCACAGATGTGGGCAAAGTACAATGTAGGTGGAGATCCCAGGTGTCAGCGGCGGCCTGCACTGTCATTACTGTCTGTGTATAGGGCCATGTATGACACACTGCCATCATCGTGTCAGATGGGCGAGCGTCTAAAGATGGCAGGTGCCATCCCACACTGGCATGCCAACGTGCAATACAGATAACCCAGCACTATGGCACCACATTGTCCGATTATTGTCTATAAGTCATTTAATAGGAATGTGTTCTCTCATCCTGACGCGCTTTTTTCATGTACCTGTTCTATCCATGTTTCCACTTACACATCTACTCTAGGGGGCTGTTCACACGTCTGTGCTTTTATAAGGGCCGAGTGCTCCTCCCCTTCACACCCTCCTCTTCATCACAAATCCTTCATTCAAATCAATCTGTGAAAAAAACAGATGGCTCCCAGGTGCCCTGCTACGTGTTGACGATGCCCTTCTACTTGTCGACGGCGCCCGGGTGACTTCCACATGTTGACGGTGCCCTTCTACATGTCGAAGGCGCCCGAGTGACTTCCACGTGTTGACGGTGCCCTTCTACTTTTTGACGGCGCCCGGGTGACTTCCACGTGTTGACGGTGCCCTTCTACTTTTTGACGGCGCCCGGGTGACTTCCACGTGTTGACGGTGCCCTTCTACTTTTCGACGGCGCCCGGGTGACTTCCACGTGTTGACGGTGCCCTTCTACATATCGAAGGCGCCCGGGTGACTTCCACGTGTCGACGGTGCCCTTCTACATGTCGAAGGCGCCCGGGTGACTTCCACGTGTTGACAGTGCCCTTCTATGTGTCAACGGTGCCCGGGTGCCCTTCTATGTGTCAACGGTGCCCGGGTGCCCTTCTATGTGTCAATGGTGCCCGGGTGCCCTTCTATGTGTCAATGGTGCCCGGGTGCCCTTCTATGTGTCAACGGTGCCCTTCTATGTGTCAATGGTGCACGGTTTTCTATGTGTCATCCGAGTGCTGACGCCTTTTAACTGCTTAATGTGTAGAACAGTGTTTCTCAACTCCAGTCCTCAGGACCCACCAACAGGTCATGTTTTCAGGATTTCCTTAGTATTGCAAAGGTGATGGAATTAATGCTTGAGCAGGTGATAAAATTATCACCTGTGCAATACTAAGGAAATCCTGAAAACATGACCTGTTGGTGGGTCCTGAGGACTGGAGTTGAGAAACACTGGTGTAGAAGAATCTTGGAATTGTGTGGTTTGTTTTTTTGTTGTTTCTGATCGTCTGTTTGCATATGAGAAAAATGGATGTGATGTCGATAGTAAAAAAAAAAAAAAACAGACGCAAGGACCAAACAAACATGGCTGACAATTGGCTCCAGCACACTGATAGTCCTTTTTTGTTTTTATTTTTCTCATATGCAAAAAAAAATAAGACTGGACTTCTGAATGAGGCCCATGATGGCTGTCATCCTGCTTTCCTAGGTCCCTGAATGGCAAGACTTCAGTGGTTTAGGATCAGTCATGTGGTATTGTGTAAGTAAGCTGCCCGATGACGGTTTATGTGGAAGCTGGTGAGTTATATTCACACAGTGAATATCGGCATGTGTGAGGGATTCCATGTAATTTCCTCCATATGACCCGCTCTGCGGTGCCAACCGCACCATGTTAGGCCACATTCACACGGTCAGTATTTTACCTCAGTATTTGTAAGGCAAAATCAGGTGAGGAACAATCAGAGGAAAAGTATAATAGAAATGTGTGCACCACTTCTCAGCGAGCGCGCGTCACCACCTTCACCTCAGGTTTAATTCACACGTGGCAGAAATTTCTGTGATAATAAGATTGTTTTCCGTTCATTTAAATGGAGACTCTGCAGTAAATCTGACACGTGAATTCACCCTATGGGCAGCTCCACCACACGGTTAGGGCAGCTCCACCACACGGTTAGGGCAGCTCCACCACACGGTTAGGGCAGCTCCACCACACGGTTAGGGCAGCTCCACCACACGGTTAGGGCAGCTCCACCACACGGTTGGTTTTCTTTCTATGCAGCAGGTTGTACATTAAACCCCTTCCACACGTCCTCCGGCCCCTGTTGTGCCTGCACACCGACACTGCCGTCTCTGAACCAGACACCGCACTAATATCCGTGTAACTGGACAAACCTGTCCCTGCTGGAAGTCTTAATGGTCCTTTTGCTATTTTTATAGAGTATGATGGTAAATATGTGTGCGTGTAGTAATGGGTTTTGTTTTTTCTATGGCATTTTCATGCATTTTAACACCTCTTTCCAACACACAACCCACTCTCAAAGGGGTTGTTTAGGACCTAGCAATTGATCTATTTATGAGGTATGTCACCAATATTGGATTTGTGGGGTTCAGACACGAGATCAGTTGACCACTGCTTCGGCACTGGCCTGAAGAAAACGATGTACGTTGCGGAGTGGCCAGGAACAGAAGTGCAATAATCAGCAGTGGCCACTAAGCAATCTGTAGGTCCGCTGTGTCCAGCCCCATACATTGCTTAATTCCAGCTGATCTCAGCTAATAGATGGGGGTCCAAGATCCTGCACCCCACCAATCTCTTATTAATGATCAATTCGATGGATAGGTCATTTATTAGGTTTTGGATGCTTCTTCTCCATGCAGTTCTGTAGGACATTGTTCCTGGCACCGTGACCTATTAATCTTTTTCCTGCTTTGGTTTATGGAATTCTTATATGCATCTGAATTATAGAATTATTATCCACGCTTGTTACATGAAATGACGTTTTAGTCAGTATAATAATCCTGAATATCGCCATGATGGTGACGTGAGTGTTCAGTCTCGCCCGCCTGCCTGGGATTGATCTGCACAGTAAGAATTCCCTCCCCTGTGGTACATTGTAGTCATAGGAGGCCATCAGGAGTCTCGCTGCTTTACATTTCAAAGGAACATCATGACTGTACCCGGATTAACGTGAACGCTTCAAGCCCCATATAATATTTATAGATAGGCGGATGGGGATTTCATACTCTTGGTAGCTTGTTATACGAGCTAGACCGCGCATCACTTCTTCATCTCCACATCAAGGTGGATGTTTTTCATCTTTTTACTGAACATTCCCAGGACCCTGCGCCTTAGTGGTTAGGAAGCCATGATTGTATGTATGTAATGTATACGGTGCGGCCACTGTATCAGTGCAGATTATGTGGATGACTCACGAGGACGACCTGTAATCTGTCACTTCCAGATTTGTAAAAACCAAGAAATTCCCATTCCGCTATTACTGTAAAGTAGGTGGTGACAATGTTGGTTTCTCTCTGCAAAGTGTGACTGGGCACATAGGGGTCTCAGGGGTAAGGTTTCTCCTGGGGCACATAGGCATATTGAGCATGGACATATGGGGCTAGGATATGATGAGGAATAGCAGTGTTTTGGATGCAGCGCATTTTCGCTGAGTTCTAATGACGGAGGTAAATTCACATGTTCTTAGTGAACTATGCAGATTTAACGCATCTAATGAATGGCCATGGGGGAAATTTTTCATCAAAGACTAACGTCTCCACTGCCGAAATTAACGAACTGCTGCTCGTAAACCCGCACTGCGGATTAGTTTGTGCAGCGTTAAATAGAAGCACAGTGGCCATGGGGTTTCTATAAATCCCATCCACTGTGCTGGTAAGGCCGGCGTCACACTAGCGAGTTTGATGCGAGTTAGTCGCACGACTTACTCGCATCAACACCCGGCACGGCCGCCCGCTCTCGGACCAGAGTGCGCGGCTGCATGTATTTCTATGCCGCCGCGCACTCTGGTCCGAGAGCGGGCGGCCGTGTCGGGTGTTGATGCGAGTAAGTCGTGCAACTAACTCGCGTCAAACTCGCTAGTGTGACGCCGGCCTAATGTAGAACGTAGTGCAACTGCGCTACGTCCAAAACGCTACTATTCCGATGGCGGGCACACAGCCTTGTACATGTCAAATTTTCCCACATGGAAAATCAGCTGCACATTTTCAACAGCGGCATTGTGAATGAGATTTTACAAAATCTCACTTACTCTTGGGGAGAAAACTCACTGTGGATATTAATTTCACACCATGTCAGTCCAAAACTTATATAGTGTGCAACAAATTCACAGTATTTCCACAAGCCGAAACGGATTTTGCAGTGGATCATCCCATGGGAACATTCCCTTTCATTATAAGTCGCACGCGAATTTGTAGCAGAAAATTTCTGTAGCTAGAAATCAATTCAATGCATATTGATAGAATTGTAACATCAACTGATCTTCACGGTGCCATCGAAGGAATAAAAGAATCCACTCTGTCCATAAACAGAGAGATGGTGAGGGAACACTTAGCTAGTTTAAATGAATTTAAAGCTCCTAGTCCAGATGAGTTACATCCTAAGGTACTGAAAGAGATAGCAGAGGAAATTGCTGAACCACTAGCCAGAATCTTTGAAAAATCCTGGAGAACAGGAGAAGTCCCAAAAGATTGGAGAAGGTCAAATGTTGTCCCTATCTTCAAAAAAGGAAAGAAGATGGAGCCAGGAAATTATAGGTCAGTGAACCTTACTTCTATACCAGGAAAGAACTTTGAACAAATTATTAAACCGCATGTATGTACAGCTGATACCAGAAGTTTACATACGCTATATAAAAGGACACATCTGCATGTTTTTCCTCAATATCTGACAAGAAATCAGAATAGACTTTTCCTGTTTAAATCCATTAGGATTACCATAATTATTAATACTTGTCAAATGCCAGAATAATGAGAGAGAGAATGTTTTAAGGCATTTTGTTGCTTACTGCAAAGTCAAAAGTTTACATTCACTAAGATTACTGTGCCTTTAAACAATTCTGGACTGCCCATATGATGATGTCATGTGTTTCGAAGCTTCTGATGTGTTTTTTGGCAACATCTGGGTTAATTTTAGACACACTTGTGGATGTATTTTAATGCACAGCTGAAACACACTGCTTCTTTGTGTAGCATCATGGGAAAGTGTCAAGAAATCTGCCAAGATATCAGGAAGATATTGTGGACTTGCACAAGTCTTTCTCATCTTTGGGTACAATTTCAAGATACCTGAAGGTGCCTCGTTTATCTGTACAAACAATTATATGCAAGTACAAACAAGATGAGAATGTCCACCCATATCGCTGATTTCATGTCAGATATTGAGAAAAAGATGCATATGTCTCTTTTTATATAGTGTATGTAAACTTCTGGTTTTAACTGTAAAGCCTGGGTCTCACATAGCGATACACCAGCGATCCCGACAACGATATGCACTTGTCAGGATCGCTGGTGTATCGCTACATGATCGCTGCTGAGCTGCCAAACAGGCAGCTCAGGGCAGCGATCAGCACAGCGACACTGCGGGTAACATAGCTTAGTTACCCGCAGTGTACGTTGGATACCAGCGCCCTGATGCAGGGAGCTGGTAACCAAGGTACACATCGGGTTTCTAGGCACAGCCCCGCGCCTGGAAACCCGCTGTATACCTTGGTTACCAGCGGATCGCTGGTCTCCCGCCTGTCACACGCAGCGATGCGTGCCTGTCAGCGGGAGACCAGCGATCAAAAAAATGTCCAGGACATTCAGCGACGATCAGCGATACCCGGCAGGGGGGCTGATCGTCGCTGAATGTCACACACAGCGATATCGCTGGTGAGCTCGCTGCTGCGTCACAAAACTAGTGACTCAGCAGCGATCTCGCTAGCGAGATCGCTGTGTGAGACGGGGGCTTAAGTACTTGGATAAGAATACAGTAATTAACCAGAGCCAGCATGGGTTTGTAGCAAACAAGTCATGCCAGACTAATCTAATTTCCTTCTATGATGGAATCACTGACTGGGTGGATCAGGGAAATACGGTAGATATAGTATATCTCAACTTCAGCAAAGCATTTGATAAAGTATCTCATACTATCTTTATTGAAAAAATGACTAAGTATGGGATTGACAAGGCTACAATTAGGTGGCTTCATAAGTGGCTCAGTGATCGTACTCAAAGACTGGCAATAAATGGTTGCACAGAGTGTTGGAAGAGTGTTTCAAGTGGGGTACCTCAAGGTTCTGTCCTGGCCCCAGTGTTGTTTAACATTTTTATGAATGATCTAGATAAGGGAACTGAAGGTAAACTGATCACATTTGCAGACAATGCAAAGCTAGAAGGGATAGCTGACACTAGAGAACACAAAGAAAGGATTCAGAAGGATCTAGATAAGCTTGAACAATGGGCAGCGACTAATAGAATGATATTTAACAAGGAGAAATGCAAAATTCTACATCTGGGCAAGAAAAATTAAAATTACATCTACAGAATGGAAGGAATAGAACAACAGCACAAATAAAAAAGACTTGGGTATTCTAATAGATCACAGACTGCACATGAGTCAACAGTGTGATGCAAAAGGCAAACACAGTTCTAGGATGTATTAAGAGAAGCATAGAGTCTAGATGTCGTAAAGTAATTATCCCCTTCAGCTCCTCCTTGGTCAGGCCTCATCTGGAATACTGTGTCCAGTTCTGGGCACCACATTTTAAAACAGACATTGAAAAATTGGAGCAAGTTCAGAGAAGAGCTGCCAAGATGGTGAGCGGACTGCAAAGTATGTCCTACGTGGAACAGTTAAAGGATCTGGGAATGTTTAGCTTGCAAATCAGAAGGCGAAGAGGAGACATAATAGCTGTCTACAAATATCTGAAGGGATGTCACATTATAGAGGGATCATTTTCATTTGCACATGGAATCATGAGAAGCAATGGAATGAAAGTGAGAAGATACAGATTAGATATTAGAAAAAACTTTGACAGTGAGGGTGATCAATGAGTGGAACAGGCTGCCACGAGAGGTGGTCGGTTCACCTTCAATGGAAATCTTCAAACAGACGTTGGACAGACATCTGTCTGAGATGGTTTAGTGAATCCTGCATTGAGCAGGGGGTTGGATACGATGACCCTTGAGGTCCCTTCCAACTTTAACATTCTACTATTCTATGATTCTATGTCACTGCATTGTTACTGTTTTGCACAGTGTAGAAGGATCATCCTTATTCTCATTTGCACATGGAAACACGAGATGCAATGGGATGAAACTAAAGGGTGAAGATACATATTAGATATTAGAACAAAACTTTTGACCGTAAGGGTGATCAATGAGTGGAACAGGCTGCTATGAGAGGTGGTGAGTTCTCCTTCAATGGAAGCCTTCAAACAGAGACTGGACAGACATCTGGCTGAGATGGTTTAGTGAATCCTGCATTGAGCAGGGGGTTGGACATGATAACCCTGGAGGTCCCTTCCAACTGTAACATTTTATGATAGGATTGGTATAGAGGCCAGCACAAGGAGCTGGACTGTCACAGCAGCAAATCTGGCCAACACGGACAAAATTGTCATGGCAACCCTTTACGGTCCTGATTCATCAAGCAGTTTGACAGAATTCAACTTATTTTGGAAGGTTGGCGGTGCTTACACATAAAGGAAATAAATATATTGCTGTCACTAACTGGAAGACATCTCTTGTTCTGGTGCACGGCAGCTTAAAGGGAATCTGTCACCCCATTTTTTATACCATCAGTTGCGGCCACCGCCATCAGGGGCTTTTCTAGAGCATTCTGTAATGCTGTAGATAAGCCCCCGTTGTTACCTGAAAGAGAAGAAAAATGAGTTATATTATACTCACCCAGGGGCGGTCTGCCGTCCGGTCCGGTCCGATGGGGTCGCGGTCCGGTTCGGCGCCTCCCATCTTCTAGGGAAGCCCTCCTCTTTTTAGCTTCCCGTCGCGGCTCTGGCGCAGGCGCACTGCTCTGCCCTGGTGAGGGCAGAGCAGAGTACTGCTGTGCGCAGGCGCCGGACCTCTCTGACCTTTCCCGGCGCCTGCGCACTGCAGTTCTTGGTGAGGGCAGAGCAGTGCGCCGGAGCCGCGACGGGAAGCTAAGAACAGGACGGCTTCGCTAGAAGATGGGAGGCGCCAGATCGCGACGCACATCGGATCGGACCAGACGGCGGACCGCCCCTGGGTGAGAATAATATAACTCGTTTTTCTCTTTCAGGTGACATCGGGGGCTTATCTACAGCATTACAGAATGCTGTAGATAAGCCCCTGATGGTGGTGGCCGCAGCTGATGGTCGAAAAATGGGGTGACAGATTCCCTTTAAATATGCGCCACATTTATTAAGAGGCACATGTCTCGACCACGCACCACAATTGTGGGTTTCCAGGGCAATGGGGTACTCAGAGCCGAGCCCGTAGAAGTCTATGGGATTGTCACAGGTAGCGGTGGCTCGGTCTGTGGCCCTGACGGTCAGGCGTATGTTGGGGGGTATATTTACAGGGGATATATATATACAGTTCGTGACGCCACCTGTAGTCTCTGGTAATTTGTACCAGCGCTGCTGTAGATCTCTGAGGGGATGGTGAGGCAGCTAGATGTCGGGTCCCCTACAGGTGGGACTCTTCCCTCAGGTGGATGGTTATGATGGGGTAGTGCAGGAATGCAATCAAATAACACAGTCTCACACATCAGCGTCTTTCCATACCTTTACTTCAAGTTGTTCAGGCAGGTCCCAGGGAGGCTGATCCAAGGAGAATGTATTTCGAGATAGCAGCTGGACAAGTTAGGGGCCTCCTTTACTTTCACAAAGATGAGTCCAACCAGCATGAAGCGTAGTTCCCTCAATAAACTCCAGCTATTCCAAAGCTGTACTGCCCAGTCAGTTTTGTGGTCGGAGCCTTCCTGTGAGAGAGCTGAATTCCTATCTTGTCCTGCAGAGACTCAAGGTCCTCACTCCCCCTGACCCCAGTTACGTACCGACTATTTAGGGGCTGCTTGCCGCGACCTAAGGTCCGATAAGCCTCTGGTTTTCTTACCACTAAGCTTGAAACTATAGTGATCCTTCGGTCCCCAGTGACCGGTAACAATGTGCAGGACTTCTCCAATCCAAAAGCACTTTTAAATATTCCTTCCACTGTGCCTTTCGCCTTGTCCGCGCTTGTAGCATAAACACTCACACTTGCAAAAAGTCATATAATCACTCCCTTCTTTTCTTCCTTCAGAGTTAGTTACCAGACTCTCAGTAATCTTCTAGGCAGGAGCACGTCTCTGAACCTTCACTGTCTTTGAGACAGGAGACTGAAGTATTTCTGTACTAAACTCTTCCTTCTTTATCAATGTCTTCAGTGAGGTACAGCTCTGACCAGGCTGAGGTGATCTATATCTCGCCCTTACTGGCCTCCACTTGCTGAACTGCTGATAGAACCAAGCTGGACTGCTTCCTCCCTCCAAGTCCCAGCTAGACTCCACACGTCTGCTCTGTCCGAAGACAGGAAACTGACTACAAAATCACTCAACGAATCTACACTGACCACTCCCTACGAGTCACTACACTACCCTAAGGGTGTGTCTAGTGTATATTGAGTGAATGGGTATAGAGCATTAAACTGCTATCTCTCCACACATTCTCCAGGGTACTGCGTGTGCCTTCACACCAGGGCTACACATTCCCCCATGGTAAAAGACAGCACTCCCGGGCTGTAAAATACAAAGAGACAATTTTGTTTATGCATTAAACATCAACATTAAACATTAATTCGTCCCATCCGGGAGGTAAGGATGTCTTGAACGTTGCAAACAAAACATTATATATAGAAAAATACAATATTAAATAACATTTTCATATAAATAGACAATATGCTTGTGAAGGACCCGCACCAAACCTTCAACGTGGGTCCTGGGTGGGCTGCAGGACATATGAATGCAGACCTCACTCAGTGCCACACCACACGGGTTTTGTATTCAGAGGTAATTGTGGTGGTTTTATGTAAAACCAAGATAAGGCACAAGGTGCAACTATATACAGATAAGTTCTGGGCTGGCACAGTCCTCAGCCTCTGAGTCCATAATAAGAAAAAGACACATTATATCAAATCACATCACAATAAAGTGCAAAAACTTTTTTTTTTTTTTTCTGATTACCCAGCCGGGCATTCTACTTTTGGCAATATATATATACGTTATATACACATTTAACTTGTGCAAAACATTTTCACTTTTATAAAACTTATGTACATCTTCTTAGTTGCGGTAAACCCTGTCTGGGTCCTACCGTTCTTCACATTCTCTTGACTTCAATGACACTTTCCATCCCGGGGGCTGGAACAATGCGATGGTCCCTAGATCCCATTACTAACAAGTCGTGCGCTGCTATTAGGGTCTGGGTCGCCACAGTTCTCGTGCGAACCTCTAGGGGCGCAACGGGTACTTTCTCCTTGCAAGACACCGATTGCGTTTCAATTTGCGTTACAGTTAGCGATATTGATCGTGTCATAGATTGCGATGGAGACTGGGTCGCAAGTTGCGATGTAGAAGAATAACGAGTTAGTGGAGAGTATACAGGTGTTGCTTCTATTTGCGAGATACCTGCAGGGGGCGATGCTGGGGCACGGCCGAATGCTGTTTGAGCTGGAGACGGGGACGCTGCGGTAGTGGTGACGTTACCAGCGTCGGGGACGGGGTCACGGACGATTGTGACATTAAGGGCATACCATCCCTTCATTCCCCAGTGCCGTGTTTATGTGACAATGTCTCCATTAACTAGGTCCCTCCCGGGATGACCTTGCGGTAGGTGGGATTCTACGTCGCGTCTACTGACAAAGACCCCTGGGTAGAGGCCCGGTTCCCTGATGAAGCCCCAGCCCTTCCGGAGCTGGAACTCTGTCACACACCCCTGCCGCCGCGGTTCCCTCAGAGTACCTTTCTCCCGACGGACACTCTCCTTGTCCGCGATCAGCTCTGCATGTTGCCGCTGTCGGTTCCTCTGCGCTTCCCGCTCTTCCTCCTGCTGGCGTTGTTGTTTCTCCTCACGACGCTGCCACTCACATTCCCACTGGGCGGTGTAGGCGACGTCATCCAGGCGCGCCATCTCGTCCCAGTCCACGTCTGGTAATGACGGACAGGACCCCTCCGGTGTCGGGGATCGATCATCTGCTGCGGCCTCCTGGCCGGGCGGGCGTTCCGGAACTGGCGGTACCTCCTCAACCTCCTTCGCCTCCACCGCTTCACCGGTGGGATCAGGATTGGTACTTTCGGGGGCAGCCTCCGGTTGCTCCTTTGCCTTGGGCAGCAGAAGTTTTGGTAACTCCAGACGTAGGGAATCATCGAAGGGAGAGATCACCGCGTCCCACAGCCGCCGCTGCTCCAGGGTACGCCGGCGTCTCTCTATCTCTTCAAATCCAGGTTGTGGCAAAATCATCTTTTTCAGTCGTGCATTTTCTTCTTTGATTTCCAGCAATGCTTGCTGCAGGTGCAGGACCACGGATGATTCCGGTGCTGGTGGCAGCTTGGCTGGGGAACGGGGCCTGCCTTCCTCCGCTTCCCTGCTCGGCTGCACACGTCCTGCTTCCATGATGTTCCAGAGCATTCTTTCATCTTCCTCCAGAGACGTCCGGTCTCTTCCGTGGAGGCGGGGTTTGCGTCTCCTCCTCTTTGCAGGAAAGGTGAAGAGGAGGCGGACCTCCTTTGCTGTAGGGCAGGATCGCATATTGTAATAGCACTTTGAGAGGGCAGGCATTTTCTTCGCGCCACAGGGGGGCACACGCCCACGAAGGTACGCCCACCTTCTTCTCCAGCGCCTGAGGGCGCGAATATGGCGACAAAGATGGCGATTTTTGGCGCCAAAAGTGCAAACAGTCCTTTTTACAAAAACAACTCCACAGGCACACAGGGCTCGCAATTTCGCGAGTTTCGCATCCTGTTCGTGACGCCAAAGTTTTTGTGTCGACCCGCCACCACAATTGTGGGTTTCCAGGGCAATGGGGTACTCAGAGCCGAGCCCGTAGAAGTCTATGGGATTGTCACAGGTAGCGGTGGCTCGGTCTGTGGCCCTGGCGGTCAGGCGTATGTTGGGGGGTATATTTACAGGGGATATATATATACAGTTCGTGACGCCACCTGTAGTCTCTGGTAATTTGTACCAGCGCTGCTGTAGATCTCTGAGGGGATGGTGAGGCAGCTAGATGTCGGGTCCCCTACAGGTGGGACTCTTCCCTCAGGTGGATGGTTATGATGGGGTAGTGCAGGAATGCAATCAAATAACACAGTCTCACACATCAGCGTCTTTCCATACCTTTACTTCAAGTTGTTCAGGCAGGTCCCAGGGAGGCTGATCCAAGGAGAATGTATTTCGAGATAGCAGCTGGACAAGTTAGGGGCCTCCTTTACTTTCACAAAGATGAGTCCAACCAGCATGAAGCGTAGTTCCCTCAATAAACTCCAGCTATTCCAAAGCTGTACTGCCCAGTCAGTTTTGTGGTCGGAGCCTTCCTGTGAGAGAGCTGAATTCCTATCTTGTCCTGCAGAGACTCAAGGTCCTCACTCCCCTGACCCCAGTTACGTACCGACTATTTAGGGGCTGCTTGCCGCGACCTAAGGTCCGATAAGCCTCTGGTTTTCTTACCACTAAGCTTGAAACTATAGTGATCCTTCGGTCCCCAGTGACCGGTAACAATGTGCAGGACTTCTCCAATCCAAAAGCACTTTTAAATATTCCTTCCACTGTGCCTTTCGCCTTGTCCGCGCTTGTAGCATAAACACTCACACTTGCAAAAAGTCATATAATCACTCCCTTCTTTTCTTCCTTCAGAGTTAGTTACCAGACTCTCAGTAATCTTCTAGGCAGGAGCACGTCTCTGAACCTTCACTGTCTTTGAGACAGGAGACTGAAGTATTTCTGTACTAAACTCTTCCTTCTTTATCAATGTCTTCAGTGAGGTACAGCTCTGACCAGGCTGAGGTGATCTATATCTCGCCCTTACTGGCCTCCACTTGCTGAACTGCTGATAGAACCAAGCTGGACTGCTTCCTCCCTCCAAGTCCCAGCTAGACTCCACACGTCTGCTCTGTCCGAAGACAGGAAACTGACTACAAAATCACTCAACGAATCTACACTGACCACTCCCTATGAGTCACTACACTACCCTAAGGGTGTGTCTAGTGTATATTGAGTGAATGGGTATAGAGCATTAAACTGCTATCTCTCCACACATTCTCCAGGGTACTGCGTGTGCCTTCACACCAGGGCTACACACACACACACCTCTTAAAGAGTTTGATGCATCATAATCCAACGCCCCTTCATCAAGAGCGACGTTCAAAACGATTAATCAGGGCCTATGTGCATTTGCTGTTATTGGGGTATGTTCACCACAGGTTTTTGTTGTAGATTTTGAAGATTATTCATCTCCAAAATCAACATGAGAAACAGCTTGAAATACTTTATAGGGTATGTGCACAATGTCTTTTTTTGTTCCTTTAGGTAGATCAATCTGAAACCTGTATGAAAAGGTGCTTAAAAAAAATGAACGTATTATTATTGGGAAAAAAAGTGTTTCTCTTAAATCAGTGCTCCCACATGATGTAAGGTTGCTTTTTTTCCCTGCATGATCTCCACAGGTCTTTGCACCAAAATACTCAACGCTCCTTTTTTTTTTTTTTTGCCTTGTTATGTGTTTTTTAGTGTGTGGAATTTTTAATGCTTTTTTTTTGTTTTTGTTTAAGCTCAGAAATGTAAGCATTCCACACTTAAAACACAGTTGTGTTTTTACATGTGTTTTTCAGGCTGTCCATATAAGTTTTGTAGGGGCGCAAAGCGCACTAAAAATAAAAATGCGAAGTATCGCATCAGGAGGCAGCACAATGCAGGAGATGCGGTCAGACGCCAACCGCAGTCTCTTATGCCCAGGGGCTGCCGTATTTGTGGTGCGTAACTGTCTTTACACACCAGCAAATGCAAATGGAAAATCCTCACTGGCTGCAGAAAATAACAATTAAAAAAAAAAAAACTATTAAAGCAGTGAATTTAATTTTGTATTAAAAATAATTGATAATGTAATCAATAATTATTATTAAAAGAAAAAATTACAGCATTGAACTTTCACATATCACTTCCATTGGACTGCTAAAAGTAGTGCACAAGAAAAGACTAAGGAAATAGTGTTTTTGCTAGCCCAAGGAGGCGGGAGGGCAGCTTTTGGGGAAGACTTTTGCTTGCAGTCCTCTTGTATATGGCTGTCAGTTGTGGATGACGTTATTGTGATGACTATCTGCAGACAGAGCAGGAATATGGGACGGTTCACAGTGTGGATGCGTTTTAGGTCTATAAGGAAGAGACAAACACCTTGTTGTGTCTGAACAGTACGGTCCTGTGCGCGGTTCACTTCCCATGGGTTCCTCTGTTTACTTTACCAAGCTGATTTCTTGCTCCCTAATTCTCAATATTTGACTTGGCCGGTGAATATACTTTTCATTAACTCTGCTGTGCCTCATCGTAGATATGACCGGCGTATACAAATATATTTCAGATGAAGCCTCCTAGAGACTCTCTGTCCCTCAGTAAATGAGCCAATGTAAAACCCTCTGGATGGTCTGGAGGGATCGCCTGATGGTCTGAATGAGGCACCCGCTACTTATCGTTATGTAGTCACACATACCGTTTTTGCTGAACTTTTTGATACAGTTTTTTGAGGCGAACACAGAAATGGGTCCAAAAAAGAAGTAAAATGTATAAAGGAAAGTTGTACATGCCTCCTATTCTGTGATATACTATTCCATACAGCGAGTCTATGGGAAAGCTGTATACATAGGCCTTCATGCAGGCAGCGGTAGACATGTGCCGCTCCATAGAGTTTACTTATGAGTTAGATTTATAACTGCTTACATGGTCTCCATGATAACACTTATTGATTGTGACTTCATGATATTGATTGTGTGCTATGTTTCCTATAAGGTCTCCTGAGGTTGTTTAGAGGAGTCTCCTACCCTTCATCTCTGTAATGCCGGGGTCGCGCGAGTCTCTCGCCGCACTATCGCCGGCACTCGGGACCGTAGTGTGCGGCTGCTTGTATTTCTATGCAGCTGAACGCTCCGGTCCAGACCGCCGGCGGCAGTGTCGGGTATTGAGGCAAGAGACTCGCTCATGTTTCTCGCATTGCAGTTGCAAGTGTGACCCGGCCTAAGGGTGTGTAAACATGACATGTTTTAGATGCCGGGGTACCCTCAGAGTTCTTCCAGCAGAAGACTCCTCAGGTCTATTATTTTTTTTTAAACTGTATACAATCATGGTCAAAAGTGTTGGCACCCTTGAAATTGTTCCAGAAAATGAAATATTTCTCCCAGAAAATTATTACACTTACACATGTTTTGTTACACACAAAGGAAATAAATGTGTGTATATTGGAAGAACACAAAAAAAAACAGAGAAAGAAAAAAAGGAAATTGGACGTAATTTTACACTGAAACTCCAAAAATGTGCTGAACAGAATTCTTGGCACCTTTCCAAAATTGTGAGTAAACCGCTTTGTTCAATGCATGTGATGCTCATTTAAACTCACTTGTGGCAAGCAACAGGTGTGAGCAATATGCAAATCACACCTGAAATCAGATAAAAAGGGGAGAAGTTGACTCAATCTTTGCACTGTGTGTCTATGTGTACCACACTAAGCATGGAGAACAGAAAGAGGAGAAGAGAACTGTCTGAGGACTTGAGAACCAAAATTGTTGAAAGATATCAACAATCTCAAGGTTACAAGTCCATGTGCAGAGATCTTCATGTTCCTTTGTTCACGGTGAGCAACATAATCATACCATAGACGAACGAGTGATGGGCTCAGTGATTGGCTGCAGCAATGATTTTTTCTTTTGCTATTTGGATGTTTCATTACCTGACACACTGCAGACTAACAGTGATATTTATTTTATGCTTTTTAATGTATTAGTGATTGTATCAATGTTATTTGATAGTTTCCAGTGTAATGTAGTTCTAGTTACTACATAACAGCTATTAGGCTGGCTGGTCATTTTCATAGATCAAACACCATAAGGTAGCTGCAGAGAGAAATTGGATTTATTGCATGCACATCACAGTGACAGACCAAGGTCAGTATCTAGTGCTACCTCCATCAATATCCTTGGATTCCTCAGCAATTTATGAAAGTTTTATGTATATAATTGACAAGATGCCTCATAACCCCATATATGACTAATCCCATTACACTCACATAATGACCTCTATCGGGTGCTTCTTGTAATGTCGAGCAGATGGGGTGATAGCCTGTGACGAAAACCCCAGAGATGAAAGTAACATACAACCTTAGTGATAACAGTTTCACGACGCCTCCTGTATGGAGAAAGTAGTCGCTTGCATTGCACATGTGTTAGGGTATGTTTCCACGTTCAGTTTTGGCAGCGCTTTGAACACAGCGGACACCCTCTCCGTCCAAAGTGCTGCCGGCTTTTGTACGCGCCGTGATTCCGCATGCTTTCATTGAACACATGTGGAATCATCGCATCCTATACATAGGACCGTGCTAATTATCTTGCGGAGACTGAGCAGATAAATTGACATGCTGCTGTCTAGAAAGACGTGCCGTATGTGCGTATACGCAGGGCTGCCACCTGCATGTTTGAACGCGTAGTGGAGATGGGATTTCATAAAATCCCCTCCGCTATGCTGTAACATCTGGCCGCTGCGGATTGGACGCTGCAGCTGTACTCGGCGTCCATTCCGCATCGAATACTGAACGTGGATACGTACCCTTAATTTTGTTCCATTCTTCCACACATCCTGAAGGCTCTGTGGGCTCCTTCTATGAACTCTGAGCTTTCGTTCCTTCAATAAATGTTCTATTGGATTCAGGTCCGGTGACTGGCTGGGCCATTCTAGCGGCTTTATTTTCTTTCTCTGAAACCAATTGAGAGTCTCCTTTGCTGTGTGTTTGGGATCATTGTCTTGCTGAAATGTTCACCCTCATTTTCATCTTCATCATCCTGGTTGACAGCAGCAGATTGTTATCAAGAATGTGTCTGTACATTTCTCCATTCATCCTTCTGTCAATTATATGAAGTTTGCCAATGTTGTATGCTGAAAAACACCATGATGTTCCCACTCAGGGCCTCCATCAGGGCATTACTGCCCTTACTGGCGTATGGGGCCCGATGAGCAGAGGGCCCCCTCTGTTCTGTTCACTGGGCCCGCGCGACAGGATCCTACCGCTTCAATAACTGACTACGTTTCCTCCGATGCAAGATCAGTTAACATCTGTTGCCATGCACGAGATTCCACCCACACGGCAACGGTTAATAGCCACCAGCCAATCACAGGCCGGCACCTGACTTCAGGTCGCATGTCACCGACGTATGCGCTCCTCAGCCGAATCATAGGTGAGGACATCGCTGGGGCTTGGCCAGGTGAGGGAAAAACGTATTATTTTTTTTTTTTTTGTAAAGCCGCAGTATGAGGCATATTATACTGGTGTGGCGGTGCATTACTCTACTATGGGGAGGAAGGGAATGAGGATGCATTATACTATGGGGCTGCTGCATTATACTGCTATAGGGCTGCTGCATTATACTATGGGTACATTATACTATGGGTACATTATACTATGGGGTGCATTATACTATGGGGTGCATTATATTGCTATGGGGCTGCTGCATTATACTATGGGTACATTATACTATGGGGCTGCTGCATTATACTATGGAGTGCATTATATTGCTATGGGGCTGTGCATTATACTCCTATGGGGCTGCTGCATTATACGCCTATGGAGCTGCTGCATTATACTATGATTGCATTATACTGCTATGGGGCTGCTGCATTATACTATGGGTGCATTATACTGTTATGGGGCTGCTGCATTATAGTACTATAGTGTGCATTATACTGCTATGGGAATGCATTATACTGCTTTATATGTCTATGGGGTACATTATACTATTATGGATGACTATGGGGCAATATGGAGAGACAGAATGGGAGGATACGTGGGGTCTAGAATGTGGGATATTATTACTGTAGGGGCTAATTAAAGGATACTATTTGTGAGGATACTGTTTTCAGTGTGGTGGAGTAGATGTCCTGTTACTGTGCAGTGCGACACGGTCACTTTTTTTTCTTCATCTGGCGTAGTGTAGAGATTGGGGAATGTGCTCTAGATAACTGTGTTATTTCCTGCAGAGACGAGTCCTGGCTGGAATAAGTGATGGTTGTGTGCACTGGATGAAGATGAAAAGCGAAGATGAAGGACTTCAACTAGCGACATCAATGGTGAGTCAGTGTGTTACCTGTACACTGACACCATACACTGTATACTATATACAGAGCTCCTGTGTATAATGTCACCGGTGATCACTGCATTACCTGTACACTGATACTATATACAGAGCTCCTGTGTATATTGTTACTGGTGATCACTGTATTACCTGTACACTGACATTGTATACTAAGTATAGATCTCCTGTGTATAATGGCACTTATGGTGATATTAGTATTTTTTTTTTTTATTAATGATCAGTATTGTAGTATTCGGTCTCTATTTTGTGGTAATATGTGATCTGGGCATGGTGTGGTGGTATTTGTTCCTTGTATGTGCTGTTATTTGGTCTCTATGTGGTGGTAATATGTGGTCTGGACATGGTGTGGCGGTATTTGTTCCTTGTTTGAGATATTATTGGTCATTTTAAAAATTGAAGAATAAATAAAAATATACCTAAATTGTATTGGATATTTTAACAAATATTTAGTAAGTTACAGCAGAGTAGAGCCCGGTCAAAAGAGTCTACCTTGTCATAGTGGCAGATTAAAAAATCTTTTGGCCAAAACAAAAGCTGCTGGTTATGTATGTGGTGATGGGAACTGTAAATGTGTGATTGGTGAGGATGTGGTGCAGAAGTGGAGTTTTTCCAAGAGAGGGCGGTGGGACTGTGGATGGTTCAAGGGGTGGAGGCGGGGCGGGGCTGGGGTGGGGGCCCTGAAAATTTTGCCAGTATGGGGCCCCGAAATTCCTAGTGGCATCCCGCACTGTTCCCACTTCACTGTTTGCATGGTGTATTTTGGCGTGTTATACAGTGCCGTTTGGCCTCCAAAGATAATATGTATTATGGCATCCAAAGAGTTCAGTTTTGGTCTCATCTGACCAGACTTATATTCTTCTAGTATTTCACAGGCTTATCTATATGTTGTTGAGCAAACATTAAACGCGCTTCTACAAGCTTTTTGTTCAGCAATGGAGTCTTGTGTGGTGAGCGTGCATACAGGCCATAGAGGTTGAGTGCATTACTTATTTGTTTTATTTGAAACAATTGTACCTGCTGATTCCGGGTCTTTCTGTAGCTTTCTACAGATTGCTTTTGGGCAAATCTTCTGATTCTTTTCACTCCTCTGTCTGAAATCTTGCTGGGAGCACCTGATTGTGGCCAGTTTATGGTGCAAGGATGTTCTTTCCCCTTCTGGATAATAGCCCTGATAGTGCTCACTGGAACCTTCAGTAGTTTGTAAATTCTACTGTAACGAATGCCATCAGTATATTTTGCAACAATAAGGTTGCGAAGATCTTGTGACAGTTCACTGGTTTACCCATATAAGATGTTTCTTGTGTGACACCGCTGTAATGAGACACCTTTTTTATAGGCCATCAGTTGAACCAGGTGATATTATTCTTCACTAAGTGACATGATTTCTTTTTAGTTACTGATAGATTTCAGCTGGTGTCATATGACTTTCCTTGGCTTTTTGTACTTTGTACCTCTCTTTCTTCATGTGTTCAAAATATTTTCCTTGTGTTATTTCTCATTATTATACATAACTTAATTTATGGACATCTGTGGTTTGATTTCTTTGCCTGTGTGGATTAGATGGGTTGTTACCAACATCTGGTGAGAATTTCAGGTCAATAGCACCTTTAAAAATATATTTACTTAGAAAATTAGTGATGAATATGTATGTCACCTGCTATACTCTTAAGACAAAACCTCACTTAAAACTTGAATTTTTAATAAAGTTTAGGTTTATTTACTTTTTTTTTGGACTGATTGACACCACTGTAGTTGTTCAATAATAACATGTATCATCACATACATATTGACCAATTAATTGGACACATGGTATAAACGTGACTTTTCAGCACAGTTGAATATGATGTATTATAAGCTATTAAATAAATGTAGCTTCAAACTATGTGGTTCTTAGAACAAAGCCGACACCCCTGCACAAATCCCCCTCCTCCCTGCAGGGACACCAGCGTGTTCACTTACCCGTCCGCGCTTCCTCCCACGACCTGCACACGGCATGCAGGTCTTCTGAGAGCGTGGTTAGAGCGTGTGGGCACCCTAAAAGGGCCAGCCAATAGCTGGGAGACATCTGATATTTGAGGTACCCTTCCCTATTGGGAGATGCCTTAGCAGCTTCAGTATTCAGTCTGTTTTAAAAGTTGTAAGGTGTGTGAACCTGAGCCTGTCTGGCCTGCCTGCCCTGTCTGCTTTGCTGTATCCTGCTCCCGAGCCCTTCCTTCCTCTACCAAGTCCTGAGCCTGATTCATCTCGTCCTCGCCTATAGCGCTACCCTCACCAATCTGAATCTGCACCTGTGATCTTGTACCAAAGTCAGTCCTGTGTTCCTGAGCTAATCCTGTCCGTTCCTGATGTAGTACCTGTTCTGTCTACCAGCTGCACGTCCCCCTATGATCCAGTTCCTGGCTGGTCCTGCTTCTCTGCCCTTTTGGGGGTCAGCTTCTGCGGCATCAGGTTATGCATAGTTTGTTGACACGGGGCTTTTTGTAACTCAGGGATTGCATTTTGTGATGTACGCTATATAGCCAAATTATTATCTGCGTGGAGGGGAACTGATGCCTACCAATAATAATTTCACTAAGGTCTACCCTGGCCAGGAGGGTGCTTCGTCATGTAGCAGCCGCAGCCTTAGTAACACTAGAAATAACAGCTGTTATACATAGTAACATAGTTATTAAGGTTGAAGGAAGACTTTAAGTCCATCTAGTTCAACCCATATCCTATCCTAACCTGCCCTAACATGTTGATCCAGAGGAAGGCAAAAAAAAAAACAAGTGGCAAACAGTAAGCTTCACATTGGGGAAAAAAATTCCTTCCCGACTCCACATACAGCAATCAGACTAGCTCCCTGGATCAACGCAGTATCTAGGAAACTAGTGAATATAGCCTGTAATATTATACTTTTCAAGAAAGGCATCCAGTCCCTTCTTAAATTTTAGTAAGGAATCACTCATCATTACAAAATTAGACGGCAGAGAGTTCCATAGTCTCACTGCTCTTACAGTAAAGAATCTGCGTCTGTGATTATGGCTAAACCTTCTTTCCTCCAGACGTAGAGGATGCCCCTTGTCCCCGTCACAGGTCTAAGAGTAAAAAGATAATTAGAAAGGTCTTTGTACTGTCCCCTCATATATTTATACACTGTAATAAGATCACCCATAAGCCTTCGTTTTTCCAAACTAAATAACCCCAAGTGTAATAACCTGTTTTGGTATTGCAGACCCCCCAGTTCTCTAATAATCTTGGTTGCTCTTCTCTGCACCCGCTCCAGTTCAGCTATGTCTTTCTTATACACCGGAGACCAGAACTGCACACAGTATTCTAAGTGTGGTCGCACCAATTACTTGTATAGAGGTAAAATTATGTTCTCCTCATGAGCATCTATGCCTCTTTTAATGCATCCCATTATTTTATTTGCCTTGGCAGCAGTTGCCTGACATTGGCCACTAAATGTGAGTTTGTCGTCCACCCATACACCCAGGTCTTTTCAGTGACAGTTTTGCCCAGTGTTTTACAATTAAGGACATAATTATACATCTTGTTTGTTCTACCCAAGTGCATGACCTTACATTTATCCCCATTAAAGCTCATTTGCCATTTATCAGCCCAAGCTTCTAGTTTACATAAATCCTCCTGTAATATAAAATTATCCTCCTCTGTATTTATTACCCTGCAGAGTTTAGTGTCATCTGCAAATATTGAAATACAACTTTGTATGCCCCCTACAAGGTCATTAATAAATATGTTAAAGAGAAGCGGCCCCAATACTGACCCCTGTGGTACCCCACTGCTAACCGTGACCCAGTCCGAGTGTGCTCCATTAATAACCATCCTTTGTTTTCTATCCATGAGCCAGTTCTTAACCCACTTACACATATTTTCCCCTATCCCCATTGTTCTCATTTTATGTATCAACCTTTTGTGTGGCACTGTATCAAAAGCTTTTGAGAAGTCCATGAACACCACGTCCACTGCATTCCCTTGGTCCAGTCCTGAACTTACCCCTTCATAAAAGCTTATCAAATTAGTCTGACAAGAACGGTCCCTCGTAAACCCATGCTGATAATGTGTCATGAGGTTATTCAGCCTCAGATACTCCAATATAGTATCCCTTAAAAACTCCAGGATTTTACCCACAGTAGATGTTAAGCTCACTGGCCTATAATTTCCAGGTTCAGTTTTTGCCCCCTTTTTGAATATTGGCACCACATTTGCTATACGCCAGTTCTGTGGTACAGACTCCGTTATTATGGAATCTTTAAAGATTAAAAATAATGGTCTATCTATGATTGTACTTAATTCCTGCAGTACTCGGGGGTGTATTCAATCCGGGCCAGGGGATTTGTCAACTTTAGTGATTTTTAGACGCCGCCGTACTTCCTGCTGGGTTAAGCAGGTGACATTTAATGGAGAAATTTTTTTATCACTGATCATGTTATCTGTCATGGGATTTTCTTTGTAAATACAGTTGAAAAAAAGTCATTTAGCATATTGGCTTTTTCCTCATCCTCATCCACCATTTCACCCAGACTATTTTTAAGGGGACCAACACTATCATTTTTTAGTTTCTTGCTATTTATGTAGTTAAAGAATATTTTGGGATTATTTTTACTTTCTCTGGCAATGAGTCTCTCTGCCTCAATCTTTGCTGTCTTGATTTGCTTTTTACAGAATTTATTCAGTCTTCTGTATTTATTTAATGAGTCATCACTACCTACTTGCTTTAATTCCCTAAACGCTTTCTTTTTGTCCTTTATTGCGCCCCTTACAGCTCTTTTTAGCCATATTGGTTTCCTCCTAATTCTAGCATGTTTTTGTTATGGTAGGGGAGAAGCCAGAACAGAGATCAGATACAACTTAACCTTAAAGCCAGTAGCAGTAATTTGTGGTACCAAATTGAAAAAAATCACCTAACTGGAGAAGCCAAGCATTGAACCCCGGAGTAGACATACAGGCAAGGACCTGGCCAAAAGCCGCATAACCTGAAGACTGCATTGTAATTCTGAAATGAGAACTAGAGCAGGAACCGAAGAGTTGCAGAACAAGAATGATTGGTGCGCGCATCAGAGGATTGCCACGTTATTCTCACAATTCCACTGATTAGTGTGTGGGGTGTTTTTAATTACCTTGCTATATTCTCAAGCGATTAGTTGGCACCTACTATTATCTTCAGTGCTGCTATCTGCTGTACTGATTTAATATAAAGAGGAAAATCGCTGCTGACAGCAAGAGAATAAATTGCTGGATAAACATTGCTTATAAGAAGTAATGGCTGCCTGCCTGGAGATGTTTTTACTGCTGGAGGTATGAAGAGAAATGCTGATGTGCAATCTACGGACAACATTACTTAACCTAAGGTTCAGGTTTTACCGTAATCCTAGACTTTGGTGTTTGGTGCACTGTCTTTCAGGCACTGTAGGAGTTAGTGCTGGTTAAAAATGTCGCAAAGTCTATGAGTATATCTATCTGTACTTCAAAAAGTGCTCCCAATGTATGGGCCAGATACTAATCACAAGCGTAATGTGAATAGAGCCTTACTCGCATTACCCTTTATTAATTGTACCTCCGGTGGAATAAAAATAAGACGTCACCATGCTGCGGGATCCTCTTGTGCTTCACCTATGTGTGGTGTTTGCCTTCAAACCTCAACCTGCTGTAAAGCTCATCTTAATTCACACATGAGAAGCTGTCTGCAATGTTATAGACATGGGGGAGCGGCAGCCAGGACCCCTCATGTTAAGTTAATGCCATCCTCTCTTTAGTACCCTCACACTGCAGGGAGAGACTGTCTGCTTGAATCTTTGCTGATGCTGCTGTAATCACAGGTCTTCATTAGCCTGCAAGTTCCCTCTAGGTTCTCCAGACAGGTAAACATCTAGTCATTAGCTGTTTATTATTATTATTATTACACATTTATATAGCGCCATTTATTCCATGGCGCTTTACATATGAAAAGGGAAAATATAGACAGGTACAATAAACATGTGCTAGACAAGGGACACACAAGTACAGAAGGAGAGAGAACCCTGCCAAATAAGCTATTGTAGCTGTACTTGTATCTCTCAACAGGACGGAAGTAAAGGGCACCAGTAATTTACCTCTCCTCCTACTCTGCCCCATATTGAAATGAATGGCATGCGAAGCTGGCAGGTGACTAAAACCAAACAGCAACCTATTTTATCGCTTCATTTTCTGCAGCTCATGGGCCACCATATGTTGCTATGGACCACCGTTTCCCAATTACTCTAGAAATGAGTATGAACATGACTGTAAACTATTTAGGTGGTGAGTTATGATTTATCAGGCATCTGAATATTTTGCAGCTAGTTAGTGAGTCATCATATAAATCCAAAAATGCCGTGTAGAATGACCTGCTAGTCATATATTCATAAGTCTCTATCAAATATATGTGTATGTAAAATAAATGAGTGTACACTGCTAATATCATATTCATCATGCTGGAGTTGTGTGTAGCCAAGATGTAAAATATGTGAATGGGTTTGTAAGTTACACCCTGCATGCAGTTACGTAGCAATTTCATTACTCCGCATACGCTTCATGAGAAACAAAACAATGCCGAGCTTTGAATTCTTAAAGGGACGCTATCACTAGAAAATGAGCTATTTATTAAATCAGGTTTTTGTGTTTTAAATGTATTGCCAATGTGTGTGTGTGTTGTGTATTTTTTATTTTTGTTAATTTGCTTTGTGGGGTTTTTTTCTTTTTTTTTTTTTTTCTAATCTCCCTTTTGTTTCAGGAAACAACACTTGTACACAGCCACAATGAATAGAAGTGTTTTAATGAGCATGTGCAAATATTATTGTAATGGGAGGGGAGCAGGGTCAGCTGTGACATAGCCTATTGCGATTATTTTTTTTTCCAGAATTGCAAGTTATGCACAGTCTATAAGTTAGGGGATGACACATTCAACAATCTCCCAAAATGGGGTTCTGGAACCCTTGGAACAGGGCTGTGCAAAAGAGAAACCCCATCTGCTTATGTTCGCATGCTTGACCTCTACTCCCGAGTCTGGTAGTTCCATTGACGCTAAGTGGAGCAAAGACAGAACATGCAAACCTCTGCTCCGTTCTAGACTAGCCTGTTCTTCTGATAGCCGGTGGTCCAATATTCAAACAGGCTCTTAAATTCAGTAGAACTAGTTTCGCATGTCTGACATTAATGGTCCAATTATGGATCATGGTGTCCTGACCGGTCACCGGTCTCCTGACCCAAACTCAACAGCCTCACAGGAAGCTATTGAGTTCAGATCAGGACATCCACAGCCTGTATTGTGATACTGAATGTCAGAAGTGTGAAACCAGTCTTGGGGTGTGTTCTAAATTAGTGGGGCAGATTTACAGCTATGAGTGCACCTCAGCACAAAATGGACTAAGGGAAAACGGGGAATGAATCAGTTATAAGGAGATGTTTAGGATGCAAAAATATGCGAACTTTACACAGTCTTGGCCTTTGTTTAGACCTAAGTGTCTAAAGATGCACCAACCATGTCATCCAGTGTGAGTCACAGTTAATTTTGGCTCCTTTTACACGGTTTAGTGTAAGTTTGCTCTGTCCAGAACCAGTAAATCTGTCCTGTGTTTTCTTCAAACACTTTGTTGGGCCAAGACTCACACATACGGTATGCTTTGATAAAGAACCCAACTTACAGGATGGGCAGAAGCATCAGAAAGGTGTCTACTACTTCCTCAGCTGTTGATGATGTGAAATTTGAAAAATTTCCCCATTATACTACAACATGAGCATCACGGATATCGTTTTGTACACAACATAGTGATTCCCGTCTATTTAAAGAGCATCTGTCGCCAGATCAATAGTGGCCCATTTTACTCTAATTTTATACCTGCTACTCCACTGAGTATGTTATTTATTTGTTTAATCCACCATATGGTGCCAGAGATATGGGCCTTGTTATTTAATGCTCATTTTATAGTCTTTAAAGGAAATCTGTCAACAGTTTTTGCTATGTAATCTGACAGCAGTATGAGGTAGAGACAGGTTCCAGCTGTTTACTGGTACAGTAGCTATGATAGTCAGTATTCTCTGATGCAGATCTAGCAGAGGTCAGCTGTTGTGTATAATCTGCCCACATCACTTTCTCTATACTTTGTATAGTGACGGAGAGCTGCTGGTCAGTGCTGGGGGTGTGGTTGGACTAGGATGCACAAGGCCAGTTGTCATGTAGTGATAATCCCCTGCTGATAAAACACTGAATGTATTGAAACAGCAAAACAAGGCCCAGTAAGTGACACATCGCTGCAATTAGGGTCTCAGCTGCTATATTTGGTGCTCTTATATTACATAGCAAAAACTGCTGACAGATTTCCTTTTATAAGCGGTCGTGCAAAGGAGCCTAAAGACACGTACTCATAGACTCCTGTGAGCCATGCCCCTTTGGTAAATACGATAACAAGGAACAGCAGATAAAATACCCTCATATCTTAGCAACCCGTATGGTGGATTTAAAAAAAAAAAAAAGGAAAACAGAGCAGCAGGAATAAAGTAAGGGCAAAAAAGACCTCTTTTGACCTCACGACAGGTCCTGCTTAAAAGACAGCATTAAAAGGTTTTTGTATGGGACTAGTAAATCATAGCAACTTTCCAAAAAACAGTGCCACACCGTACCACAGGTTATGCCTGGTGTTGCAGCTCATGCCAAGATGCCGTAGCATACATGACTCATGGACAGGTGTGCCACTGATTTTGAAGAAAAACAGCCACGTTTTTGTAATTGTGGACAACTTCTTTGAGGTTGTGCACTACTTTTTGTATTGATGATCTATCCTAAGGATGGGTCCTCAGTATCAGATGGGTGGGGTCTGACGTCCAGCACTCTCTCGATCAGTTATTTCCAGTTCGCGCAGCTCTGTACGCTGTTAAATGGACGCCGCCATGTACTGCAGACCAGCTCTTATTGAAATGAATAGGAGCCAATCTGCAGTAGCCAGTACACTGAGCTGTGTACACAGCGGTGCTGTTCTGTTCTATACACTACTTGTAACAGCTGGTCGGTGGGAGTATCGGACCGTCACCGATCTGATATTGAAGACCTATCCCCGGCATAAGGTCATCAGTATAAAAGTAGTGGACAACCCCTTCAATCGAGATGTTTATATTCTCCGTACAGAATTCAGCTGGGCTTCTGATAATGACCAATACTAGTAATTGCCACATTTCACTACTTTATTACCTTTCTATCTCCAATTTGCTTTTACTCATATTCATATATATGAGTATATATAAGTGGCGTTGCGTGTCTCCTCCGTGGCACTCAGGCGTGACGTTAATGCTTGGATGCACAATTGTTTGAGGGAGAAAAAATCCACAACTGGGTAACACGGACACTGGAAGATTTCTGGGAAAACAGACTGGATTGCCGGGAGCTAAATGTCATATCTTCTGAGACGTTGAGCTTGGAAACACTTCACTTCATATTCCAATTAAATCTCATGCAAAATGGCTACTTAAAGTGCTTCCTTCTGAATCCTCCTAAGACCTAAACTCTGGTAATTCTAACATTTTACTGACTGTTACCAAACACACTGTCGGCTGCTCGGTGGACACAGTGCAACATTGTGCCGATTGTAGCTTCAGGAAATTCGGCCACTTTCTTTCAAAAACTCTCGTACATGACTGGCACCATATTCAGTGCGACACTTTCTATGCCTGGTCTCACCATTGTGAGTGGATTACTATGCAATACAATACACAAAAATTTTGGCACAAATTTCCAGCAAAAGAAGCTTTTTACACCTGTGAAACGCGGTCTGTTGTTGTATGAAAAGACTTGACCCGACTCCCGTGTCTCCTGACCTGAGCGAACTGCTTCACAGGTGTGTGTGTATTTGTGTACCGATATATATAGGAAGTAATTGGCTCAGGTTGGAAGACCCGTGGTCAGGCCAGATCTTCCAATGCTAGAACAGCCCTTGTCTAATGGATGTGTGTAAAGTACCGGAGGACAGTAGCTGTGGGTGAGCTGCTGCTCCATGTCGCCCTAGCACTTTGCAGGAAAAGATGGGTCCTGGCTTGGGTGTTGGTGTTTTGAGGGCCTTGTGCCCGTGCAGGCCACCTTTAGCTGATGGTGTTGGCTGGCCAGGACCACGAATTCCATAGATTAATGAAGGAGACTTCCGTTCAAGCATGGGTTACATTACTGAACTTGATAAGGGTTATGTACAAGGCATAGTGGGCACAAAGTCTTTAAACATGTTTCTTCACAGTAAGAAGCTTTTTCATTCCCACTGTATCCTTCCTCTGTAGGCTAGTCCAGGGTTCTGCAACTTATCTGTTTTGTCTGTCACCACAGTTCTGATCAAGTTTTTCTCTACTCGCTCAGCAGTTCCGTGTCCTATCACAATGGATGCCCTGGATCTACCGCTCGGGACCCACACTAGTCCATGCTCTCAGTCCTCTTTCCGTTCTTTTACCTTCAGCACTAGCAAGCTCTCGGGTTTCTCTTGACTCGGCGTCTTATCCGACAACGCCTTCTTGAAGGTCTCTCTGTTTCGTCAGTAACTCTTTAAGATCTCGCTGTTCCTTGTTCCAGTCTCTTGTAGTTGTGGATCACCTATTGGCAGCACTGCACGCTTGTCACTCTCCAAACTCTAAGAGTATGTGCAGACAGTGAGTAATTGGCAGCGCTTTGTGCGCAGCACATGTCCGCTGCGTCCAAAGCGCTGCCGGCTTCTGAACGCAGGTGATTCTGCATGTGTTCATTGAACCGTGCGGAATCACCGCATCCAATACATTGCTCTGGTGATATTTATCTTGTGGAGTTTGAGCGTCTCCGCAAGATAAATAGACATGCTGTGGTCTGGAAAGACTCGCCACATGTCCATCTCTGTGGGTAAGCCACGGGCGTCGGAGCACGCATATTTCTTGAAATCCCATCCACTATGCTGTAACATCTGAACGCTGCGGGTTGGACTCTGCGGATGTACGGAGCGTCTAACCCGCAGTGTTTACTGAGAGTAGGAACGTACCCTTACACTTATCTGACAATCCGTAAGTAGTTTGCTTTCCTTGGCACTAACTCCTTCCACTGTGGGCTAGTCCTAACTCTTAACTCTTTACATTCAACTATCTACATCCTATTCTATATCTTAATGTCACTATCTCTGTCTTATCCTACACTAGTTTCTACATTATACATGTTACTTAGTGCATGAGTAATGTAGAGGTAAGGCATGTCATACAATATATCATAGTCTATAGCACAATACACACTAAGAACCACATGACATAGTTCACACTTCACATGACACAATACAGGTATAAAAACGCATGACATTTTTTACATATCGTGAATGTTGTCTTCAGGGGTAGAAACGTGAGATTACAGTCCATCACTCTTACAATTTGACTTAGGCCAAACACATGTAAGTGGTGTAAAGACTTTGGGGTCATATTTATTAAAGAGGTTGTCCACTACCTGAAGAACCCCTTCTCAATCCCTATGTTTCCCCTTTGTAAGATAACAGCAGCTATACCCTTCTCTGGTGCCATTCCAGCGTTGTCAGCACTGGCTCTCCCACTTCATCCGGATGTATGTGACTCGTCCGACGGCGCGGAGAGTGAAGCCTGCACTGATTGGCCGCAATTATCGTGTGATATAATAATATCACATGATCCCTGGGAGAGAGAGTGCCGACACTGCCAGTTTTATTGAAGGCACTACTGGAGGAAGATGTGCCTAATTCATTAAGAGGTGCACAGCGCTTAGGATATGTGCACACGTTGCGGATTTGCCTGTGGAATTTTCAGCGCAGATTCTGCCTCCCTTGGCAGAAAACGCAGGCAAAAATCCACGCGGAATTGATGCTGATTATCATGCGTTTTTTGTTATGCGGATTTGCCATACTCAATGTATAGTCAATGGGTGCAGAAACGCTGCAGATCCCCAAAAGGAATTGACATGCTGCAGAAAATAAAACGCTGTGAATCCGCGCAGATTTTTCCGCAGCATGTGCACACCAATTCTCAAATTCCCATTGACTATAATTGGTACTATACTGCACTGCCGATGTGATGCAATTCCACACGTCCAAAACCGCTGCAGATCCGCATCAAAATCCGCAACATCTGCGCATACTCTTAATGATTTAGGAACATCTTACAACTGCTATGCTCTTCCGCCAGAAATGTTACTTCACTCAAAGACTGGAGTCCATTTCTTGGCTTATTTCTGCCACTGGTAAATACATTTTTAAAAAAATTTCCAGGCAGGCTTTGCCACAACCCATTCACGTCTCAGCTGTATCCACTTTGGCGAAACTGTACAGGAATGGTGTAAAAACTCCAATAGTTTCTAAATTTGCAAACTTTTAACATTTCAAGGTGTTTCATTTAAGTGAATAATGTGGTCTATAGTAATCTTATAGTCAACGCTGACCTTTTCCCCTGGTTTTTTTTGTGTTTTTTACCAAATTGACTTTAATGAGAGAAAATGCGTTCCAGCAAAAAAAATGCTTTTATGGAGAAATTTTAGGAACGTTTTAAGCTTTCTTCAGCTGCTGAAATGTCACACACCATCAATGGGCAGAGTTTCATTTGTGCTGCCACCGCACTGTACAGGTTTTTTCTCCCTAGCTTCTGTCCATGTTTTGATGTATGTAACGCTTACTTTGTATCAGGAAAAGCGAGGCTTCCCATCTGTTTAGACCTAACTAATATATCACCACAAATACGTGGACAACCAATTGGCCAAATGAACTTACAAAGGCTAAAACGTTGAGGTTTCCATAAATTTAAAGGGATTCTGATCGGGATGGTTTGAAAAAGGTAAAGCAGTCTAGGTAAAATGTTCATTTTTAATATATTTACTCTGCCAAACCATGAGAAATTCTTCACAGTCGATGAATTAAGGTCCTAATGGACTTGACCTAGTAAGGGTTTGTAATTGAGGTCAAACAGTCGAGAAAGATCACTATGTATGCATATCCCGAAATATTTTATACCCTGTGATGGCCAAGAAAAGGAAAATTTGATTGGATGGTAGCCTGAGTGGTAGTTGGCAAGGAAACGTTGAGGGCCTGAGATTTTGAAGTGTTTATTTTGAAATTGGACCATGTGCCGAAATTATCCACTTCTGCCATGATAGATGGAACTCACGTATGTGGGCTTGTAATGTATAGAAGGACATCATCCGCAAAGGCGGAGCATTTATATTCCTTTTGCACTATTGTGATACCTTTTAATATCAGGGTTATCACGAATAGAGGATAATAAATGTTCCATCACTAGGATATACATGAGAGGGCACCTGTTATGATTTGGTAACTGAGGAGGAGAACAGGAAAAATAGGCTAGGCAACCAGACCAGGGCAGCCACTAGGAGTTTCGGGGCCCCATACTGGCAAAATTTTTGGGGCCCCTTGAGACTCCGCCCAGGCTCCACCCAAGTCACGCCTCCACCCCGTGAACTGTCCACAGTCCCACCGCTCTCTCTTGGAAAATCTCCACTTCTCACCACACATTAACAGTTCCAATCACCAGATCACTCATATAGCCAGCAGCTTTTATTTTGTCCAGAAGATTTTTAAGCCACCACCACAACAAGGTAGACTCTTTTGGCCGAGCTCTACTCTACTCAATCCTATTAATCATTTGCTAAAATATGCAATACAATTTAGGTATATTTTTATTTATTTTGCAATTTTTAAAATGACCAATAATATCAGATACAAGGAACAAATACCACAGCACCATGACAGATCACGTATTACCACCACATAGTAACCTATAATACCACATACAAGGGACAAATACCGCCACACCATGACCAGACCACATACTACCACCACAGTGACCAAATAATATCACATACAAAGGACAAATACCACCGAACCATGACCAGACCACATATTACCACCACACAGTGACTGAATAATAGCACATACAAGGAACAAATACCACCCGTGTCTCCCATCCTGCCCTAGTGTCTCTGCCACAATGTCTCCCATACTGCCCCAGTGTCTCTGCCAGTGTCTCCCATCCTGCCCCAGTGTCTCCCATCCTGCCCCAGTGTCTCCCATCCTGCCCCAGTGTCTCCCATCCTGCCCCAGTGTCTCCCATCCTGCCCCAGTGTCTCCCATCCTGCCCCAGTGTCTCCCATCCTGCCCCGTGTCTCCCATCCTGCCCCGTGTCTCCCATCCTGCCCCAGTGTCTACCATCCTGCCACATTGTCTCCCATCCTGCCCAGTGTCTCTGCCAGTGTCTCCCATCCTGCCCCAGTGTCTCCCATCCTGCCACAGTATCTCCCATCCTGCCACAGTATCTCCCATCCTGCCCCTGTGTCTCTGCCAGTGTCTCCCATCCTGCCCCTGTGTCTCCCATCCTGCCCCTGTGTCTCCCATCCTGCCCCAGTATCTCCCATCCTGCCCCAGTGTCTCCCATCCTGCCCCAGTGTCTCCCATCCTGCCCCAGTGTCTCCCATCCTGCCACAGTGTCTCCCATCCTGCCCCGTGTTTCCCACCCTGCCACAGCATCTCCCATCCTGCCCCAGTGTCTCTGCCAGTGTCTCCTATCCTGCCCCTGTGTCTCCTATCCTGCCCCTGTGTCTCCCATCCTGCCCCAGTATCTCCCATCCTGCCCCAGTGTCTCTGCCACAGTATCTCCCATCCTGCCCCAGTGTCTCTGCCACAGTATCTCCCATCTGCCCCATGTCCGCCATGCTCCCATCCTGCCCCAATGTCTCCCATCCTGCCCCAGTGTCTCCCACCTGCCCAGTGTCTCCCATCCTGCCCCTTGTCTCCACCTGCCCGTGTCTCCCACCTGCCCCGTGTCTCCCATCTGCCCGGTGTCTCCCATTCTGCCCGTGTCTCCCATCCTGCCCCGTGTCTCCCATCCTGCCCCGTGTCTCCCATTATGCCCCATTGTCCCATCCTGCCCCAGTGTCTCATTCTGCCCAGTATCCCTCCTGCCCAGTGTCTCCCATCCTGCCACAGTATCTCCCATCCTGCCACAGTATCTCCATCCTGCCCCTGTGTCTCTGCCGTGTCTCCCATCCTGCCCTTGTCTCCTATCCTGCCCCTGTGTCTCCATCCTGCCCAGTATCTCCCATCCTGCCCCAGTGTCTCCCATCCTGCCCCAGTGTCTCCCATCCTGCCCTGTGTTTCCCACCCTGCCACAGCATTCTCCCATCCTGCCCCATGTCTCTGCCAGTGTCCCTATCCTGCCCTGTGTCTCCTATCCTGCCCCTGTGTCTCCCATCCTGCCCCAGTTCTCCCATCCTGCCCCAGTGTCTCTGCCACAGTATCTCCCTGCCCCAGTGTCTCCCATTCTGCCCCAGTTGTCTCCCATCCTGCCCCAGTGTCTCCACCTGCCACAGTGTCTCCCATCCTGCCCCTTGTCTCCAACCCTGCCCCGTGTCTCCCACCCTGCCCGTGTCTCCACCTGCCCGGTGTCTCCCACCTGCCCCGGTGTCTCCCACCTGCCCCGGTGTCTCCCATTATGCCCCATTGTCTCCCATCCTGCCCCAGTGTCTCTGGCACAGGTGTCTCCATCCTGCCCAGTATCTCCTACCTGCCCCAGTATCTCCCACCCTGCTCCAGGTCTGCCACAGTATCTCCCATCCTGCCCCATGTCTCCCATCCTGCCTCAGTATCTCCCATCCTGCCCAGTATCTCCCATCCTGCCCCAGTGTCTCTGCCACAGTGTCTCCCATCCTGCCCAGTGTCTCTCCAGTGTCTCCCATCCTGCCCAGTGTCTCCATCCTGCCCCAGTGTTTCCCATCCTGCCCCAGTGTCTCCCATCCTGCCACAGTATCTCCATCCTGCCACAGTATCTCCCATCCTGCCCCAGTGTCTCTGCCAGTGTCTCTATCCTGCCGTGTCTCCTATCCTGCCCCTGTGTCTCCCATCCTGCCCCAGTATCTCCCATCCTGCCCCAGTGTCTCTGCCACATATCTCCCATCCTGCCCCAGTGTCTCCCATCTCCCAGTGTCCCATCCTGCCCAGTGTCCCTCCGCCAGTGTCTCCCATCTGCCACAGTGTCCCATCCTGCCACAGTGTCTCCCATCCTGCCACAGTGTCTCCACCCTGCCCCGTGTCTCCCACCCTGCCCCGTGTCTCCCACCCTGCCCGTGTCTCCCATCCTGCCCCGGTGACTCCCATCCTGCCCCGGTGTCTCCCAATATGCCCATTGTCTGCCATCCTGCCCCAGTGTCTCTGCCACAGTGTCTCCCATCCTGCCCCAGTATCTCCTATCCTGCCACAGTATCTCCCATCCTGCCCCATGTCTCCCATCCTGCCCCAGTATCTCCCATCCTGCCCCAGTATCTCCCATCCTGCCCCAGTATCTCCCATCCTGCCCCAGTATCTCCCATCCTGCCCCAGTATCTCCCATCCTGCCCCAGTATCGCCCATCCTGCCCCAGTGTCTCTGCCACAATGTCTCCCATCCTGCCCCAGTATCTCTCATCCTGCCCCAGTATCGCCCATCCTGTCCCAGTGTCTCTGCCACAGTGTCTCCCATCTCTGCCCCAGTGTCTCCCATCCTATCCCAGTGTCTCCCATCCTGCCCCAGTGACTCCCATCCTGCCCCAGTATCTCCCATCCTGCCCCAGTGTCTCTGCCACAGTGTCTCCCATCCTGCCCCTGTGTCTCCCATCCTGCCCCTGTGTCTCCCATCCTGCCCCTGTGTCTCCCATCCTGCCCCTGTGTCTCCCATCCTGCCCCAGTGTCTCTGCCACAGTGTCTCCCATCCTGCCCCAGTGTCTTCCATCCTGCTTCAGTGTCTCCCATCCTGCCCCAGTATCTCCCATCCTGCCCCAGTGTCTCCCATCCTGCCCCAGTATTGCCCATCCTGCCCAGTGTCTCTGCCACAGTGTCTCCCATCCTGCCCCGTGTCTCCAATCTGCCCCTTGCAATAATAAATTAAAATAAAAAAACTTTCTTCTAAGGCCTCTTTCACATATCCGTTGTGCGCCTGACGGCGCCCTCCGGCATTTTTTTGTCCAACCGCATCCGGCGAAATGTGATGCCGGATGCGTTTTTTTTTGCATTGACTTTCATTAGCGCCGGATGGCGCCGCATGTCAGTGCGTTGTATGCGTTTTTGTCTGGATCCGGCGGAAATGTACATTCCGGCGGCCGGACACAACGCAGCATGTAACGTTTTTATTTTTTGCCGGTGCTGCCTGATGTGCCTGAAGCGGCTAATCAGGCAGCCGCGGCAAAATGCCGGGGGCGCCGTCAGGCGCACAACGGATATGTGAAAGAGGCCTTACCTGGCCGTGCTCCTGCGGCGAAGATGCAGCTGCTGCTGTGTGAGCTGAAGGACCTGTGGTGACGTCATCGTCATGTGATCAGGGGCGGAGCAAACAAACTGTTAATGCCTGTGCTAATGATGACGTCACCACAGGTCCTTCAGCTCTTTCACTTCTCTCTGTTGTCGGGCGCTGTGGCGACTCTGCTGATGTGTGTGCTGCAGGCCCGGCCGCAGCACACAGGCACAACACTTGGGGCCCGATGTCTAGAAGCACAGGAGTGGGGCCCCTGACCTGCGGGCCCCCCTAATGCCCTGATGGCGGCCCTGAACCAGACACCCAGAGAGGTTGGTAACTTAGTGGATTGCAGACCCCTGAACTGACAACACAACTAGAATTAGCCGTGGGATGTACCTACGATGACCTAGACTCCTCGACACAGCCAAAGAGTTAACTAAGCCTAAAGAGAGAAAGGGGAAAGTGTTGTGAATAGGCTGGAGGTGAGTTCTGAGCAGGAGCTCCCTCTGGTGGTTACTAATGGTACTGGACTGTCCAGTGAAGATTGTGAGGATTGGGAATCAGGTGTTACTGACTGGTCTTATATAAGGGAGTCGCCTTCCCATCAGGGTTGCCGGTGATCAATTGTTCTGGTCTCAATCCTTGAGTCCTGTTTCCTTGGTAGCCTGCTGTGTCGTGTCTGAATCTCCTGCTAACAGATAAGACATTTTCTTCTTTTTGTTTTTGTGCTAGATTTTTGCATTTTGTCCTGCACTTCTGTGGGGGCCTTCAGGGTCCCCTCTGGGGGCTTTTGCCCTCTCTGTTCAGCCACTGATGATGTTTGTACATTTGCTTTTTCCATTTTTTTCAGTGGCTGCTGTTTTGATTTTGGTTACACCAGAGAACTAATTTAGGTGGTAGAGGTCGTGTGATCTCAGGTGTTTTTGGAATTAGTAGAGTTGGTGCTTTTCAGGGTTTTTTGGGGATCTGCTCCGGGGCAGATAGCTTTCCTCTTTCTATCTTTAGGTGTAGTTAGTTTCTCAGGCTGTGACGAGGCGTCTAGGACCAATGTAGGAACGCTCCACGGCTGCCTCTAGTTGTGGTGGTTAGTCAGGGTACTGCAATCTCATAGTTTCCAACTGCTCTGGTGTATTTCCTTTTTTACCTGTACTCAGTTACCGAAACATAACAGTATCACCGGCCTAACAAATTGAAAATTATATTGTACTCACAGAAGGGAAAAAGAAAAAATATTGTTAAAGAAAAAAAAAAAAAAAAAGTTGTCAGAGATTTTTTTTTTTTTTTTTTCCCTCTGTATCTCTGGGTGCTGGGGAGGATTTTTTTCTTTTCTCTCAATGGAGGTTGCACAGTTGTCTGGCCGTGTGGATCAGCTTGCCACTGAAGTTTGGAGTATTGCTACCTATCTTGCTAGGTTGCCTGTTGTGGAACCTAGGATTCCCATGCCAGATTTGTTTTTAGGGGATCGAGCTAAGTTTCTGAATTTCAAAAATAACTGTAAATTGTTTTTTGCCTTAAAATCTAAGTCCTCAGGGAACGCAGCGCAGCAGGTTCAAATTGTCATCTCTCTCCTGCGCGGTGATCCTCAGGATTGGGCTTTTTCCCTGACACCTGGGGATCCTGTTTTGTGTGATGTTGATGCATTTTTTCAGGCTTTGGGGTTATTGTACGATGAGCCTAATATCACTGATCAAGCTGAAAAAACTTTGTTGGCATTAAATCAGGGGCTTGAGGACGCTGAGTTATACTGTCAGAGATTCCGTAGGTGGGCAGTCCTGACCAAATGGAATGACGACGCTTTGGCAGCTCTTTTTCGGAAGGGTCTGTCAGATAATGTAAAGGATGTTATGGTGGGATTCCCTGTTCCCTCTGGTCTTAATGATTCTATGTCATTAGTGATTCAAATTGACAGACGTTTGCGTGAGCGGAAAGGTATGCGTGGAATAATGTTGCCTTGTGAACCTGCTTCTGAATCCATGCAGTGTGATAGAGTGGTTTCTGGGGCACAGCGTCATGAATTTCGAAAGCGCAATGGGTTATGTTTCTACTGTGGTGATGCCTCTCATGCTATTTCAGTCTGCCCTAAGCGGGGAAGACGTTTTGCACGCTCAGTTGTCTTGGGTAGTGTTCAGACTAAGTTTTTATTAACTGTTACCCTGATATGCTCTCTGTCCTCATTTTCTGCTCAGGCTTTTGTTGATTCTGGAGCAGCTATTAACCTGATGGATTTTGATTTTGCTAAACGTTGTGGGTTTCCCTTGATACCCCTACAGAAGTCTATTCCCCTACTGGGGATCGATTCTACCCCTTTGGCTGAGAATAAACCTCAGTTCTCTACTCAGGTGATAATGAGGGTAGAACCTGATCATCAGGAGAGTTGCAAATTTTTGGTTCTGTATAATCTGCATGACATTATCGTACTGGGTTTCCCTTGGTTACAGTCTCATATTCCTGTTTTGGATTGGAAATCTGTGTCTGTTACCAGTTGGGGCTGCCAATGTGTTAATACCAACACTCCTGTTTTTTCTGCTTCCCCCCAGGCTCAGGATGTTCCTGACTTTTTGATTGATTTTTCTGATGTGTTTACCGAAAGTAAATCTGCATCCTTGCCTCCCCATAGGAGCTATGACTGCGCTATTGAATTAGTGCCTGGTAGTAAATTCCCTAAAGGTCGCCTTTTTAACTTGTCTGTACCTGAACATGACACTATGCGGTCTTATATCAAGGAGTCATTGGAGAAGGGTCATATCAGACCATCCTCTTCACCCTTAGGTGCCGGTTTTTTCTTTGTGGCCAAAAAGGATGGTTCATTAAGGCCGTGTATTGATTATCGTCTCTTGAACAATATTACTGTGAAATATCAATATCCTTTACCCTTGATCTCTGACCTGTTTTCCAGGGTGAAGAACGCTA
The DNA here is from genome assembly GCA_033576555.1 of Oophaga sylvatica. NCBI lineage: Eukaryota > Metazoa > Chordata > Amphibia > Anura > Dendrobatidae > Oophaga > Oophaga sylvatica. The sequence continues at coordinate 551,607,480 of JARQOD010000002.1, read as the reverse complement.
CTTGGTTTACCAAGCTTGACCTCAGGGGGGCATATAACCTTATTCGCATTAAGCACGGGGATGAATGGAAGACGGCATTTAATACCCCTGAAGGGCATTTTGAGTACCTTATGATGCCCTTTGGGCTCACTAATGCTCCTTCTGTCTTCCAGTCCTTCATGAATGACATTTTCAGGGATTTTGTGGATAAATTTCTGATTGTTTATTTGGATGATATCTTGATTTTTTCCAATGACTGGGACTCTCATGTAAAACATGTTCGGACTGTGTTCCAGATTTTGAGAGAGAATGCTCTGTATGTGAAGGGATCAAAGTGTCTTTTTGGCGTTCAGAGGATCTCATTTCTGGGATTCATTTTGTCCCCATCTGTTATTGAAATGGACCCGGTCAAAGTTCAGGCCATCTGTGATTGGGTCCAACCTACTTCATTGAAGGCTCTTCAAAGATTCTTGGGTTTTGCCAATTTTTATCGTAAATTTATTAGTAATTTCTCGGTTATTGTTAAACCATAAACTGATTTGACCAAAAAGGGTTCTGAGGTGATGAATTGGCCTCCTGAGGCAGTCTCTGCATTTCAGGAACTTAAGCAGAGATTCACTTCTGCTCCTGTTCTACGGCAGCCTGATGTTTCTCTGCCATTTCAGGTGGAGGTTGATGCCTCTGAAATTGGGGCAGGTGCCGTTTTGTCCCAAAGAGATCCAGAGACCTCTAAAAGTAACCCTTGTGCCTTTTTCTCTCGAAAATTTTCTCCTACTGAACGTAATTATGATGTGGGTAATCGGGAGTTATTGGCCATGAAGTGGGCTTTTGAAGAGTGGAGACATTGGCTGGAGGGAGCCAAACATCAGGTGGTGGTCCTTACGGACCATAAGAATCTAGTTTATCTGGAATCTGCCAAGCGACTTAATCCTAGACAGGCCAGGTGGGCCTTGTTTTTCACACGTTTTAATTTTGTGGTTTCATTTCTTCCTGGCACTAAGAATGTTAAGGCGGATGCCCTCTCGAGGAGTTTCCTGGCGGACTCTCCTGAGTTATCTGATCCTTCTGTTATTTTGAAGGAGGGTGTAGTTCTTTCCGCCATCTCGCCCAATTTGAGACTGGCTCTGGAGGGGTGTCAGCAGGATAAGCCCGAGCGCTGCCCTGTTGGGAAATTGTTTGTCCCGGACCAGTGGAAAAAGAGTGTAATGTCTGAAATTCATTGTTCCGCGTTGGCCGGTCATCCCGGAATTTTTGGTACCAGAGACTTGGTTAGTCGGTCCTTTTGGTGGCCTACCTTGTCTCGTGATGTCAGGGAGTTTGTGCAGTCCTGCGGGACTTGCTCTCGCTCCAAGCCTTGCTCTCGTTCTAGTGGTTTGTTGATGCCATTACCTGTGCCCAAGAGACCATGGACCCATATCTCTATGGATTTCATTTCCGACCTCCCTGTTTCTCAGAGAATGACCGTCATCTGGGTGATTTGCGATAGGTTTTCCAAGATGATACATCTTGTGCCATTACCTAAGTTGCCTTCCTCCTCTGAATTGGTGCCTTTGTTCCTTCAGCACGTGGTTCGTTTACACGGCATTCCTGAGAACATTGTGTCTGACTGAGGAGTCCAGTTTGTTTCCAGATTTTGGAGGACCTTTTGTTCTAAACTTGGTCTTCAATTGTCTTTCTCCTCGGCGTTTCATCCTCAGACCAATGGTCAAACTGAGAGAACAAACCAGACATTGGAGACTTATCTAAGATGCTTTGTGTCTGCTGATCAGGATGACTGGGTCTCTTTTTTGCCTTTGGCTGAGTTTGCTCTTAATAATAGGGCTAGCTGTGCCACTTTGATGTCTCCATTTTTCTGTAATTCTGGGTTTCACCCTCGATTTTCTTCAGGACAGACGGAGGCTTCTGTCTGTCCGGGTGTTGACTCTGTTGTGGAGCGTATGCAGCAGATTTGGGACCAGGTAGTGGAGAGGTTGTCCCTCTCTCAGGAGAGGGCCCAGCGGTTTGCTAACCGGCATAGGACTGATGGTCCTCGGTTTAAAGTGGGGGACTTGGTCTGGTTATCCTCAAAAAATATTCCTATGAGAGTGGCATCTCCTAAATTTAAGCCTAGGTTCATTGGACCTTATAAGATCATGGAGATTCTTAATCCTGTTTCTTTTCGTTTGCTTCTTCCAGGGACATTTAAGATCCATAATGTGTTCCACAAGTCCTTGTTGAAGAGGTTTGTTGAGCCAGTGGTTCCTACTACTGTGCCTCCTGACCCTGTTTTGGTTGAGGGCAATCTGGAGCATTTGGTTGAGAAAATATTGAATTCTCGTTTTTCTAGACGGAAACTCCAGTATTTGGTTAAATGGAGAGGTTATGGTCAGGAAGACAATTCTTGGGTGTTTGCTTTGGACATCCATGCTAGGAGACTCATCCGTGCGTATCATAGAACTCATCCTGACCGACCTGGTTGCTCTAATGAGGGTTCAGTGACCCCTCCTCAAGGGGGGGGTACTGTTGTGAATAGGCTGGAGGTGAGTTCTGAGCAGGAGCTCCCTCTGGTGGTTACTAATGGTACTGGACTGTCCAGTGAAGATTGTGAGGATTGGGAATCAGGTGTTACTGACTGGTCTTATATAAGGGAGTCGCCTTCCCATCAGGGTTGCCGGTGATCAATTGTTCTGGTCTCAATCCTTGATTCCTGTTTCCTTGGTAGCCTGCTGTGTCGTGTCTGAATCTCCTGCTAACAGATAAGACATTTTCTTCTTTTGTTTTTGTGCTAGATTTTTGCATTTTGTCCTGCACTTCTGTGGGGGCCTTCAGGGTCCCCTCTGGGGGCTTTTGCCCTCTCTGTTCAGTTCAGCCACTGATGTTTGTACATTTGCTTTTTCCAGTTTTTTCAGTGGCTGCTGTTTTGATTTTGGTTACACCAGAGAACTAATTTAGGTGGTAGAGGTCGTGTGATCTCAGGTGTTTTTGGAATTAGTAGAGTTGGTGCTTTTCAGGGTTTTTTGGGGATCTGCTCCGGGGCAGATAGCTTTCCTCTTTCTATCTTTAGGTGTAGTTAGTTTCTCAGGCTGTGACGAGGCGTCTAGGACCAACGTAGGAACGCTCCACGGCTGCCTCTAGTTGTGGTGGTTAGTCAGGGTACTGCAATCTCATAGTTTCCAACTGCTCTGGTGTATTTCCTTTTTTACCTGTACTCCTCAGTTACCGAAACATAACAGGAAAGCTAACTGCCTCGGAGTAGAGCCCCAAACATATATTGTCAGTGAGGCAGATGAAGCACAAAACACAGACAGAAAATAGAGTAAGCAAATGCTGGGGCCCAAACTGTCTAGATAGCACAGGACAGGAAAGGATACTGTCTGCAATCTAGCAAAAGCCCTAAGAAAAATTCCAACACGTCTGATATGCAAAAATACTGAGGCCACACGACCTCTCCCCCGCTAGATCAGAACTCTGTTGTAAACTAGATGCAAATCAACAGATACTGAAATGGCAGGGAACTAGAAATACATAAGCTGTGGCAAAATGAGAAACAGAGTCCAGACCAGGCCCCCTGTAGGGAACCTGGCTGAACTAACTCCAGCACGGCAGAAAACTGAGAAAAGCAAAACAAATGCCACTGAAATAAACAGCCAAATAACTTATCTGAAAGGTGCAGGACACAGCAGGGAGCAAGCAGACTTCCAAATGACTCAGGAAGAAAACAAATCACTGGCAAGAATCATGGGAAGGCTGCTCAATTTAATCTCCCCAGTCAGTAACACCTGATCTCCAATCATCCCTATCAGTGATTGACTTCTGTTAGGTAGAGCAGCTTCATTACCAGCAGCAACCACCAGAGGGAGCCCAAACTCAGAAGCCAGATTTAAAGTGTTCACAACAGGCACCCCTGTCTTGTTCCATTAGAGATTGTGAATGATGGGGACAGGTTTCCATTTATCTTTAATCTCCCTGTAGGGTTACAATAGAGGGACATTATTTTAGCTATAAAGCGTTCTCCTATATTGAGTTTTTTGAGAGCGTAATAGATGGCTGACCATGATATTCTGTCAAACGATTTTTCAGCGTCAAGTGACAGTATTAAAAGAGGTATGTTTTGTGTTTGAGCGTAGTGAATGATATCAATGGTTTGTAGTGGGTTACCAGGATCCCAACTTGATCAAAATGAATATGGTTAGAGAGTAGGGGCTGGAGTCTATTTGCTAATATTTTTGCGTATATTTTTAAGTCAACATTCAGCAAAGAAATAGGCCTGTAATTTGAGCAGAGGAGGGGATACCTACCAGATTTAGGGAGTATTGTGATAAGGACCTCTGTAGTTTGAGAGGGAAATGGATTAATGTTGGTAGCATGGTTGAATGATGCTAATATAAAAAGGGAGAGAATGTAAGGAATGTCTTGTAAAATTTAACAGTAAATCCGTCAGGTCCGGGACTTTTTCCCGCTCGCCAATGATTGGACCGTTGAGGATATCTCTGAATCTGTTGTTTGTTTTTCTGTCCAAAAAAGAAGAAGAAATGTGAACAATCCCATACACTATTTTCAGTATATGTTTTATTTATGAAAAACAATGATGGAACCAGTACAGGCAAATCACGCTTAGACATTGGAAAGTTTGTTCCCTGATACACCAAGACAACGTGGCAGATTTATTATTATTATTATTATTATTACTATATTCTAATTGGATACCTATAATTGGACTGGATGGGCTTTATGCCACCTACTTTTAGGCCAAGTTTTTTTTCTGTGTGTTGTTTTTTTTTCTTTGGGGTTTTTTTTTTGGGGGGGTGGGGTTTATACAATTCCTTGCATGTCATCATACTCCCTTACCCACTAAGCCATGCCCTCTTGTGTGTTGAGGCCCAAAAAGTGTCTAAAACTCCTAAGCATAGCAACAATGACAATAAATAATATTTATTATGTTAAATCTGCCCTAATATTCCATGTTTTTGTGACAGCGTTTCCTTTTTAGGGTGTGGTGTGTAGGTGTACATACCGGTAATTTATATTTAGAATAAGAAAGAACTATGGCATGGTGTTTGTCAACGAAACACTTAATAGCTCTTAATTGTTTTTTTGTGGATAATCTGAAGTGGGTGTTACATCATGTTCTGCATTACTTACTTTCGGATAGACACACGTCTCCATGCTGTGGAGGTGGAGATAACTTGGAATGCATTCTTTGACATTCGTGCTGAATATTTGTATTGTGACATTGAACTTGCCTGAAGCCATCATTATTTTTGACATTCTAACACTATTCTGCTCAGCTAAAGACCTAGGCCTTGTATATAGGGTAAATTTGTTTAGTGAAGAGACCCTTAAAGCAAATAATCACTAGATGTGAAGAGACCCTTAAAGCGAATAATCACCAGATTTCACAATATAAAGAGCAGTTATATTTAAAGGGAACGTCCTTGATGCCTCACAGTACCATCTTGGGGATGTAGATTTCATTACTTATCTGGTACTGGGGGCAGTTTGGGATTCATCAAGAATGTAACCCCATAGAACAAAATGATGTAGATCTAAGTCAGTCCTGGGGTCAGTGTGTGTGGAGTCGGCTCAGGAGCTGAGCTCCCGCCATACATCGTACATGGCGGCTATGTTACAGAGCCTGCATCTTTAAACAAGCTGAGCTGCAGTTGCTGCTGTTAACTATTTAACTGCTGCTATCAATCTCCAACAGAGGCATTTAAGTGGACTGACTGCTGGGCTGTGTGCCCGCATTGGTTTCTGTCAGACCCCCGCGACCCAATCGGGGGGCACTGATGTGTTACTTTAGCATTGGGGACCTGTCAGAAGGGCCATGGTCGCTGCCATCTTGGTACTTCTGTGATAGTCAGCCTCAGGATGAGCTTCATAGGAGACCGAGATTTTAGCTCTGCTATTGCAATATAAATGATCAGGTGGTCGTAGTTTCAAGTCATTAAAAAATAAAGTTATAATTTTAAAAAATATCTAAATTTGCACTACCCTTTCTTTTCCCCAATTAAAATTTTTAAAAAGTAAATTACCATTTGGTATTGTCACATCCGAAAAGTCTGGACTATCCAAAAATAAAATAAATTGACCTATATGGTAAAAGCCATCATTCAGGAAAAAAAGTCAGTTGTGTTTTTTTTGGTCGTCACACTTCCCTTAATGTAATAAAAACGTTACAAGTACCCCAAAGTGGTATTAATAAATTAGACCTAATGGTATGTAAAAAAATATGGTAAATGAACGTTTGTTCTTTTGCGGACGATTCTGTTCCCCAGTTTCCTTGAAATAAGACGTATGATCATACTGTCCAAAGTGTGATGGAATAGGATTCTACAGATTTGTGTAATGAACCCTGAAGCTGATTAATTCAGGTTTAATAAGATGTACAAAGGATCTGAGATCTGAAAATGTTTATATATAATGTATAACAATGCTGGCATTCTAGTAAACTACACAGGTAAAAACAGGGCCAGCAATGGTAGTACCAGTGTTTTACATGCTGCATCCTTATATGGTTGGAGACAAATTTGCAGTGTAATTTCTTTTTTTTTCTTTTTTTTTACACCTACAAAACAAACACTGTAAGTGTCTGGAGCGAAGACTGATATTTTGATAACCACAAAGTAAGTGCACCATCTTGCTCCAGTGGATCATCGTTCTCCCCTGGTTTCTCATATTCACTGAGCAATTTCTGGGCATGATTAAAAAAATAAAATAATAATAATCTCTGATCATCATTTTAGTGGGGAGAGGAGAATGTAAACTAATACTGTGCACAGTGATATCCCATAGAGTTTGCTAATAAATGGGTTTGGTAATGTGCCCCTCTGTTAAGCTACCATATTTCAGTCGGAAGTGACTGTGATATGCCATTTGTGGAGCAGCTGAGGGCTAATGTTCTTAGTCTGAGAGGGGGACCAATATCCATGGCCTCTTCCTATCTTATTAATATTATCCCACAGCTGTCTGCCTAGCCTTTGCTGGTTATTAATAATTGGGGGGAGGCACATACTTTTTTTTTTTTTTTTTTTCCTCCATTTTAATAACCAGTAAAGGCTAAGTAGTCAGCTGTGAGCGGTTATTGTCAGACCGGGAAGCTGTGTTTATTACCCTCTTCCCAGGCTATATACATCAGCTCTCAGCTATTGGCTTTCCCTTAACTTTCTTTTATGTATTTAATTATGAGCTAAATACAAGTAAAGTAAGCTTCACTGCACTGATTATATATGTCAATTACATCTATCTATAGATACTATTATTTTATTAGTTACTAAATTAGTTTGAAATGACAGAGAATTCCGGTATGTAAAAGCTGATGTTAAAAATGTATTATATATGCATAAAATACGAAAATAACTGGGAAGAGAGAAAGCGCAATAGGGTCTTATCCAATGACAATGGGGTGTCAGGCAAAAGGGGAGATACTCACCTTGCTGAGTTGCTTAATGGCAACACGTAAACGGCATATAACAGCTGCTGCACATATACCAGTTGAGAAAACGACCTTGTTTGTCCTGATGAAGAGGTCCTGTGTGACTTCGCAACGCGTTGACTTTTAAACCTGTTTAAATTTTTTATTTTAAGGACTATTCCATCTCAGCAGCGCATAAGTGGTACCACCGTTCCGTTTCATTGTATACGCATGTAATATGGATTCTAAGTGAGAAAAATCGCATTGTACTTGCATGTCACTTGCCCTACTTTCCAGGAACATCAGACCGATTTTTTTTTTTTTTTTATTTTAAACGCTGTGAGTAGAAGCCCTTACACTGAACCTGAGTAGAATGTATAGCCCTATACAATACACAATTTATCCGGCTACTTCTGTCTGCAGTCACATCATCAGTGAACCCCAGTGGCCCAGTTGCATTGGCATCCATACATCCCATAACACTGCCTCCACAACATTTGACAGATGATGTGGTATGCTTTGGAGCATTGGCCCTTCCTTTCTATCTTCATTCTGTTCTGTTCCCATCATTCTGGTGCAATGTAATCAGCTTGTCTCTGTCTACAGTGGGATGTTACAACATGTACTTTACGCTCAAATGTTCCAGTCTTTTACCATATATCTGGCCATACGAAACTATGGCTATTAGTCAAACGCTCGCTCTGCTGACTATCTCATATGTATGGCCAACTATATGCCAAAAGCCTGGAAAATATTTGCCAGAGTGAAATGCACACGCCATAATGTCCCACTACCGTCCACTGTAGACATACAGACAAAATGAAACGCTGATCCCATTGTACCAGAACACCGCTCTGTGTGCACTCGTGCAGGAGCAGAGCTTTCTTCCTGAGCAGTGCAAACATGAAAAGGGTTATGAGGGATCAGTGGGATATCTGTACCAAGACCTCTGCTGATCCATATTAAAAAACATAGTATAGCTATACTTTAAAGGAAATCTGTCAATAGGATCAACCCTCTGTCTATATGAGTATGTATGTCAAAGGAAGCTGAGTAAAGGGATACCTTGATATTCGTAATTCAGTTTCTTATTCCAGAGAAATCCACGTTTTCTTAAATGTAAGTGAGCTGTTCAGGACAATGGGCCGGAGACTGATCTGCATCAGAATCTGCCTTCAGAGATTATAATAAAAGGAGGTGTTACCATTGTGAGACATGTAATGACTGACAGGCTGCTCTTCTGATCTATATTTCTCACGCTGGTAACTCCTCCTTTACATTGTAAAAGAAGGAGGATTGATGATACTGACAGATTCCCTTTAAGGTGGTCAGAAATACAGTAATTTACAAAAATCACCGAAGGCAGATATTCAGAGATATCGAGATAGCTCATTTAAAAAATATGAAAAAATGCAAGTTTCTCTGGAATAAGAAGTCAGATCAGTTATCAAGGTAACTTTTTATTCAGTTTCCTGTGACCTGCATGCTCATATAGGCAGCTTAGAAGGGTTGATCCCACTGACAGATTCCCTTTTAAAGAGTAACCACAGACCGGCGTACAAAGCTCACACCTTAATCCTCTGCAATCTCTATACTTGGGCTGGCAAATACTAATACAGTACGGTGCACCCTGTGCAGTAAAATCCTCCAATCATAATGCTGGTCTCTTAATTGTAATATATAACTATATATTAATAGCTATAGATCTCAAAATATAGCACCAGACATTAAGAATTACTATGTAAAATATTATCTACTGGTTCCTACGTGTTCTAGAACCGGACGATTGTATATGATGCTTATCAGACTGATTTCTGTGTGGTTCTTTTTGTGCCTATTCGCTTTATCTGCAGTGTCCTTCTTGAATGTATTTTTTTTCTTCTTTGTTCCAAACCCAGTATTACATTTACTATTTACAGTATGATAGTTAATGTGTACCAAAAAAAAAATTCCTATAGACGGAACTTTGCCAAGAGGCACATACGCCCGAGCCTCACCCTGTTTCACCTTGCACTCTTAACAGTGGGCAGATACCTGCATCGAGGACACAGTACTTGACTGGATAATCTGAAGTACAGAACATAAGTTGCCCTTAACAGATACATTTTTCTGGATTGCTGTCAGTTTGTGTGTGATTGCCTTTATGACAGCATCCCTTACATTCATTTTGAGAAATGGCAATACATGTCTTCAATTGATGACATGGTATAACACGTCCTTTGACTTGTAAACTGAAGTGATATATTAGTGGTAGATAATCTGGTGCTGCCAAGGTCTTTTTCCTGGGTATTTTTGGTTTAAAAAAAAAAACCTACATGGAGAACTAGGGTGTAGATATGTACTAGCATTTCAATTTTTCTGTTTCATTAGGCCACGTGCACACACAGAGTATTTGGTGAGTTTTTTACCTCAGTATTTGTAAGCCAGAACCAGGAGTGGGTGATAAATACAGAAGTGGTAACGTGTTTCTGTTCTACTTTTCCACTCCATTCCTGGTTTTGGCTGAGGTAAAAAACTCACCAAATGCTCAAGGTGTGCATGTGGCCTTATATGAAGGGAAAAATAAAAATCATGTCTGATTAGTAATGTAGCGGGCACCATCATCACCCACAGCCTCCATTGTATATAATGGGGTTTCTGTCATTGTACCAGGAAAAATAATGCAGTATGGACTCTTCATTTGGGAACATTATCAGAACCCCATATCTCAGCTTTTTGGGCTGTAGCTATATATTGGGGGGATATTGAAGTTAAAGGGGTTTAGGGATATTTTACCATACATGGCTTATTCTTTTGTAGGCCATTAATGTTCCCCACCCGTCAGCAGAACGATGGGCAGAGACACTTTCTCTGTAGTACCTACCTCCTGGACCAAACCCAACAGCCTCATAGGCGTATATGAGGCTGTCAAGTTTGTGTCAGGAGATCCGCGATCGATCCGTGCATCACAGTCCGCACTTTGACAGCGGCACACAGATGTGGGAATCTGGCCTAAGCCCCATGTAATAAAATGAGATCAGCCACATTGCTGCAACTTTTTGACCTGTCTAGGGAGTGATTTATATAATTGTTCTGAAATTTATAGCACATATTACAGCTGGCATGTCTAGGAGAGCTATGATTTCTTTTGCACTAAATTACTTTCCAAGTGCTCTTTACAGTATTAGGCTATGTGCGCACATTGCATATTTGCTTGCAGAAATTTCTGCAAGGTTTCTGCATCTTTTGGCACAAAACACGCAGCGGAAAATACACTCGTTTTTGATGCGTTTTTGCATGCAGTTTTTCATGCATTTTTGTAAATCCATAGAGCTAAATAAAGATATAAAAAGAATTGTGATGTAATTTCCTTGTTCAACCTCTTCTTTTTCATTCTCCATTGAAGACCATAGAGTCATTCCATGTCAAGTGGACCAGTGGTCCCCACTCGACCTTCTCCGATTTTGCTGAAAATTTATAAGGATGTACATGTATGTTTGAAAAGAGGTTCTGTAAATTTTTAGGGCCAGTTCTCAAATACATTGGGCACTGTTGACCTTTCACTGGAGGTTCCACCAAGCCTGCGGCTTCAGCTAAGAGGATTTTGCGAACTTTGGCACATAGCCATTAGAGTTCTATACTGGCTATGATGCTGAAATTTGGCATACTAGCTCAACTTTTGCTGCTAAACACGATAAAATTATTACCGGCTATGACAAAACAATATTTCGGCCGCAATTTTGTGTCAAAGTAGCTTGTAAAACGCGTCGCATAAAATTTATGCCAAACTTTGCCCATCTATAACTCAAGACCAAAAACCAATAGTAACTGGTGCTTTGCCCTGTACACCAAACATCTACATGACTTTGCATTGCTGCAATATCACGGTCAAACCATATGTATTTGTGGAAATATTCACACCCACATATGATGAAAAACTTAAAAAAAACGAATTTTACCTATTTTTAGGTCAAATTTCTCAAAAAGGGTACCCCTAAAATATATTAATTCTGATATCATTAGAAAGAGCACATTTTTCTCTACAAGGATCATTGTTTTTTTTTTTGGAGTCTTTCAGTTTAAGAAAAGAAAAATGCCACTGAACATGGTGTTATTTATGCGCATAATGCATTGATTTTGTGTTTGATTTTCAGATTCTTATCACATGTTACAGAGTTGTATTGTTGCTAGCAATGTCTATTATAATCAAAAACCTATAAACCTTTCTGGTTATGAAAAGTTATTGACTATTGTTACATTTTAATGCATATATTATTTATTTTTTAGCGATGGAGAATGAAATTGATGAAGAATCGGCCCAGTGCTCTATCGGCCTTGCGAACAATTCAAAGTGCCACCTTAAGACATTCACCCATAGCAAGGATGAGTTGAAATTGTTTACAAGCTTTGGATTGGATGAACAGAAATTGCTGCGTCGACGAGTGGGACTAAATTTTGACAAACATTCACAAATCTGTTTACACCATGAAGCTTCATTCTTGACCAAATATGAGCATTTGCAAAAATCGTGTTGCAATCCTTTTGGGAAGAAAGGTCATAACACTATTCAAACCCTTGCGTTGGTCCATTGTGGTTATACCACAACCAATTCCCTAAGAATTGATATTATAATCCTATTAAGAATTGTAATAATGCTGTCTTTCAAGAATTGGCAGCCCCATCGCCTAGGAGCCATGGCCGATAGCCGTGCAAGGCCAGCCGTGGGCGGTCTCTTTATCGCAGGTTCCGAAGCCTGAGGGTGGGTGTCTTTGCCTAGGATCCCAAGCCTAATATTGGGTATCTTTTGTTGGTTCCCAAGCCATAATGTTCAGTCTAAGTGGTCTGGAATTGTTGCTGAATTTGCAACATAATCAGTACAGAGAAGCTGTATTGTCGGCCCATTGCTGTTGCAGCTGGTGCTGGAATTATTGCAATGATTGACTGCTCAGGAATCCAGCATGTATAATTTCTCACAGGCCAGTGAAAGAAGCTAGCTGGTCCATAAGGATGCATAAAATTTATTAATGCATCATGGTCGTCGACTGAAATTTCAGAAATATTTCCAATCCACCAGTTCCTATCGTAAATGCAGGCAATGTATTGCCCTGGCTGGAGGTTTGCAATTGGCACAAAAGGCATTTCTGATCTGACAGATCTATCTACATGGGCAATGAAAGATGATGGGTCATTTGACACCCTTGAAATGTGAATCTTTTTGTCATCAATTGGCACAAACTGGTGATTTTCTCTTGTTACAGCAATTGTATGTCCATCTTTGAACCTTTCCTCTTGAACTACCCGTATTTCGTCAATTTTTTCTTATGGAACAGAAAAAAATTTGATTCCATGCAGTTGCTCGTTGCAAAAGTTGAATAAATCCACCGGGGTCTGTATTTGGTTTTCAGTTGAGCGTTGAAGACTGGCACGAGCTGACAACCTCTTTGCTGTCCCTCCAATCCCATCACAGGGCGACTTTCCATGACTGGTACCAAAAAAATTCCATTCAGCGCTGATATTGAAATCTGCATTGTGGTGGCACAAGTTGAGAAAATTTTTGAAATTTTTGTTCTGGGCTGCAGATCCATCGCTGAAGTAGTGGATATGACGAATCCCATAGATGAGTCTTGAGATACTCCATAATTACTGTTAAGAAAGTGTGGACTGCAACTGTGTCATGTCGTGAGCAATCACTGATTATGCACAAGCTGATGTTCTGCGCAGCTTCACCATTTAACTCCTTGAAGTAAATTACAAATGGGTGTACTGTAGCTTGACTATTTTCCAAGTGGAAACCTTGAATGGCATCTTGAACAATAAATGAGTAATTTTCAGCAAAGTCCATAAGGATCACGAGCTCTCCAGATCTCAGATTTTCCTTCAACGATTTCAAATAGCTACTTTGATGCTTGGCAATGTAGTGATGGCTACAAAGTTTAGAAATTTTCAAAACCAATTCTTCAATGAAATCTTCTATAGTCAGTTGTTTGGTATCAAGCGTGTCTCGATCAGTGTGAATCCATTGTTTGAACTCAATAATATCTTCAGGGTCACTGTTGACAAACACATTGACTAGAAATTCTTTTAAAACTTCAGGACCCGGGCATTTATCACAACGGCCAAGCATACAGTCCTTGGATTCAATTCCACAGACCATTTTGCATATGAGCTCTTTGTTGTCATCATTGATTGGGCATGCTGCAAGCATTAGTTTGACATTTTGGTGAATGGTACACACACAAACGGAATGTGTTCCAGCAGATCCAACGGTTACGCACCACTTTGGCTGAAGCTCACGAAACTTGGAAAATCCAATTTCAGGGCCATTCCGATCCCGATAGGCAACAAACATTTCCCTCATATTGCTCAGTAATAGTCGCTTTTGCATCTGCTTTTTTTCTCCTGCTATTCGCACTGATACATAGTCTTTTTTACCAGGGCACATTCGACTGAATTCATCATCCTCAAAAAATGCCTGCACCTTTTTCTTCACTTCCTCAGAAACTTTCTTGCCACACTTGATTCTAGGTAAGGCTAAGATCCCATGTTCACATTTAAGCTTTCGAGCTTGTTTGATCATTCATTCAGAGACACTGAATTCGTCTGATATAGCCTTAATGGACCAACTTTTAGGTGCCAATGTCAAGATTTGGACCTTTTTCTGCCCGACTGGACACCTGCAGCTTTTGCTTCAAATCTGCCAAAAGGGGGATTGTAATCCAGACACATTTTGCACTGTGCTGTTTTTGTTTGCTCAATGTCTTTCGGCTCAAGCCCTCCAATTGAAGCAATCTTGCTAGAAAATACATTTTGTACCTGGCTTATCTTTCTCCTTGCATATCCAAGTGAATCCCGCTGGCTTACCCGTGGATATTTCAGAGGAGAGATGCCAATGGATGTTAAGCTTGAATTTAGACTTTCAGGAGAACATTCCATTCCATCTGGATCTGATTCAGAGGAAACTGGATCAGCTGATTTTTTCCTGTTAGCAAATTCTTTTCGACATGATGCACACATCTTCTGGCCAGGCTTCACATCATTCTTTGTAAATTCGTTCAACTGGTCAGCTGCTAACAAATTGATAGCTCGCAAATTCTTTTTGGTGTTATGACCTTTCTTCCCAAAAGGATTCCAACACGATTTTTGCAACTGCTCATATTTGGTCAAGAATGAAGCTTCATGGTGTAAACAGATTTGTGAATGTTCGTCAAAATTTAGTCCCACTCGTCGACGAAGCAATTTCTGTTCATCCGATCCAAAGCTTGTAAACAATTTCAACTCATCCTTGCTATGGGTGAATGGTCTTAAGGTGGCACTTCGAATTGTTCGCAAGGCCGATAGAGCACTGGGCCGATTCTTCATCAATTTCATTCTCCATCGCTAAAAAATAAATAATATATGCATTAAAATGTAACAATAGTCAATAACTTTTCATAACCAAAAAGGTTTATAGGTTTTTGATTATAATAGACATTGCTATCAACAATACAACTCTGTAACATGTGATAAGAATCTGAAAATCAAATACAAAATCAATGCATTACGCGAATAAATAACACCATGTTCAGTGGCATTTTTCTTTTCTTAAACTGAGAGACTCCAAAAAAAAAACCAATGATCCTTGTAGAGAAAAATGTGCTCTTTCTAATGATATCAGAATTAATATATTTTAGGGGTACCCTTTTTGAGAAATTTTACCTAAAAATAGGTAAAATTCGTTTTTTTTAAGTTTTTCATCATATGTGGGTGTGAATATTTCCACAAATACATATGGTTTGACCGTGATATTGCAGCAATGCAAAGTCATGTAGATGTTTGGTGTACAGGGCAAAGCACCAGTTACTTGTCATGGTCTGCTGAGTTTCTGGGATTAGGTGGTTTTAGGGTTAACCGGGATGGCCTCACTCTGGGATTCTGGGAGGCTTTTTATAGCCTCATTGTGGGGCCATCCTCTGTCGCTTATACTCTGACCCTTGGCCGAGTGTGTGTGACCCTGTTGTGCTTGTGCCAGTGCTTTGTGCCTGTGCTACGTTCTGTTTGTCTGGTTCTGATTTGGCTGTGTCCCTGTTTTGAGTTTTGCCTGTCCCTTTTGTACTCTGCTGCCCTCTACGTGTATGACCCTTGGCTACGTTCTGACTCCGCTCTGCCTGCTCCTCTTGTACTTCGTCGCTCTCTACGTGTATGACCCTTGGCTACGTTCTGACTTCGCTCTGCCTGCTCCTCTTGTACTTCGTCGCCCTCTATGTGTATGACCCCTTGGCTACGTTCTGTTTATCCATTCGGTATATGCCCTTTCCCATAGTTACCCTTCTAGGAGTTTTCCTTCACCTCATAGCTCTCTGGAGCTTAGGCCACGCCCACTAGCAGTCACGTGCCTGCAGGTCCTTTGCTCTGAAGCATTCTCTATCTGCTACTGCTGACTCTGAGAGACGTGTGGCCGGCTCCGCCCACTAGCAGTCACATGTGGAAGGTCCTGTTACTGAGAAACACACGTCATCTCTGCTGCGGCTCTGCTACAGGTATCTTTGGGCATAGTTTGTTCACTAAGGACACACGCACTGGCTCAGTGAGCAAGTGCAGTGCGGTGTCCCTGACATTACTATTGCTTTTTGGTCTTGAGTTATATATGGGCAAAGTTTGGCATAAATTTTATGCAACGCGTTTTACAAGCTACTTTGACACAAAATTGCGGCCGAAATATTGTTTTGTCATAGCCGGTAATAATTTTATTGTGTTTAGCAGCAAAAGTTGAGCTAGTATGCCAAATTTCAGCATCATAGCCAGTATAGAACTCTAATGGCTATGCGCCAAAGTTTGCAAAATCCTCTTAGCTGAAGCCGAAGGCTTGGTGGAACCTCCAGTGAAAGGTCAACAGTGCCCAATGTATTTGAGATCTGGCCCTAAAAATTTACAGAACCTCTTTTCAAACATACATGTACATCCTTATAAATTTTCAACAAAATCGGAGAAGGTCGAGTGGGGACGATTTTTAAAACTGGTCCACTTGATGTGGAATGACCCCATAATATCATTACATACCATGTTCAAATTTATAATGTTTACACACACAGAACAAATATGGGTGAATATATGATATACCAAGCCCGAGCTTTAGTAATGAACAGGTGTCAACCACATACACTCATTAATAAAACGGTACATAAGGGGTTAAATAACACACACACACACACACACATACACACACAGTCCCCAACCTACAGGGGTTGGACAAAATAATGGAAACACCTGTAAACTTCAACAAAAGTTAGTTTAATATGGTGTAGGTCCACCTTTTGCGGCGATTACAGCCTCAATTCTCCGAGGTATGGATTCATACAAAGTGTGAATTGTTTCCAAAGGAATTTTACCCCATTCTTCAGTTAAAACACCCTCCAGTTCTTTGAGCGACGATGGCGGCGGAAATCGACGTGTAACTTGAATCTCTAAAATCGACCATAAATGCTCAATAATGTTGAGGTCTGGGGATTGTGGGGGCCAGATGAGATGCTCAACTTCATTAGAATGTTCCTCGTGCCATGCTTTCACGATTCTAGCTGTATGAATTGGTGCATTATCATCCTGAAATATGGCGTTCCCCTCCGGCAACAGTGCTTGAACCATAGGATGCACTTGGTCACCCAAGATGCCTAAATAATCGCGGCTGGTAATTCTTCCATGAAGGGATATCATTGGCCCGGCGGATCTCCACGAAATAGCACCCCAGATCATCACAGAACCTCCGCCATGTTTTACGGTTGGGAGAAGGCAGTCTGGATGGAATGCTTCTTTCGGCTGTCTCCAAACGTACATGCGGCCGGAGGTCGGAAAAAGGGTAAACGATGATTCATCTGAGAATATCACATGTTTTCATGGCTCGAGGGACCAATTCTGGAGGTTTCTTCACCACTCTAAACGCTTCGAAACATTTGTCATTGAGCGCAGCGGTTTTTGAATTGCAGCTCTTCCGTGGAATCCAGATTTGTTCAGCTCCCGACAAACAGTTTTCGTGGAAACTGGGTTCTGTAGGTGTTCATTGAGCTCAGCAGTGATTTTCGGGGCCATGGTCTTGTGATCTTCTCTCACAATTAGCTTTAGAGTCCGACGGTCTCTCTCAGTCAACTTCGACTTTCGGCCGGACCTGTGCTTTGCTGCGGACGTTTTTCCTTTTCTTTCAAGCGCAGTCATTACTTTGGAGACAGTACCTCTTGACACGCCAAGCATTCGGGCACTTTCGGTTACACTAGCGCCTGCCATACCAGCACCAACAATTTGGCCTCTTTGAAAATCTGAGAGGTCTGCCATTGGTATCAGGTTCTCATCAATGTTCTTACAATTATGCAAAACAAACAGTTAATTTACATACACATAGCACATAACACAAATAATCAACTACAAAACATTACCATATGTCACGGTTTGCATGTTTATAACATGTTCGAAGATTATGACGCCAAAACGTTAGGTGTTTCCATTATTTTGTCCAACCCCTGTATGTAGGAGCATTAACATAATTAACCTACATATGCTGTAACAAAACAGCAAATGTCAGAAATCTGCGTGAAACACAATATCTGTTTATTTTTTTAAAAAAAAAAATTGCTTTGGCTCCCTCATAATTTTCATAACCAGAAGTAGGAAAGCCGAGGGCTGATGGTAATATTCTGGGAAGGACCCAATAGTCGTAAATGTTCCCAGGCTATTAATATCCGCTCACAGCTGTTTGGTTAGCCTTTACTGGCTAGTTTCCAGGGGAACCCCAGAAAAAAATTGACATAGGGTCCCCCTATAAGATCGAACCAACAAAGGTTAGGCAGACAGCTACGGGCTGATATTAATAGCCTAGGAAGGGGACCATGGATATTGGCACCCCCCCAGGCTAAAACATCAGCTCTCAGCCGCCCCAGGAATGGCGCATCTTGTAGATGTGCCCATTTTGGCACTTAGCCTCACTCTTCCCACTTGCCCTGTAGTGGTGGCAAGTGGGGTTCATATTTGTGGTGTTGAGGTCACCTTTGTATTGTCAGGTGACATCAAGCCCACAGGTTAGTAATGGAGAGGTGTCTGTGAGACGTGAGATCGCTGTGGGTCATTCTGTATTAAATGGACTACGGTGGACAGGAGTCGGGGATTAGGCGTTCGGGGAGTATGTATTTTGTATGTGAATACAGTTGTGCTCAAAAGTTCACATACATTGCATGAAAAAAATTGGATCCACACAGAAAATTTGTATGTCATCTGATTTTTACAGATTTGTTTATTAATCTAGGAAACTGTATTTGATCCTGTACATTTTTATTGTAGATATATGAAAATGGATTGCACACAAACATCACACAGACATTAAAAAAAAAAAACGGGCACACAGATGAAAATTAGATGGAATAAGTCTGGGCTTTTTGGATGACACTTGGATGATTATTCATACGCTCGTCTGCAGCCGGACTAAGGCCACGTTCATACAAGCATCTGTTTAGTTTAAGATTTGGGCTCAGAATATTGCTATTGTTGGTTGGTTATGTTTGGGGATGCCATCTTCCCCAAGCAGCTGGATGGCGGCACCAACGGCATCGCCGACAGCTTAGTCTATGGCATCTCAGATGATGGATCTCTACTAAAAGTATTTATAATCATATATCTCTTATTCTGTCGAAATGTAAGTCCTTTTAAGTACGAAGAATTCCTTTAAATTTTTATCAGGGTACAACTATATGCTTCGCAGATGGCAGCATATCACGTTCATAACAAACCCCCTGCCGGTAGGTTGTATCTGTTAGCCGCGTGGGGCTTGTGCAGACGTTCCCTTTAACAGTCTGGCAGGCAGCAGACATGTTTGAATGAGGTTAGCATTTGCTCAATTGGTTTCCAAGGTTACGGAAGAAGATGGGTTAGGGCATGCAGCGCCAATGGCAGAGGAGAGCAGGATTGTTAAGCCTTCCTTTTTCTTTCTACACTTTCAAATTCCTTTTGTGCCAGAGGTAGGAATACATCAGGAAGGTGAGCTATCTATCTATCTATCCATATCTGTCTATCATCCCATATCTATCTATCTATCCATATCTATCTATCTATCTATCTATCATCTAATCTATCTATCTATCTATCTATCTATCTATCTATCTATCTATCTATCCATATCTGTCTACTATCCCATATCTATCTATCTATCCCATATCTATCTATCTATCTATCTATCCATATCTGTCTATCTATCCCATATCTATCTATCTATCCCATATCTATCTATCTATCTATTCCATATCTGTCTATCCCATATCTATCTATCTATCTATCTACTCTATCTATCTATCACCATATCGATCTATCTATCTATCTATCCATATCTGTCTATCTATCCCATATCTACTATCTATCTATCTATCTATCTATCTATCTATCTATCTATCTATCTATCTATCTATCTACTATTCCATATCTATCTATCTAATCTATCTATCTATCTATCTATCTATCTATCTATCTATCTATCTATCCCATATCTGTCTATCTATCCCATATCTATCTATCCCATATCTATCTCTATTCCATATCTATCTATCTATCTATCTATCTATCTATCTATCTATCTATCTATCTATCTATCTATCTATCTATCCCATATCTGTCTATCTATCCCATATCTATCTATCTATCCCATATCTATCTATCTATCTATCTATTCCATATCTGTCTATCCCATATCTATCTATCTATCTATCTATCTATCTATCTATCTATCTATCTATCTATCTATCTATCCCATATCTATCTATCTATCTATCTATCTATCTATCTATCTATCTATCTATCTATCTATCTATCCCATATCTGTCTATCTATCCCATATCTATCTATCCCATATCTATCTCTATTCCATATCTATCTATCTATCTATCTATCTATCTATCTATCCCATATCTGTCTATCTATCCCATATCTATCTATCCCATATCTATCTCTATTCCATATCTATCTATCTATCTATCTATCTATCTATCTATCCCATATCTATCTATCCCATATCTATCTATCCCATATCTATCTATCCCATATCTATCTCTATTTCCATATCTATCTCTATTCCATATCTATCTCTATTCCATATCTATCTATCTATCTATCTATCTATCTATCTATCTATCTATCTATCTATCTATCTATCTATCTATCTATCTATCTATCTATCTATCTATCTATCTCTATCCATATCTATCTATCTATCTATCTATCTATCCCATATCTATCTATCTATCTATCTATCTATCTATCTATCTATCTATCTATCTATCTATCTATCTATCTATCTATCTATCCCATATCTATCTATTCCATATCTATCTATCTATCCCATATCTGTCTATCTATCCCATATCTATCTATCCCATATCTATCTCTATCCCATATCTATCTCTATTCCATATCTATCTCTATCCCATATCTATCTCTATTCCATATCTATCTCTATTCCATATCTATCTCTATTCCATATCTATCTGTAATGTATGTAGTACAGTTCATATAGCGTCTTGTGCTTGGGTGCGATGAAAACACAGGAGTCACAGGTTTGATATAGAAAAGTCCTGTATTACTTCATACAAGTTGGCAGAAATAGTCACACAGTTTGCAGACACAGAAACAGGAGACACAGCAGGCCAGAGTAATCCAAGCTCAGCAATCACTCTCCAATACAGATTCAGGATCTTCTTCTCTGTTACCGTAAGTCCATGCAAACGTGGGTCTTTCAAAGAGCAGGGTTCAGAGTCCACAAGTGCTTCAGAGTTCCTCAGTAGGAATAGCTGGAGTACAAGGTCCAAGGCTTACAGGAGTCAAGTCACAGGTTCACTGCAGGCTAGATTCTGAAGCACTGATTGCTCAGCTGTGGCTGCTTAAGAAGCAAAGGAGAGAATCAGGGCGGGAACATGCAAGCTGGAAACTCCATTTTGACTGAGGGCAAGATAGCTGCAGCAAGACAGAAAGTAAAATGGCTGACGAACAAACTGAGTTTCAGGAATATATACATAGAACCTTACACTATCTCTATTCCATATCTATCTATCTATCATCTATCTATCTATCTATCTATCTATCTATCTATCTATCTCTCTATCTATCTATTCCATATCTATCTCTATTCCATATCTATCTATCTATCTATCTATCTATCTATCTATCTATCTATCTATCTATCCCATATCTATCTCTATTCCATATCTATCTCTATTCCATATCTATCTATCCCATATCTATCTCTATTCCAACTATCTATCTATCTATCTATCTATCTATCTATCTATCTATCTATCTATCTATCTATCTATCTATCTATCTATCTCATATCTATCTCTATTCCATATCTATCTATCCCATATCTATCTCTATCTATCTATCTATCTATTCTATCTATCTATCTATCTATCTATCTATCTATCTATCTATCTATCTATCTATATCTATCTATCCCTATTCCATATCTATCTATCCCATATCTATCTCTATTCCATAATCTATCTATCTATCTATCTATCTATCTATCTATCTATCTATCTATCTATCTATCATATCTATCTATCTATCTATCTATCTACATCTATTCCATATCTATCTCTATTCCATATCTATCTATCTATCTATCTATCTATCTATCTCATATCTATCTATCCCATATCTATCTATCCCATATCTATCTATCCCATATCTATCTATCCCATACCTGTGCCCTTTTCTGTATTGTGTTGCTTCTTTGTGTATGTTTTATATAAGATTAATCCCATTATTTGCTATTTGTAAGTGGAAAATGTCATTTTCTATCATAAATCAGGTGACACAGATATGCGGAGCAGTGTAGGACGTCATATATTTCCAAGCTTCCATGCTTGGCGTTGGTATATGCAAATTACTCTCTGAAGAGTGATGTTTTTTCCTCTTGGAAGTCAGTAAATGAGGGACGTTCATGATTTCTACAAATATAATTAAAAGAAAAAGCTCTAAATAACTCCTTCTCTGATGCCTACATTATCATACTTGTTTTCTATCTTTGCTGACCAGTCACTGCCTTTAGATGGCGCTCTGTCTTGACACTGAGTATAGGGGGTGCTGGGCTGAAGATTACCTGGTCACTAAAGGTCATACACCCAGACCAATGAACCATCTTATGTATGATGGGATCCCAGCTCTCCACCAGTGGCAGATGTTGGTGGGAGATCAGGCCCTTTGAATTTCAACATGCCTGATCTTTTGTTCTCAAAGAAAATAATCCACACCCAGATATGTCCTCCCACTCTATTGAGAACACAGCATGATTAGCTGAGTTGAGTGTGCATGTGTATGGCAGGGTCTTGAGGATTTGTTTGGCTGATGGCTATTGGCGCATGGCCACCTCAACTTTGGAAGTTCTCTAGCTGTTTTTGAAATGCTGGACATCGTGCTACAGGACGAATTTTGAGGCAAAGATGATGCATAAGTGTGTCTGGCTGATGAAATATACATACAATTGTGAATACTAATCTGAGTTTACTGTACATGGGACATGGATCTCTTGAGTTAGGCCTCTTTCACACCTCAGTTTTTTTGCAATCAGGCACAATCCGGCGAATAGTTTAAAAGACGGATCTGGCTTAGCTTGTAAAAAACTGATGTGCCGGATCCGTTTTTTAGCTGGATCCGTCCTGACCATTTTACCCGGAAAATGTATAGTACGCATGTCTGGCACGGAGGAGAGAGAGACCGACCTTGGTTTCCAGAATCCGGATCTTTTCACGGATTGCACAAAAGACTGATCCGGTACCATAGACTTCTATTGTTTCCGGCCACCTGATGCGCCGCTTCAGGTGCTGTCAGGCGTTTTCGGCAGAAAAAAAAAACATTACATGATGCGTCCTGTCCGGCCGCCGGAATTAAAATCTATGACGTATCCGTCAGAAAACGGACTAAACGCAATGAAATGCGGTGCGATCCGGCGCTAATGCATGTCAATGAGAAAAAACCGGATCCGGCGGTAAAGAAAACGGATCCTTTTTTTTAAAAAACTGCCGTATCGAGCCTGACGGCAAAAAACTGATGTGTGAAAGAGGCCTTACCCTGGAGCCAAGCGATCCACCTTCCCAGCTCGCCTTGTTGGGATTTGTAGTTCTGCAGCCTCTCTTAGAAAATGAGCTAGATAGAAGTAGTAGCTGGCTTCTGTGACTTCTACAAGAGCACATGGAAAATGATGATGCATGCTAGTGAGCGCTCAGTGTTTGGTTTTGTCTCATTGCGATGGAGAGCGAGTGCAGACCTGTCAGCCGCTAAGCGGCAGCCGTCTGGAGGGGAGATGGCTTGTAAGGAAAACCAGACAACAAATTATACATAGCAGGATAATTGCATTGTTCTTGGCTCCATGTTTTCCTTACTTCGTGTACACAGATGAAACATGAGGTAATAGATCAGGAGTGGCGTTCATGTCCCTGTGCTTCCCCGGACGGGGACTTGCTAGTGTTGAATCCTGTAGGCCTCATCCACATAGAGCTATTATAATAATAAGGTGCTCACACTGGTGTAATAACTTGGAATTTTAAACTTTTTCTCTTTAGTTGTTCAGTTACGTCAGTTACTGCAAAACTACATCTGTCAGAACAGCTCCCTACATGTTACTCACTTTTTTTTTTTTTTTAGAAGTCTAAGCAAATCATAAAAGGAAAATATAGCTATACAGTCATGGACAAAAGTTTTGAGAATGACACAAATATAATTTTTTACAAAGTCTACTGCTTCACTTTTTCTAATGGCAATTTGCATATACTCCAGAATGTTATAAAGAGTGATCAGCTTAACAGCAATTACTTGCAAAGTCAATATTTGGCTAGAAAATGAACTTTATCCCCAAAAACACATTTCAACATCATTGCAGCCCTGCCTTAAAAGGACCAGCTAACCTCTTTTCAGTGATTGCTCCATTAACACAGGTGTGAGTGTTGATGAGGACATGGCTGGAGATCAATCTGTCATGATTAAGTAAGAATGACACCACTGGACACTTTAAAAGGAGGCTGGTGCTTGGCATCATTGTTTCTCTTCTGTTAACCATGGTTATCTCTAAAGAAACATGTGCAGTCATCATTGCAATGCACAAAAATGGCCTAACAGGGAAGAGTATCGCAGCTAGAAAGATTGCACCTCAGTCAACAATCTATCGCATCATCAAGAACTTCAAGGAGAGAGGTTCCATTGTTGCCAAAAAGGCTCCAGGGCGCCCAAGAAAAACCAGCAAGCGCCAGGACCGTCTCTTAAAAGTGTTTCAGCTGCGGGATCGGGCTACCAGCAGTGCAGAGCTTGCTCAGGAATGGCAGCAGGCAGGTGTGAGTGCATCTGCACGCACTGTGAGGCGGAGACTCTTGGAGCAAGGCCTGGTCTCAAGGAGGGCAGCAAAGAAGCCACTTCTCTCCAGAAAAAACATCATGGACAGACTGATATTCTGCAAAAGGTACAGGCAGTGGACTGCTGAGGACTGGGTAAAGTTATTTTCTCTGATGAATCCCCTTTTCGATTGTTTGGGACATCAGGAAAACGCCTCATTCGGAGAAGACAAGGTGAGTGCTACCACCAGTCTTGTCTCATGCCAACTGTTAAGCGTCCTGAAACCATTCATGTGTGGGGTTGCTTCTCAGCCAAGGGAATCGGCTCTCTCACAGTCTTGCCTAAAAACACAGCCATGAATAAAGAATGGTACCAGAATGTCCTCCAAGAGCAACTTCTCCCAACCCTCCAAAAGCAGTTTGGCAATCAACAATGCCTTTTCCAGCATGATGGAGCACCTTGCCATAAAGCAAAGGTGATAACTAAATGGCTCAGGGAACAAAACATAGAGATTTTGGGTCCATGGCCTGGAAACTCCCCAGATCTTAATCCCATTGAGAACTTGTGGTCAATCATCAAGAGACGGGTGGACAAACAAAAACCTAAAAATTCTGACAAAATGAAAGCATTGATTGTGCAAGAATGGACTGCTATCAGTCAGGATTTGGTCCAGAAGTTGATTGAGAGCATGCCAGGGAGAATTGCAGAGGTCCTGAAGAAGAAGGGTCAACACTGCAAATATTGACTTACTGCATTAACTCATTCTAACTGTCAATATAAGCTTTTGTTACTCATATGTTTGCAATTATATTTCTGTCTGTGATAAAAACATCTGTCAAACACACATAAAAACCAGAGGGCAGCAGATCATATGAAAATATAATATTTGTGTCATTCTCAAAACTTTTGGCCATGACTGTAGGTGGTCATACACCTCGTGAGTGTCTGCCAACTGAGGCAGGTTTAGATACTTATCTAATGTGTATAGGGGTCTTGTGGCTCATACAATAGGGAGAGAAAGTAGGATCAAGTATTTTGGCTGAGCTGAGTGAGCATGAATATGGGAAACTTGGCAAAACAAGCAATCTCAAGTTCATGGCCGCCAAGAATTCACAATGGATGTGTGTGCAGTAAAGGTGGTTGTATTTGTTGTCATCAGTTTTTCTGCACCCTAAAGGGGTTATTCAGACTCGATGCTGTCATCTGGAAGGAGATGTCAGGCCACGTTCCTTTTATTTCCTCACATGCTATTCTTTTTAGGCATGTATTCGAGGCAAACACACTATTTTGTCCTTCCTTGACAATGTCTACACTTTGTGGAAGGACTCAATGACCTCCCTGTATTTCCTCAGTGTAAACTTACTTTGTTTTGCTGTTTCTACATTTTGGAGAGTTATTCCAGACTCGTGCATTATATCTGCAGTGCCAGGACACCGGCTATGGGGACAAGATACAACAGTTTTCACGATTGATTCAATCACCTTTTTTCTGTGCACAGATACAATGGAGAAATAAAACCCTTATTTTACATGTGTTCTATGTAGTTACCGTATATGAAATAATGAATTCATTATGTGTGAAATCTGTATTTTAGGTTTAGTGCTCATGTCCCATGATTTCTGTAGCCATCCAGAGCCACATTGGATATGTATGACACCTGGGAACGCTGTTTATCCTACGCATATTTAACTCCATGTGTAGCTTCATCCGCAGAGTTGCAGTCCGTTGAATTTTAGGGGTACTCCGGGCATGTGCTGCATCAATACTTCTGGGCAAGCAAGTGTTACCATTGTGCTTTCCCTGCATCAAACAGACATATTTTTTGGGTATTTTGGAAGTTGGCCATACACATTAGCTAAGATCTTTCACACACTGTAAGCTAAACTGATTATTAGTTGTTAAATTCCACCCTAAAACGATAATTTTGTTTGAACGTTTTTTTGTTTTGTTTTAATCAACTTTAGACGTGTGTATATATACATCTATATATATAAAATTGAATGTGTGTATGTGTGTGGATATCCCCAACCAATCACGGAGTATCTTACATTTAACCAGAGCTGTTTAACAGAAGCTGAGCTGTGATTGGTTGCTATGAGCAACAGTTTTTCCTTGCAACCAATTCCTAAGCATCTTTCATTTCACCAGAGCTGTTTAATAGAAGCTGAGCTGTGATTGGTTGCTATGAGCAACAGTTTTCTCACTCCACCACAACACCTCAGCTGACACTGACCAGGTGGGAGAAATCTAGCATCCCCGGGAACATAAGCTCCCAGCCATTGTCTGCCCCCCAGAAAGGAGCAGAGAGCACATGACAGAAATGAATCACCCCCTCCTGTGCCCATATCCCCTTCACACATCCTCCATCCCATAGGCACATCTTCCCTCTTAAAGGGATCTCCGATATGGAAGTCAGGGCAAATCCATCCTGCGCTTTGGTTTTGACCCCAGGCCTCTATTAAAGGGATCATTGGTATGGAAGTCAGGGCAAATCCGCTCTCTGGTTCTGACGCCAGGCTGATGGGATGATGTGGGATATTAGGGGTAGTAGTCCGGTGGCTCTGGCTGACGGGATGATGTGGGATATTAGGGGTAGTAGTCCGGTGGCTCTGGCTGATGGGACAATGTGGGATATTAGAGGTGGTAGTCCGGTGGCTCTGGCTGACGGGATGATGTGGGATATTAGGGGTAGTAGTCCGGTGGCTCTGGCTGATGGGATGATGTGGGATATTAGGGGTAGTAGTCCGGTGGCTCTGGCTGATGGGATGATGTGGGATATTAGAGGTAGTAGTCCGGTGGCTCTGGCTGACGGGATGATGTGGGATATTAGGGGTAGTAGTCCGGTGGCTCTGGCTGATGGGACAATGTGGGATATTAGAGGTGGTAGTCCGGTGGCTCTGGCTGACGGGATGATGTGGGATATTAGGGGTAGTAGTCCGGTGGCTCTGGCTGATGGGATGATGTGGGATATTAGGGGTAGTAGTCCGGTGGCTCTGGCTGACGAGATGATGTGGGATATTAGTGGTAGTAGTCCGGTGGCTCTGGCTGATGGGACGATGTGGGGTATTAGGGTTTGTAGTCCGGTGGCTTTGACGGGATGATGTGGGATATTAGGGGTAGTAGTCTGGTGGCTCTTGCTGACGGGACGATGTGGGATATTGGGGGTAGTAGTCCGGTGGCTCTGGCTGATGGGATTGTGTGGGATATTATAGTGAATGTGGTTATGCGGCGTGGACGGGGCTCTACACTCAGCTTTATATATAGAGATATAATCATTACAATTTGTTATAACTAACCGTAGTTAGTTACTATGCCCGGGCAGCGCCGGGCTCTTCAGCTAGTACATATATATATTAGGTAGCTCAGGACAAGCTTTAAAGGGAATCTGTCAGCAGTTTTGCTACCTCATCTGATAGCAACATGATGTAGGCAAAGAGACCCTGAATCCAACAATGTATCACTTAGTTTACTGGGTGCAGCCATTCTGACAGTTTTTTTAGATTTAGCATGAAGCAGAGATGAGATAGCTGCCCGCGCCTACACCAGGCTCAGCACGTACAAAGTTCATAGACAGTGAGCTGCTTATCACAGGAGGGGGCGTGTCAGACCAGGGCTCACATGACCAGCTAGTCACAAATAAGCTCTTGGTGCTAAAACAATCATTGTAAGCAAACAAAACCATTGCGCTTAATAAGAGAGGCATTGCTGAAATCTGTGGTTTTAACTCCTACAGCATGCTGTCTTCAGATTACATAGGAAAAACCTGCTGACAGATTCCCTTTAAAGGCCTTGTACACCATCAACCGTTTTTTTTTATTTTTCGTTTGAAATAGTTAAACAACTGTCTAGTCTTCATTAAAAAATGTTCTATCATTTTGCTGCTAGAGCAAAAGTTAGTTAGGCGGCGCCGGTTCAGTCACTGCTTTGAGTATACAAAGCGGGGGCTGTAACCGCACACCTGGCCCTGACTGACACTGGCTCTACTTTGCGGCCGGCTGTCAGTCACGGTCGGGGGCGCAGTTACAGAGGCCGCTCTGTATACTCAGAGCGGTGACTAAACCAGCGCCGCCCCCCATGAATGAATACCGAATACTGGCGGGGAGAATAAAGATAATTTTCTCCCTGCCTCATTCAGCTGCGTGTAGGCGCCGGACAGCATCATAACGCTGTTAACCTGCAGATTAAGTGCATATCTGCAGGTTAACAGCGTTATTTCTGGTGACAGGGTCCCTTTAAAGGGAATCTATCAGCAGGTTTTTTTCCTCTAGTGATAATCTCTTGATGATAAAACACTGATTGTATTGAAACAGCAAAACACAGCCCAGCAAGTGACACATCTCTGGGATCAGGGTCTCTTCCCCTATTTCTAGGTGCTTTCAGATTACAGAGCCAAAATCTGCTGACAGATTCTCTTTCAAGGGATCCTGTCATGTTGGATAATGCTAATCTACTGCAGTTAGATGCGTTTAAAAAAAAAACAAAAAACTAATCCTATATCTGCCATACTGAAAGTATTGAAAACTGCGAAAATGAACTTTATCCTCCTGGGAGCTGCAGGCTGTCCGTTATACAGGTATGTCTATGCGGCTACAGTGCGTCGGTGCAGAGCCCACTGTGCCGGGGTGAGCTTATACCTACTGCTGTCAGTGCTGTGGCCGGTGACTGTAGCCATGCTGGGCATGGCTGCAGCCACTATTTTTTTAATCTAACTTTATATACAAAATAGTGAGTGGCTTCCAAACTGCAGCCTCCAGAAGAATGGTCTGGTCACTCCTTTTATTCGCTTCACAGCTTCCGATGCAGGTCTTTTTAACATGGCAATACATATGTTAATTCTTTTTAGCATTTTTTAAGTTGTTTTTCACCTTGATTTCAGGTGTAATTTACCTGAAAAATGCACTGTGTGCACTTAACCTAAGGTCTAACATATATGTAAAATAATATTTTCCCATGTCAAAGGTGTCCATAGCTTTTTTTTTTAAGTTCTTTATGGCAAAACTGTGCAGGTTGAAGGACCATGGAGAGGTCACTGAGCCTAAACTTCTGGATGACCTATGTTGATTTTGCGCAGTAATCTCATTTGAGAACACTGCAGTCAGATTCTCTGCAGTCTGCAATGGCTGATGCTGCAAAACTACAGTCCGCTGTGTTCCTCACAGCCATTGTACGCGCAGTGTAAGATCGTGTCTGCCAGGGGCATAGCTACCAGGGTGGGAGACCGGGCAGCTCCTATTCAGGGCAGCCTTTACTGTAAGAGGTTGAAAAGGGCGAGAATTATGATGTGGTGAAAGGCATGAACCATGTAAATGTTTTTGAGGTTGTGTTTTTTTTTTTCTTTTGTACTTAATTCTCTCATCAGGTTTTTGCCCCCTAATCTTTTAGCCTTGTAATATAGAGAGAGAGCCCCTGATTCCAGTGATGGGTCACTTACTGGGCTACTTGTAGTATTAATAAATTCATTGTGTTGTCAGCAGTAGACTATACAGGACTAGTGAACTTGCTACCATATAGTTATCCTCCATGTTCATGAGCTCTGTGTAACCCCCAACCACTGATTGGCACCTTTCTGCCTATGCACAGCGTATATAGAAAGCTGCCAATCAGTGTTGTGGGCTTAATTAGACAGATCTCAAGATTCAGAGAAATGCTAGATCTGCAGCGGAGAAAACAGGGATTTTATAAAAATGACAGCACCCCAATAAGTGACACTTGACAGGAATTCGGGTCTCTGCCCCTACATCATACAGCCCTCATATGGGGTAACAAAGTCCTGGTGACCGATTCCCTTTAAGTGTGTGCACACAATGTCCTTTAGACGCCAGAACAATCGCATTATTATTGAAGCAGAAGAACCTTCAGGAAAACGGTTTCTTTTCTCGGGTAGAGGTCGGACCCGTTCTCACACACTTCTGCTCATACAATGGTACCAGTACCACACAGATGTGTGAGGGATAGAGTTGAGCGATACTTTCCGATATCCAAAAGTATCGGAATGGTATCGCCGATACCATTAAAATATCGGCGATACCCGATACCGATACCGGAAATCCAATGTAAGTCTATGGGAACAAAATATCGTAACTAAAAAAACCCCATTCTTTCCTTGTAAACACTAAATATACACACATAGAATATATATATATATATATATATATATATATATATATATATACATGTCATTGTGACATATATATATATACATATATTTATAGTTTATACACTTCTACATAGTAAAATAGCCTCTGATTCAATTGCCGGGTAAAGTCGGCTTTTGTGAAAAGACAGAAGCACCCGACATGAAATGACACTTGGTTTACATAGAGTTAACCATGTCTTTTCATGTAGTTTGATATCTGATTTGCACAAACAATTACATGAGTGGCTGTGTGCAAAATTTCACACCTGTAGGGGTTAATTAAAGGTGTAAATTCGTTGTAAAAAAACGGACTTTTTTGCTACGAATTTACACCTTTAATTAACCCCTACAGGTGTGAAATTTTGCACACTTACACTCATGTAATTGTTTGTGCAAATCAGATATCAAATTACATGAAAAGACATGGTTAACTCTATGTAAACCAAGTGTCATTTCATGTCGGGTTCTGCATTTTCACAAAAGCTGGCAATTGAATTAGCGGCTATTATACTATGTAGAAGTGTATGAACTATAAATATATATATATATATATATATGTGTCACAAACTCAATGACATGTGTATATATATATATATATATATATATATATATATATATATATATATATATATATATATATATATATATATATATATATATATGAGGTGTAAAATTGCTGAAAAAAAAATGCGTGGGCTCCCGCCCTATTTTCGCAACCAGACAGACAAAGCCAGTGAGTGGGGGCAGATAATAATAGCCCAGAGAGGGACCATTATTTTTGCCCCCCCCCCCCGGCTACTAACATCTGCCCCCAGACACCCCAGAAAGGGCAAATCTCTAATTAGATTTGCCCTTTCTGGCACTTTGCCCGTCTATTCCCATTGCCCTGTAGCGGTGGCGAATGGGTTAATAAGGGGTTAAAATGACCTTGCAATTGAAAGGTCACTTTAAGCCAGGTTAATAATTGAGAGCTGTCAATTAGACAACTATCAATTATTAATCCTATTGTATGAAAGAAAAATCAAACACACACACTTTAATAAAAAAGAAGTTTAATGAAATAATCACACAGTTTTTGACCATATTTTATTTACCTGCTAAAACCATTTCCTGTAATAAAAATAAAATAATAAAGCAAAATTATTCTTACCAATCCGATGCACAGTCAGGTCCCACGGTGTAATCCTTCAGAAAGGGTTAATGTTTACTGCAGGGACCGCAGCTAATGCTGCAGCCTCACAGTAAACCCCCAAATGAATGAGCTCCTCTCCTGGCTGACAGGAGAGGAAGTGGAAAGCTTAATTGATTGCTTTCCACTTTCACTTCAGGTCAGCCAGGGACACCATCAGTGACGTCAGAGGGAACTGATTAACAAAAATAGGGGTTCCCTTCGAAAAAAAAATGGCGTGGGGTCCCCCCTATTTTTGTTAACAAGCCAGATGAAGCAGACCGCTGAGGCCTGGATTTTCAGGCTGTTAAGGAGCCAAGATCCATGGACCTTGCCAGCCTGATAATACCAGGCCACAGCAGTCTGCATATCTTGGCTGATTAACAAAAATAGGGGATCCCCTCGAAAAAAATTGGCGTGGGGTCCCCCCTATTTTTGTTAACCAGCCAGATGAAGCAGACCGCTGAGGCCTGGTTTTTCAGGCTGGTAAGGATCCAATATCCATGGACCTTGCAAGCCTGATAATACCAGGCTACAGCAGTCTGCTTAGCTTGGCTGGTTAACAAAAATAGGGGATCCCCTCGAAAAAAAAAACGGCGTAGGGTCCCCCTATTTTTGTTAACCAGCCAAGTAAAATGCAGACTGCTGCGGCCTGGTATTAAAAGACTGTCAAGGCCCATGGATTTTGGCCCTCAACAGCCTGATAATACCAGGCTACAGCAGCCCCACATTTGGCGCATCAAAAGATGTGCCAATTGTGGCACTTTACCCAGCTCTTCCCACTTGCCCTGTAGCGGTGGCAAGCGGGGTAATAAGGGGTTAATGTCACCGTTGATTGCACGGTGACAATAAGCCCGGTTAATAATGGAGAGGCGTCAATAAGACACCGATCCATTATTAACCCCTCTCTGCCATCAGACGTACTATTCCGTCCATGTGACCCTGGACCTAATTCCCATGGACGGAATAGTACGTCATGGGCGATCAGCTGCGCTCCCGGGGGAGCGCAGCTGATCGCCGCCGGGTGTCAGCTGATTATCACAGCTGACACCCGTGACTGTGTGTCAGGAGCGGTCACGGACCGCTCCCGGCACATTAACCCTTGGCACACCTTGGCACACCGCGATCAAACATGATCGCGGTGTACCCGGGGCACAGGGGAGGATCGCGCAGGCAGGGGGCTCCCTGCGCGCTCCCCTGAGACCCTCAGAGCAGCGCGATGTGTCGCGCTGTTCCGAGGGTCCGTCCTCCCTCCAGGTCCCCGGATCCAAGATGGCGCCGGGGTCCTGCAGGGAGGCGGCTTCCTCAGTGCCTGCTGAGAGCAGGCGCTGAGGAAGCCTGCAGCGATGCCAGAGCGATGGCTGGTGTGACAGAGTGCTGTGCACACTGTCACACCAGCGATCTGATAAAATACTGTGATGTCCCACCCTGGGACAAAGTAAAAAAGTAAAAAAAGTAAAAATAAAAAGTGTAAAAAAAAATCATAAAAAAAAAAAAAATATTCCCCAATAAATTCATTTTTTCCTGTAAATAAAAAAAACAAAACAATAAAAGTACACATATTTGGTATCGCCGCGTCCGTAACGACCCCCCCTATAAAACTGTCCCACTAGTTAACCCCTTTAGTGAACCCCTTAAAAAAAAAAAAAACGAAGCAAAAAATCAATGCTTTATCATCATACCGCCGAACAAAAAGTGAAATAACACGCGATCAAAAAGACCGATATAAATAAACATGGTACCACTGAAAACGTCATCTTGTCCCGCAAAAAACGAGCCATCACACAGCATCATGAGCGAAAAAATAAAAAAGTTATAGCTCGCAGAATAAAGCGATGCAAAAATAATGATTTTTTATATAAAATTGTTTTCATTCTATAAAAGCGCCAAAACCTAAAAAAATGATATAAATGAGGTATCGCCATAATCGTACTGACCCGAAGAATAAAACTGCTTTATCAATTTTACCACACGCGGAACGGTATAAACGCCTCCCCCAAAAGAAATTCATGAATTGCTGATTTTTGTTCATTCTAACCACCCAAAAATCGAAATAAAAAGCGATCAAAAAATGTCACGTGCTCAAAAATGGTACAAATAAAAATGTCAACTCGTCCCGCAAAAAATAAGACCTCACATGACTCTGTGGGCCAAAATATGCAAAAATTATAGCTCTCAAAATGTGGTGATGCAAAAAACTATTTTTTGCAATAAAAAGCGTCTTTTAGCGTGACAGCTGCCAATCACAAAAACCCGCTATAAATAGTAAATCAAACCCCCTTTATCACCCCCTTAGTTAGGGAAAAATAATAAAATTAAAAAAATGTATTTATTTCCATTTTCCCGTTAGGGTTAGGGTTGCGGCTAAAGTTAGGGTTAGGGTTGGCGCTAACGTTAGTATTAGGGTTAGGGTTGGCGCTAACATTAGGATTAGGGTTGGGATTAGGGTTATGGGTGTGTTAGGGTTAGGTTTGTGGTTAGGGTTGGGACTAGGGTTATTGGTGTTTGGGGTTAGGGTTGGAGTTAGAATTGGGGGGTTTCTGCTGTTTAGGCACATCAGGAGCTCTCGAAATGTGACATGGCGTCTGATCTCAATTCCAGCCAATTCTGCGTTGAAAAAGTCAAATGGTGCTCCTTCACTTCTGAGCTCTGCCATGCGCCCAAACAGTAGTTTACCCCACATATGGGGTATCAGCATACTCTGGACCCCAAGAGTTATTGTGCAATTTGGCCTATTTCTCCTGTTACCCTTGGGAAAATAAAAAATTGGGGGCGACAAAATCATTTTTGTAAAAAAAAAATGATTTTTTTGTTTTTACGGCTGTATGTTATAAAACTTCTGTGAAGTACTTGGGGCTTCATAGCGCTCACCACACTTCTAGATAAGTTCCTTGTGGGGTCTATTTTCCAAAATGGGGTCACTTGTGGGGGTTTCCACTGTTTAGGTGCATCAGGGGCTCTCCAAATGCGACATGACGCCCCCAGACCATTCCATCAAAGTCTGCAATCCAAAACGTCACTACTTCCCTTCCGAGCCCCGACGTGTGCCCATACAGTAGTTTTCTCCCACATATTGGGTACCAGCGTACTCAGGACAATTTGGACAACAACTTTTGGGGTCCAATTTCTCCTGTTACCCTTGTGAAAATAAAATATTGGGGGCGAAAAAATCATTTTTGTAAAAAAAAAAAAAGGATTTTTTATTTTTACGGCTGTAAGTTATAAACTTCTGTGAAGCACTTCGGGGTTCAAAGTGCTCACCACACATCTAGATAAGTTCCTTGTGGGGTCTATTTTCCAAAATGGGGTCACTTGTGGGGGGTTTCCACTGTTTAGGCGCATCAGGGGTTCTCCAAATGCGACATGACGCCCCCAGACCATTCCATCAAAGTCTGCAATCCAAAACGTCACTACTTCCCTTCCGAGCCCCGACGTGTGCCCATACAGTAGTTTACTCCCACATATTGGGTATCAGCGTACTCAGGACAAATTGGACAACTTTTGGGGTCCAATTTCTCCTGTTACCCTTGTGAAAATAAAATATTGGGGGCGAAAAAATCATTTTTGTAAAAAAAAAAAAAGGATTTTTTATTTTTACGGCTGTACGTTATAAACTTCTGTGAAGCACTTCGGGTTCAAAGTGCTCACCACACATCTAGATAAGTTCCTTGTGGGGTCTATTTTCCAAAATGGGGTCACTTGTGGGGGTTTCCACTGTTTAGGCGCATCAGGGGCTCTCCAAATGCGACATGACTCCCCCAGACCATTCCATCAAAGTGTAATGTATGTAGTACAGTTCATATAGCGTCTTGTGCTTGGGTGCGATGAAAACACAGGAGTCACAGGTTTGATATAGAAAAGTCCTGTATTACTTCATACAAGTTGGCAGAAATAGTCACACAGTTTGCAGACACAGAAACAGGAGACACAGCAGGCCAGAGTAATCCAAGCTCAGCAATCACTCTCCAATACAGATTCAGGATCTTCTTCTCTGTTACCGTAAGTCCATGCAAACGTGGGTCTTTCAAAGAGCAGGGTTCAGAGTCCACAAGTGCTTCAGAGTTCCTCAGTAGGAATAGCTGGAGTACAAGGTCCAAGGCTTACAGGAGTCAAGTCACAGGTTCACTGCAGGCTAGATTCTGAAGCACTGATTGCTCATCTGTGGCTGCTTAAGAAGCAAAGGAGAGAATCAGGGCGGGAACATGCAAGCTGGAAACTCCATTTTGACTGAGGGCAAGATAGCTGCAGCAAGACAGAAAGTAAAATGGCTGACGAACAAACTGAGTTTCAGGAATATATACATAGAACCTTACACAAAGTCTGCAATCCAAAACGTCACTACTTCCCTTCCGAGCCCCGACGTGCGCCCATACAGTAGTTTACTCCCACATATTGGGTATCAGCATACTCAGGACAAATTGGACAACAACTTTTGGGGTCCAATTTCTCCTGCTACCCTTGTGAAAATAAAATATTGGGGGCTAAAAAATCATTTTTGTAAAAAAAAAAAAAAGATTTTTTTTATTTTACGGCTGTACGTTATAAACTTCTGTGAAGCACTTTGGGGTTTCAAAGTGCTCACCACACATCTAGATAAGTTCCTTGAGGGGTCTAGTTTCCAAAATGGTGTCATTTGTGGGGGGTTTCCACTGTTTAGGCAGATCAGGAGCTCTCCAAACACGACATGGCATCCAGCCAATTCTGCGTTGAAAAAGTCAAACGGCGCTCCTTCCCTTCCAAACTCTGCCATGCACCCAAACAGTGGTTTACCCCCACATATGGGGTATCAGCACACTCAGGACAAATTGCACAATAACTTTTGGAGTCTTGTTTCCCTTGGGAAAATAAAAATTGGGGTGAAAAGATCAATTTTGTGGAAAAAATATAATTTTTTAATTTTACGGCTCTACGTTATAAACTTGTGTGAAGCACTTGGGGGTTCAAATTGCTCACCAAAGATCTAGATAAGTTCCTTAGGGGGTCTAGTTTCCCAAATGGGGTCACTTGTGGGGGGTTTCCACTGTTTAGGCACATCAGGGGCTCTCCAAATGCAACATGGCGTCCAATCTCAATTCCAGCCAATTTTGGTTGGAAAAAGTCAAATAGTGCTCCTTCCATTCCGAGCTCTTCCATGCGCCCAAACAGTGGTTCCCCCCCACATATGGGGTATCAGCGTACTCAGGACAAATTGGACAACAAATTTTGTGGTCCAATTTCTCCTGTTACCTATGGGAAAATAAAAAATTAGTGACTAAGAGATAATTTTTGTGGTAAAAAAATAGGATTTTTTATTTTCATGCCCGGGCATTATAAACTTGTGTGAAGCACTTGGGGGTTCAAAGTGCTCACCAAAGATCTAGATAAGTTCCTTAGGGGGTCTAGCTTCCAAAATGGGGTCACTTGTGGGGGGTTTCCACTGTTTAGGCTCATCTGGGGCACTACAAACGGAACATGACCCCCATCAATGTTTGCATTCCAAAACGTTACTGCTTCTTTTCCAAGCCCTGCCGTGCGCCCAAACAGTTTCCCCCCCCACATATGGGGTATCAGCGTACTCAGGACAAATTGGACAACAAGTTTTGGGGTCCAATTTCCTTGGGAAAAATCAAAAATTTGGGATTAAAAAATCATTTTTGTGGAAAATTGTTTTTTTTTTTTTCACACCCAGGCATTATAAACTTTTGTGAAACACTTTGGGGTTCAAAGTGCTCACAACAGATCTAGATAAGTTCCTTAGGGGGTCTAGTTTCCAAAATGGTGTCACTTGTGGGGGGTTTCCACTGTTTAGGCGTATCAGGGGCTCTCCAAACACGACATGGCGTCCAATCTCAATTCCAGCCAATTTTAGTTTGAAAAAGTCAAGCGGCGCTCCTTCCCTTACGAGCTCTGCCGTGTGCCCAAACAGCGGTTTTCCCCCACATATGGGTATTGGCGTACTCAGGAGAAATTGCACAACAACTTTATCTGTCCATTTTCTCCTTTTACCCTTGTGAAAATAAAAAAAAGTTTGTAAAAGATCATTTTTGTGGCTAAAAAGTTAAATATTAATTTTTTCCATCCACGTTGCTTCAGCTCCTGTGAAGCACCTGAAGGGTTAATAAACTTCTTGAATGTAGTTTTGAGTACCTTGAGGGGTGCAGTTTTTATAATGGTGTCACTTTTGGGTATTTTCTGCCATATAGACCCGTCAAAGTGACTTCAAATGTGAGGTGGTCCCTAAAAAAATGGCTTTGTAAATTTTGTTGTAAAAATGAGAAATCACTGGTCAACTTTTAACCCTTCTAATTTCCTAACAAAGAAAAATTTTGGTTCCAAAATTGTGCTGATGTAAAGTAGACATGTGGGAAATGTTATTTCTTAACTATTTTGTGTGACATATTTCTCTGTTTTAAGGGAAAAAAGATTCAAAGTTTGAAAATTGCAAAATTTTTAAAATTTTCGCCATATTTGCGTTTTTTTCAAAAATAAACGCAAGTTATATCGAAGAAAGTTTACCACTAACATGAAGTACAATATGTCACGAGAAAACAATCTCAGAATCGCGAAGATCCGTTGAAGCGTTCCAGAGTTATAACCTCATAAAGAGACAGTGGTCAGAATTGTAAAAATTGGCCCGGTCATTAACGTGCAAACCACCCTTGGGGGTGAAGGGGTTAATCCCAAAGTTTTTAAATGTGTAAAAAAAAAGACACAGCAAGAAAAAAGTCTTTTAATGAAATAAAAGAGACAACACAGTTTTCATTTTTTTTATTACTCTCTCATTCCTGCGACGCCATCGATCTCCTGTAAAAAAATAAAAAAAACAAACCAACAGTATACCACCTGTCCGACGCGGGTCCATAGTAACGACTGTCCCACGACGATCCAGCTCTGCTACATCGGAATGACAGGCAGAGCCTGACATCCCGGCGCAGCACAGCTGCTTACCAGCTTCCCCGGCGGTGACGTCATCGGACTGCTTTACGGCCGCGATTACCCAGCAGTCACTGCAGTTATCGCGAGAAACTGCATGTGACCGCCGGGGAGAAGAGGATGGCGGCCATTAAGCAGTCCGGGATGTGACCGCCGGAGATCTTCTGCCGGGTAAGTGCCGCTGACTCCTGACAGACCCGACCGACGGACACTGACAGTGACCGTGACAATTCCGATTCCGGTATCCGATATGACGAAAATATCGGTACTCGGAATCGGAATTCCGATACAGCTAATATCGGCCGATACCCGATATTTGCAGTATCGGAATGCTCAACCCTAGTGAGGGAGGCATAGGAGAAAGTGGTCGGCCTGTTTACCTGAGGATCCATCATTGAGCTCGATCTGACAGTGTAACAGGAAAGTTTATAACTTATGTGCCTTTTTCTTTTTCTTTTTCTTTTTTTTTTTTTTTTAAGCTCCTTCCAGCTGATTTCTGGCCACAGACAGCAGTAAAGTTGAACCAGTCTTTAAAAGCAGGCCGATGCAGAATTTGTAATGAAGCCAAGTTGCAATACCTTTACATGGCCAGTCCGTTACTCTGCTTTTTAATTCATATGCAAATGAGGCTGAAAAGTTATTTGTAGATCTGAAGCGTCAGTCACTACTTCTTTATTCAGCGCCGCCTTCTGCTTGTCTGCTGCTTTGTCTGAAGTCACAGGTGATACAGGCTGTCAGTCAAGCAGGAGGCGGCAACGCTGGGCGGGAATGGAGTGACCCAGGCTTCACATATGGGATATGCAGATATGGGCTACATACACATATAAATGGAGGGGGGCAAAATCCTGTTCTCGGATTCACTTTAACTCTCTCGACAATTGTCCAGGGCTCCCATACACATTAGACCCATCGACATTGGTGAGTTTGACAGGTTTGGCCGATATTATTAGTCTAAGGCCGGAGTCACACTTGCGAGAAACTCGCACGAGTCTTGCACTCCAATACCCAGCACTGCCGCCGGCAGAATTTATTTTTCACCATTTAACTATGCAAGTTTGGTATCGCCAGAATCGTACTGACCTGGATCATAAGTGTCACGGGTTTACCGCGACAAGAGGAGCCAGAAGACTGCAGTGTCTGATTTCTCCTGCTCCTGTACTGATAAGAAGCACTTCATCTGCATATTAAACAGTACAAGTTTCTTTTAGCAGTGCACGGGTTAATCTGCTCTGGTGAGAGCTCCTGGAAGATTTCTTGCATTAAGGCTCTCAGCTGTGCACTGTTAGCCACTCCCATCTTCCATGTAAACTGGGCCCACGCTAGCTCTCATTGTCAGAGTTAGCTTTTGCTGCATGGCTGGAGGTTGGTGGTTATTATTGGAGAAGGCGTTTGTTGGATTTATCTGTGACTCTTTGCTAGGTTTTGAGTGTGATAATTCCCCTTCTCCTACTTTGGTTTAAACCCCATCCTCCACTCCCTGATATATTCCTCTTTTATCTTTTATATGTGTGTGTATGTTTGGCATTTTTCGTTACCATTGTTCGTATTAGGCTAGGTTCACATTTGCGTATATGTGCGCAGCGTATCATCTGCATACGCAAAAACGCATGCAAACGCATGTTTACGCAGTGGTTTTTTATCTGCATCATCTTACACATGACGCCAAAAAAAGCTGCTTGTGCATGCATTTGTATGCTTTTTTTTGCATGCATTTGCGTTGTTTATGTGCACGCACATTCGATGACAGACACCAAAAGGGCGTGTCTCATGAAGAACACATGTGTATCGAACGCATCCGTACGCATGTCCTCGTGTACCAATGCGCTCCCATAGACAGTAATGCATTTTTTTATGCACTCATCCGCATGACTGCGCATATTTGACGGATTTTTGGCGCTTCAAAAAATGCAACATGTTGCGTTCGCCGGACACCGCAAAATGACACATGCATACGCGTTTGCATGCAAACGCATGTCTCTGCGTACACCATGTTAAAGATTTGTACGCATGACGCTTGTGGATCTATGCGGATGAAACGCTGCGCGTACAGATGCAAATGTGAAACCAGCCTTACCTTGTTAGTCTCGTTGGTGTATTACTGTACAGGCAAGGTACGTAGCCCCGGCGTTTGTGGCGCGGCGTCTTCACCATCAGAAGTAATCCGGGGAACAGGTTAAGCTTAGGGCTCCACTAGTGTTAGGGACAGGGAAGGAGCCAATAGTCCTGGGACACCCGACAATAATTTTTCCACATCATTTTACTGCACAATGAACGCCATAAAAACAAAATTCAAAAAAACAAATGCGGAATTGCGTTTTGTTTTTTCTTAAATTCACTTCAATTTTTTTTTCATCTTTTCCAGTACATTATTGTAATATGAATGGAACCATTGAAAAGTACAACTCGTCTCACAAAAAGAACCAGCATTCATATGGCTATGTGGGTGGAAATATAAAAAAGTAATGGCTCTTGTAAAAAGGAGAGGAAAAAAACAAAGGCTCAGAAAAATGAATCGCCTGGTCCTTAAGCAGTTAAGTGGCGGCCAGGGACCAAGCCTCATGAGTGACTAGTTGAAAAGGCCAGTCTCCAGCAGCTTCTCCCTGGCCTTCTTAACTAGTCACCCGCGTGACTCTGACCCTGGCAACTTTTAAAGTTCTCTTTTTCTCTGTTATGCCCAGTATTTCCGAATCAAACTAATATGGCTGAAATGCAGCCTCCAGTCAGTGGCTGATGTATGCTCCCATGGTTTGGGCGTGATGTAGCCACTGTCAGGTTCCCTCTCCATTAATCTATATTGTGCAGCGTTTGTTTAGTGTCTGATGTGATCACACAGTAGCTGAGGTCTCCTGATCCCGTGTGGCGCTCACAATCCCCTGCGCTTTTCGTTTTGCCTTTGTATGTGTGAGTAATTAAATCAGCAATACTCGGAAGGTGAGGAGAAGGATTTCTAGTGGGGAAGGCCGTAGCTGCCTTATATTTCACAGAACGGACTTCATGTGTGAAAATCCTTCTCTATTTAGTCTGTGAAGCTGTGGCCTCTTGGTGAAGCCCTGCTGAGCTAGTCATATAAATTATTGTCGTGCTAGGAGCCATTTTCTGCAGGATTGTTGCTGGACTTCAGATATCACAGCTGTCAACCCGCTCTTCAACGCTGGCCATATTGTAATCCCATGGCAGGAGTTCTGTGGGGGTCCTCTGAGTGCTTATATGATAATTGCCGAGGAGAGGGGGTATTCAGATGGCAGTGCCATAACTACAAGGGGTGTCAGTTAGCGATGAGCGAGCGTGCTCGGATAACACCTTATCCACACATGTTCGCTCCTCACCTGTTCCAGTCCATACGGCGTTGACCGGCTGCAGCACTTTATGCGGACTGTATGGAGGATGCAAACGCACAAAGCTGAATTAGTCTATGCAGAGTCAACTACACGCCTGATGACACCTGAGAATATTTTCTATAGACAACATGCCAAGTATGATGGAAAACAAAGCCCTGATGACGTCTGTTACTCCATCAACTGCAAATTCTGTATGTGTCCTGCAAAAATAAAAAATAATTAAATAAAAAAGACTGATCAATTTGGCAGAGAATGAAGCGGATCTCTCTGATGAGATCTATTGCAAAGGTGATTATTTTCATGTGTACTATAGATTTATGAAATGACGATGGTAAAGTGTTGTAGAATTAA
The DNA here is from genome assembly GCA_033576555.1 of Oophaga sylvatica. Classification (NCBI taxonomy): domain Eukaryota; kingdom Metazoa; phylum Chordata; class Amphibia; order Anura; family Dendrobatidae; genus Oophaga; species Oophaga sylvatica. The sequence goes on along the minus strand of JARQOD010000002.1, from coordinate 551,564,899 downwards.
TTCTGCTATACAAGTGAGTAGAATAAAGCCAAAGACACTGTCATAAAAAATCTACCTGTAATTTGATTCTACAAACTACAAGTGAACGTTTTTATTTTGAGTTGAATGGAGAAGCAAATCATTACAATAAGCCAAATAACTGGTTAATAGATCTCACAGAGGGGGGCTAGGTTTTGTGATCTGTTGGCATGCAGTTTTCGGATGCATCTATAGGAAAGGTGACCTTTACATTTTGGATTTGTTTAATGCGTGTTCTCTGCATTTTCTGAAATGTGCAGTGATCATCCCCTTTGTGACTACATGCGGGGCAGGAATGTGGCCGGCTGACATGCTTCTCTTTCATTTTATGCGCTTCAATTTATTTCTCTCTATTATAGACAGGAATTCTGACTATTTAAAAACTGTGATCATTTCTACTTCTTTCCCAAACGGGCAATTCAAGATTTTTTTTCAAGGTTTGAAATCTTTCCACACAATAAATATATTACAATTATCCATAAGTCACACTGACATTTTCTTTTAAGAGTCTTAAATTTTACACTGCAGGCTGTCCTGTGGAGTTCCAGCTACGGGATGTGTTTTTTTTTTTTATAAGGATCCCTTTAACATTTATGACGTGTCCACAAGAAATGGCATAACTGCCTGTACCACTTCTGGGATCTTCTCCTACTACTAGAATAGTCGTCCTGTGACCCTCTCTGTTTCAGCATTTGTTTTGTGGCTCCAATGCAGAAGTGATTTTGCAGGTGGTAGAATCCATCTAGTGAAGTTTAGGAACTGCACAGTTTTGTTATGGTTGTTTTTTTTTTTTCTAGTTTCAACTTAAATGTATATGGAATATGCAGATCCTTTAATAGAAGTGAATATTTGCCTTTTAGATGCGTAACTTGCACATATATAGGTTAAATGGGTTGTCTCATGGTCCTATCTTCTGGAGCGCACCGCTCCCCTGCCTCACATGTACCTGCTGGCCAAGTAGCGGTGCGCTCCTGAAAATTCGCAGTTCGGGCAGGAGCATGGCTGAATTGCTGTGGCTGCTATTAGAGGCAGCTTTACCTCTGCAGCATGTGAGAAACAGAGGGGTAGGGGTGGATGGTGCATAATTTAAAATTCTTGTGTTCTGGAGAACAGAACATGATTTTTAATATAAGGCAAATTGCAAAGTTGCTTGTTTGTTTTTAGAGGCACTTTGCAATTTTATCCCTCTAAGATAAGACAACCCCCTACAATGCGATCTAAACCATCTGATTTTGCGCTACAAATGTTAGGCCTATTTTTGGGGAGGGGAGGGATGAGGATGATCAGGCACATTGAATTTACTCTCAGTGGAGATGAGCTGTGGTTTGCGCCCCTCGTCCCATTCTAGACACATGCAAGTAAAACTATATAAAAAAAAAAAAAACATCAAAATTTCAAAAGATAATAAAAGAAATATTGGTATAATAAAGATATATAAATACTAACGCCTACCTATTACTTTCAAGGCATGGATAGTCTTTTCAAGACTGATGAAAGACAGAGGCTAGCCAGAGAAAGACGGGAAGAAAGGGAGAAATGTCTGGGTAAGTTTCCTTGTTTCTTATCACGTCTTTTTTTTTTTTTTTTTTTTTCAAGATGATGGAGACTCTGTTGTATCCCAGTTATGTAACAATGTGTTGGTAAGGATTTTATCAGTGTAATGATTATTATGAAAAAATGGTTGGCCCCTTTATTTTAGCAAACGTGTTGTACATGATTTTGTGGCCCTATAAGTATTTGGACATATTGCCCAATGTTCCCCCTTGAAGAACAAGTATGCTGTGTAATGTGAATGATGACTTGCATTGATGATGGTAAAGGGAACCTGTCACCAGTTTTGACCGATATAAGATACGGCCACTGCCTTTCAGGGCTTATCTACAGCATTCTACAATGCTGTAGATAAGCCCCCGATCCGTCCTAAAAGATGAGAAAAATAAGTTTTATTATACTCACCTGGGGGGCGGTCCGGTCTGACGGGTGTTGCAGGTCCGGCGCCTCCCATCTTCTTATGATGCCGCCCTCCTTCTTGCGATGCCATGGCTCCCCGGCATCGCGCTCCTGCACAGGCGTACTTATCTGACCTGTTGAAAGCAGAGCAAAGTACTGCAGTGCGCAGGCGCTGGGCCTCTCTGACCTTTCCCGGTGCCTGCGCACTGCAGTGCTTTGCTCTGCCCTCAACAGGGAAGATAAGTACGCCTGCGCAGGAGCGCGATGCCGGGGAGCCATGAAGCAAGCATGAGGACGTCATTGCAAGAAGATGGGAGTTGCCGGACCCGGACCTCCGAAATCTATCGGACTGGACCGCCCTTCCATGTGAGTATAATAAAAGTTATTTTTCTTAACTTGCAGGTCAGTTTGTGGGCTTATCTACAGCATTATAGAATGCTGTATATAGGCCCTGAAAGGCAGTGGCCACACCTTATATAGGCCAAAACAGCTGACAGGTTCGCTTTAATGTTGTCAGCTGCCTGACAGTAGGGAAAGCAAGAGTTAATGTTTAGGGCTAGCCCATAATGGGAGGGGCTAAGGCAAAGGGCCTGAGACAGTTCCTGTCAGAATTTTAAAAAGGGCCTAGTAGGCTAAGGCCTCTTTCACACATCAGTTTTTTGCAATCAGGCACAATCCGGCGAATTGTTTAAAAGACGGATCCGGCGTAGATTGTAAAAAACTGATGTGCCGGATCCGTTTTTCAGCTGGATCCGTCCTGACCTTTTTTGCCCGGAAAAGAAGTAGCAGTAGTAGCAGTAGTAGTAGTAGTAGTAGTAGTAGTCCTTGATTTCCAGAATCCGGATCAGTCTTTTGCCGGATTGCACAAAAGACTGGTCCGGTACCATAGACTTCTATTGTTTCCGGCCGCCTGATGTGCCACTTCAGGCGCTGTCAGGCGTTTGCGGCACAAAAAAAAGTTACATAATGCGTCCTGTCCGGCCGCCGGAATTAAAATCTATGACGGATCCGGCAGAAAACGGACTAAACGCAATGACATGCGGCGCGATCCTGCGCTAATGCATGTCAATGAGAAAAAAACGGATCCGGCGGTAAAAAAAAATGGATCCGTTTTTTTTAAAAAAATGCCGGATCGCGCCTGACGGCAAAAAACTGATGTGTGAAAGAGGCCTTAGAGTAAAAACACAAGGTGTGATGTGAGCACTGCCACATGATGTGTCTCTAAAACTATGGGAGACAAAGCCTGAGGATGATGAGATCCTATCTGAGAGAATGAGAGAGAAGTGACCGAAAGAACAGTGATTAATCGGAGATGAGTAATGGTTCAGGACGCCCTAAGTTTATAACTCACAGAGGTAGCTGACCTAAGATGAAAAGAGTGCCCTTGGCGGGAGTTCCAGAGCGCCAGAGACGTAGAAGATAAGTACCGGCCATACCGGCAATATAGAGGGGAGAGATTATACAGAACCGCAGGTTGAGAATAGGACTTTTACTAACTGGACTGTAGTATTGAGCTGGGCTGTGGTGAAATGTAGAGGAACGCTGAAGATATTAGACAAGAGAGAAAAGAGGAAGGAATTGATATTGTAAGTGGAAAATGCTCCATAAAAGAAAGGAAAACGTTAATGAAGACATGTGCCCGCTATCCCCTATATATAATCCCTCCCAATGTATCGCTGAGTTTCTTTTTGACTGGTGGTCTCCCTTACTGAACTGTCAGACACCTGGTCCTGGCCAGCCGAAATCATCAGTTACATGTAGCCTACAAAGGCGTAGCGCCCCCACACCACAAGTCCACACACCCAGACCGGACCCCAAACCTCATGTATCGTGACGGAGCGCAAGAGACGAGCACCTCACCCCCAGCTACCGGCAAGCGCCACGTTACAGACCTCACTCTTATATAAGTATCACAGCTTCTCCTGTACTTAATGCAGCCTTTCTCACAGACTGCACGCTCTTGTTATCAGGTTCGCATGGTCTGTCCCAGTGCGGATTGTGTGTGTGTGTGTGTGTGTGTGTGTGTGTGACACAAGGTTCATCTTCGTTTTATAATGTAATGTATATTCACTTTTCTATTTCTAGCTGTCAGAGAGCAACAAATTTTAGAAAAAGAAAGGAGAGCAAAACTACAGTATGAGAAACAAATAGAAGAGCGATGGAAGAAGCTGGAAGAGCAGCGTGTGAGAGAGGATCAGAAGCGGGCAGCGGTGGAAGAGAAGAGGAAGCTGAAAATAAGAGAGGAAGAAGTAAGAGACATCCTCTACCCCTGTGAATGACTGCTCCTTAGTCAGAATTGGCAGAATTAAGTTCAGACAGCCATTTAAAATTTGACTCTGTCACTACCACAAATTGCCGACTTGATTAGCTCCATGTCCTTGTCTGAATTAATGGGACCACACACTGACCCAACATTAGCCTATGAGCTTGTTTGGACCGATTTAAAGGGACCCTGTCGGCAGGATTGTGCCCAGTAACCTACAGACAGTGTCAGGTCGGCGCCATTATACTGATTAAAATGATACCTGGTGATGAAATCTGTCTTGTGGTTGTTGTGTAATCTTTATTTTCAGACAGATTTGACTAAACAACAACCACAAGACGGATTTCGTTGGGTCAGTGTGTGGTCCCTTTTCCCCAAGGACTGAAAAGACATTTGACTGAAGATGTACTCATTGATAGCAGTCCAGTGTCATATTAGGGGCGCTTATGGGAAGTTTTTTTGTTGTTTTTTTACTGAAAATGTAAAAAAATACACACTGCATTTATTTCGAAATGTGATACATTTTCTAGAAAAAAACAAATCTTAGATCAGTGATCTAAAAATCAGAAAAACAGAACACTTATTATTTTTTTCTATAGCTTCTCCACTCAAAAGTAAATGTATAAAAGTAAACACTTAGGCCTAACAGCCATGTTTTCCGTATGAATCCTATAGGTGTTTTTGACAGAACTCCTAGCTCTTACAGTCTATGGGGCTGTTTTCATGTCTGTGTTTTGTGTTTGCAATAAAAAAAAAAGACGTGTCCTTTTTGATCCGAATAATGAATCAAACTTGCCAAATGCAAGTCTATGGGTCCCTAAAAAATTAAGACCACACTGCAGCCATCCTTGTGGCATCAGTGCAGGGCCTTTTTCACTGACTGCTTGATGGGAGAAGCTTTAGAAATCTCTATCAGTTTGGGTTTGCTTCCGCATATAAGGAGAACTGATGAAACCCTGATAGTAAAAACAAACACTGATGAAAATCTGATCCCACTCATGATCCACGGACCGTATGCAAAAAAAAAAAAAACCCCAAAACCCTAATGTCTGAATGTGGCCTAGTGGATATGTGCCCCAAAATGCTCTGTGTAGAAAGTGCATAATGTCCCACAAATAACAAGATCCCATAATGATTCAATATGTTGATGTAAAAGATATAAGTGAACAAATCTTTTAGGACCAGACAACATTTATATGTAACCTAAATATTAGCGCTATATAACAGATATATAACTTATCCTGCAGTGTTGTGCATATAACCCTATATGGCCCTATCCTTGCTCATTTTTCATTCTTCCGTGTCCATTACTGCAGTGAGAGTTGATGCAATAGTTGGTTGACCAGTAAAACTACAATCTCAAAAGTGTCACTTATGCATTAAGACGTCCATAATTACTTGGAACGTGAATGTTTATATTTTACCTTTGCTTTGTAATTGCATCAAGTCACTGAGCGTTCTTATCGGGGTTTTTTTTAAGATCATACTTTCCCCCACATAAAAAAAGTATTGAGGACCACCACACCCAGTTGGATAAAAAGACAAGATTTCCCTAAAGGGAAGAAGAGGCCATTTCACAAAAAATGAGAGGCATAAAAGAAAACTGGTGCTAGCTTCAGGAGAACAGAGGCATATACATCATGCAAAAAATATATATCGTATGTGTTTATGGCAAGAGAAAGGTTGTCTTTAAAAGCTTCATATACTATTTGGAATACATTTTTATAATGGAAATGTGTTTTTTCGAACATCGTTCAGTCACTTTCACATAAATTAGAATGTGTAAGAAACCTCAACACAAAATGTCTTTTATGTCTATTTATCTATGATGCAAATTGCCTCTTCAAACAAAGAGGACTTGTACTCTATAGCGCCACCTATTGGAAGTAGTGATCCTACAAGTCACAATCAACCCTTTAACGAGTCTTGTAATATGACTTGGGATAAAAGCCAAATCAGAATCTCTATTTGCAGACACGGTGTTTCGGACTGTTGGTCCTCGTCAGTCTCCTACTTTGCACTGACGAGGACCAACAGTCCGAAACACCGTGTCTGCAAATGGAGATTCTGATTTGGCTTTTATCCCAAGTCATATTACAAGACTCGTTAAAGGGTTGATTGTGACTTGTAGGATCACTACTTCCAATAGGTGGCGCTATAGAGTACAAGTCCTCTTTTTCTCTTAAGAGGCAATTTGCATATTAAAATTTCCCAGAGGAGCATTGCACGGCGAATAAGCCTCCTTACCTCGACACGCCAGAGCTGGTATGTCACTCTCCACAAGGAGTAACCTTACCCCCCAGACCCCAGTCCAGAGCCTCTCATCTAGCCAAATCAGATCTCTCCTACTTTGCACTGACGAGGACCAACAGTCCGAAACACCGTGTCTGCAAATGGAGATTCTGATTTGGCTTTTATCCTAAGTCATATTACAAGACTCGTTAAAGGGTTGATTGTGACTTGTAGGATCGCTACTTCCAATAGATGGCGCTATAGAGTACAAGTCCTCTTTGTTTCAAGAGGCAATTTGCATATTAAAATTTCCCAGAGGAGCATTGCACGGCGAATAAGCCTCCTTACCTCGACACGCCAGAGCTGGTATGTCACTCTCCACAAGGAGGAGAAACCTTACCCCCTAGACCTATTTATCTATGATGGATTCTCTATATTGGGAAGTTTCTCTATCTCATCTACATCGTTACTCAGGAAAAAACATGTAAATTGAATATTGATTGTTGGTGCGGTGATTGAATCCTAAGCGGTGTGAAGTCCTAATGACCTTTATCTGCATTATTCCTGCAATCTAGAGATTGATTCATTGTCACACTTATTAAAGTGGAGTGACCAGAAATGCAAATGTTTTATCGTTTGTTATTTTTTTTAATCTCCTTTATCACATATCACCTTGAAATGCCGACTCCTGCTGTAAAATGTAGTTTTTAACTGTCCCCTTGCTACTGACATACAGAAAGAGAGACTGAAGGAGGCGCGTGTGACTGCAGAACTCATAGGGTCTGTGAAGATGCTCGGGTCTGTGTGGAATCTGCAGACACAAAACAATAATTCTGTGGAATTCTACAGACATGTCATGTATTTTAATTGCAAAGTGTCAAATTCTGTATTTCTCCAAAAAATATAAGACAGGGTCTTATGTTATTTTTTTTACTCTGAAAGGTGGGTTAGGGCTTATTTTCAGGGGTGTCATTTTTTTCCATGAACAACAATCCATTTATTCTTTAACAAAAACTCAACATTTATTCAAATGTATTCATGTCATCACACACCTGTATGTACACACACTGCGCATACACCTGTATATATACACACTGCACATACACCTGTATATATACACACTGCACATACACCTGTATATATACACACACTGCACATACACCTGTATATATACATACACTGCGCATACACCTGTATATATACACACTGCACATACACCTGTATATATACACACTGCACATACACCTGTATATATACACACTGCGCATACACCTGTATATATACACACTGCGCATACACCTGTATATATACACACTGCACATACACCTGTATATATACACACTGCACATACACCTGTATATATACATACACTGCGCATACACCTGTATATATACACACTGCACATACACCTGTATATATACATACACTGCGCATACACCTGTATATATACACACTGCACATACACCTGTATATATACACACTGCACATACACCTGTATATATACACACTGCACATACACCTGTATATACACATACACTGCGCATACACCTGTATGTACACACACTGCGCATACACCTGTATATATACACACTGCACATACACCTGTATATATACACACTGCACATACACCTGTATATATACATACACTGCGCATACACCTGTATATGTACACACTGCACATACACCTGTATATATACACACTGCACATACACCTGTATATATACACACTGCACATACACCTGTATATATACACACTGCACATACACCTGTATATACACACTGCGCATACACCTGTATATATACACACTGCACATACACCTGTATATACACACTGCGCATACACCTGTATATATACACACTGCGCATACACCTGTATATATACACACTGCACATACACCTGTATATATACACACTGCACATACACCTGTATATACACATACACTGCGCATACACCTGTATATATATACACTGCACATACACCTGTATATATACACACTGCACATACACCTGTATATATACACACTGCGCATACACCTGTATATACACACACTGCGCATACACCTGTATATATACACACTGCACAGACACCTGTATATATACACACACTGCACATACACCTGTATATATACACACTGCACATACACCTGTATATATACACACTGCACATACACCTGTATATATACACACTGCACATACACCTGTATATATACACACTGCACATACACCTGTATATATACACACTGCACATACACCTGTATATACACATACACTGCGCATACACCTGTATATATACACACTGCGCATACACCTGTATATATACACACTGCACATACACCTGTATATATACACACTGCACATACACCTGTATATACACATACACTGCGCATACACCTGTATATATACACACTGCACATACACCTGTATATATACACACTGCACATACACCTGTATATATACACACTGCACATACACCTGTATATATACACACTGCGCATACTCCTGTTATATATACACACTGCACATACACCTGTATATATACACACTGCACATACACCTGTATATATACAAACTGCACATACACCTGTATATATACACACTGCACATACACCTGTATATATACACACTGCACATACACCTGTATATATACACACTGCGCATACACCTGTATATATACACACTGCACATACACCTGTATATATACACACTGCACATACACCTGTATATATACTCACTGCACATACACCTGTATATATACACACACTGCACATACACCTGTATATATACACACTGCGCATACACCTATATATATATATATATATATACACACTGCGCATACACCTGTATATATACACATACACTGCGCATACACCTGTGTATATACACACTGCACATACACCTGTATATATACACACTGCACATACACCTGTATATATACACACTGCACATACACCTGTATATACTGTAAGCTTTTCAGGGGATATAGCTCTAGGATCGCTGTCTGGGTAGACAGAATGGCACGAAAACAGTTCATTCAGACAGCAGTTCTGGTGTAAAACTGGCCGCAACCAGTTTTATTAAAGTCCACAGCAAACAGATAAAAACAAATCATAAACAGAAGACCTGGGCTTGTCTAGCCACTAATTACACTTAGATAGATTGCCCTGTCTATCCGGGTCCCGGCTCTACCAGCCTGGCCCAAAACAACACATATGATATATGTTACCAGTATGGAGTTTCACAGATACTCCTCCTTGTGTCTGAAGGCACCT